>QLTV01001715.1:1156748-1167933 GCA_003457575.1 Thermophis baileyi
AGCATCGGAAGCGGGAGACTTCACCTGGACGCCGCCATGTGGGTTCTTTTACCCTCTGCGCATGCGCAAAGCATTCTGCGCATGCGCAGAGGGTAGAAGAACCCAAATGGCGGCGTCCGGGCTACCAGCTGTCCGGCGACCTGCAGGCACGGCCGAACCGGGACCTTTTCACCCCTGCAGTGACGGTGGCACCAAGATGGTGGGCTAACGCGCGCGGCGACCCCTGTGAAATGGTCGTTTGACCCCCAAAGGGGTCGCGACCCACAGGTTGAGAACCGCTGTGCTAGTGGGACCCAGGACTCCTTTTCTGCCATGGCACCCGTCTTATGAAACATCTTCCCCCCTGAAGTGAGGCTGGCTCCCTGTATTCCAAAAGGAAGGCCCTCAAAATCTGGTTATGCTAGCCAGCCTGTGGGTCCCAGGAACCCGAGCGAGGTACTGAGGCTCCATTGTTGTTGACATCTGCTTTCCTCTCAGTGCATAATCACAATTTTGGATAATAATTGTTTGTTATATAATACTGTTTTATGGTTTTTTTTCAATTCTGTTCAGAGTCATTTTTTCATGAAATATTAATTTGATGAATGAATGAATAAATAAAATAAACTATGCTGGTAATATGCCCAGTTTGGCCCAAATTCAAAGAAAGCTTTTCCCCCTCAAACACTAAACATGCCAAACCTCGATCTTTGGAGGGAAATGCAAAAAGCAGCTGTTTCACATGAGTTTCAGCATTGTACATTACACCTGAAAGGCTAGAGGTCACTTGGCATTTATATTTCCATTTTCCCAGCATTATATAAAGAAATCCTACATTTGTTTTCTTGGCTTAAGAGTGTCCTTCCCTTTCTTGCTTGGTTTTACCAATGCTAACCTAATCCTATCTAATGACAGGTAAACCTCCTCCCTTTCCCCAATCCCATTCCTGGGTGCTAATGTGTTCAGCTAATATAATAGCTCCGTGATGGCGAACCTATGGCACTCGTGCCAGAGGTGGCACGCAGAGCCCTCTCTGTGGGCACGCGCGCCGTCGCCAGCTGCTCTTCCGGATTCCATTGCGCGCATGTGCACAGGCCAGCTGCTCTCTTCCGGGTTCTGGCGCTCTAGCGCGCGTACTCCAGTTTCGGCATTCAGTGCCAAAAAGGTTAGCCGTCATTGTAATAGCTCAATAGTAAGTGAAAGAGAGAGATCTTGGAGTCCTAGTAGACAGTCACTTAAATATGCGCCAGCAGTGTGCTGCCACTGCCAAAAAAGCTAGACTGCATTAACAGAGGGATAATATCAAGATCATGTGAAGTGTTAATATCACTTTATAATGCTTTGGTAACACCACACTTGGAATATTGCATCTAGTTTTGGTGGCCATGATATAAAAAAGATATTGCAACTCTAGAAAGAGTGCAGAGAAAAGCATTAAAGATGATTTGGGGACTGGAGGCTAAAACATATGAAGAATGGTTACAGGAACTGGGTATGTCTAATGAAAAGAAGGACCAGGGGGGATATGATAGCACTGTTCCAATATCTGAGGAGCTCCTACAAAGACGAGAGGGATCAAACTATTTTCCAAAGCACAAAAAGGCAAGACAAAAAACAATGGTTGGAAAGTAGGAGAGAAGCAACCTAGAATTAAGGAGAAATTTCCTAACAGTGACAGCAATTAACCAATGGAATAGTTTGCCTTCAGACGTTGTTGGTGCTCCATCACTGAAGGCTTTCAAAAGGAGACTGGACAACCATTTGTCTGAAATGATATAGGATCTCCTGCTTGATGAGGGGGTTGGACTAGAAGACTTCCAAGGTCCCTTCCAACTCTGTTATTCTGTTGTATTGTTATAATGATATTTGTACCAACTTTAAAAAAATAGTATATTGTTTTTCAGTCTGTGCTAAACTTTGGAGTCTCTTTCACTTCCATGTGCATAGCTGCTGCTTGATAGTAGCTACGTGTCTCTCCCAATGCAATTCATCATGAGCTTCTAAGATTGGGATGCTGTCTATTATCCCAAATTTAGTTGGCAGCAGTATTAATCAGACTATCTAGTATGAAACCTGCCTGTGGGCCACAACAATTTCTTAGCATATTGTAGTGCCAGTGTCCCAGATATCAATGCCCTGTAATGTCTGGTAGAAGCCATAATAACAAACTGACATTGGATGTATCATGATGTAAGTACATAATCTTCATCATGTCATCCCGATGCATGCAACGTCACCTTTGCTTCTCGGCTGACACTCAAGACTATAACCAGTGTATTTTAAATGCTATAACCATTTTTCTCTTCTTACAAGTAACAAGTTCTTTACTTTATGATGGCTGATTTCATAATGCAAGTAGACTTATCCCACATTAAAATGAACATATGTCATTTAGACCAGACAAAACAAAAATCCAATTTCAATACTTCATCACTTTAAATGATGTGCTCTGCTATAATTTTAGCATTTCAACAAATTTAAGTAAACCAATTGCCAACAATTAATCAACACTTTGCGAGAATGTGAATCCAAGACTTTCAGTTTCTTTATAGGAGGGCTGTTCTACCTGAAGTTCACGTCAAGCTTCCAAAAGCCACAAGAGTGGCTCTGAGCCCTTCCAAAAGTTGCAACTGAATTACAATTTTAATTTAATGTCAAATTTGTAGGAAGTAATTATGTTAATTGCATTTAATTAATGAAGTTACATTAATTTAAATTAAGTAGGTTTCATGTTTTAAAAATGCATCCTAGATTTACACAGAGAAAAGTAGTATTACAAAAGCTAATTTTGAAAGACTCTACCTCTGGGATCCCTTCAAGTGTATGGTGTCAGACACTTTTAAAAACATAAAACAACTTGCACTATAGGTGTCAAAGGGAACACTTTTCCTCACACAAGCATGCTCAAATGATAAGGTCAAATGCTGTACTTGCTTCCAGGTACCATCATAATCAGAGATAAGGAAGATAATATCTAGGAGATGGAAAAATCCTGTCCAGGAACATTTGCTAAGAGCTAACTTTATTATTATGTAAAACATGTTATAATTTCCCGGTCCTTCTAGCTTTGTGTATTTATCTTAGAAATATTTTAATAAATCTTGTTGGTCACTTCCTTGTTTGCAGATTTTAATCTATTCCGTTTCTAAGTGTTATTACTGTTTAGTTTATTTTACTGCTTAGATTGTTAGTGTTTTACTGAGATTCTCAGATGTAGTGTAGTATAAAAATCTTCTACATACACAAACAAACCAAGTGTCTCGCTAGCAGCGTCTCCCTCCCTGTTGGATATATATTCCACATACTGTGATGGAGATAAAATTCTTATACTGTATATGGTGCTTGAATAGTAATGTTTGTTTTATGTGCCATATTACAATTCATGTATGTTTTAAGTTAAATGGAGTCCTATCGCAGTCTCTACCATGGAACGGAGTACAATTTTGTTACATGTTACATTCACAGACATTTACTGAAATAATAAGCTGGTAATATAGAAGACTTACTATACAATATGCCACCAGGGCTCCTTGTGTAAAGCCTGCCAGTACATCTGTTGGGTGATGTTTATGGTCGGACACACGAGAAAGTCCTGTGTAAAATGCCATCATGATCAGTGTGAACTGCAGCAATGGGCGCAGCAGGCGGGCTCCTCTCCAAGTAAATCTGGCTTGCAGGTACAACTGTAATGACAAAGAAAGTAACAGAAAAGCACAATGATACTGTCCTCAAAGTAAATGACACCGTTAACTTTCTCCAATATGAAGCTTCCAAAATCCTGGTTCAGTGCTATGCTAATGATGGCAGACTAACCAACTTCTGGGCAACCTTCTTCAACTTAGCCAGTTCTCCCTGTACAAAAGCTAGTACTAAATATTGGGGTACCAATTTCATCTTGCTACTGATTTCAGGGTGCCTGACCAATTTCATTTTGGGCATATTAGACTATGACTCCCATTGAACCTAGCAAGTGTAACATTGGAGAAAGCTGATACAGATGAGCAAAAATACAAGACTGATAATATTTTTTCCATTTTCTGTGTGAGGGGTATCTATGCCACTAAGTATCACATCACATGGCAGAGAGTTCTTTAACTCACGGGTTTATGGACTATGGATTATGTCAGCCATGGTTGTTGGGAACTGTAGTGGGCAACACCTGGAAGATGACAGGCTCTCCCAATCTTTATGAAAGTTAATTACTCTTTGGGGTGGGGGTGGGGATTGCTTTCCAGAGCCACATTTCATCCTGCTCCAATTTAGATTAAAAATCTGGACGTTCAAACCGTGTATAGCAAATTACCTTGGCTTCCCTGGATCGATGCTAATAAACTTCACTGGGTAACCCTGAGTCTCATTCTGATAATTACAAGGATATTGTCTCGCTTTTTCCAGGTTATAATATTTCCTTTTTGTCATTTTTCCTCTTGGACTAAATATCCCACACTTAAGAGCTTCTTCATAAGAAAGGTGCCCTAATCCTTTTGGCTTCCCTTTTTCTGTGCTCTGTAAAAATCTACAAAGCTCTTTCAAAACTGACTGCTGGATATCTTAAAATACTATGTTGTTTCTTACATTGTGAAGTCATACGTTTGGATTTCACCTGTTTTCTAGTTTTGCCTGAAATTCAAGTTCTGTTGAGTTGCTTTCGACTTTAAGGCTTCTTAAACATAAAATTTAGAGTGAAAAATGACATTTTTGCTACAGAGGTGGAGCAGAAACCTATAAATATGCAGACATACACTCAAATGAAAACTGAGGGTGTGACCTGATATGAAGTAGCTGAATGAGGTCAAATGGACACTTGTCCCTTGCCTCGTTCCTCCCCACTTATCCTGATCCAGTTTCCTCTCAAAAGCTGAGGGCACAGCCTATTTCTCAAGTTCCTGTGGGAACCAGGGAGGCAAAAAGGGAAAGAGGCTGCAGGAAACACATAGACGTCTACTCACAAATCAAAGGAGCTGGTAGCTGACCCCACCCAAAAGTCAGGGTGTGGAGAATGTAGGCCCAACTGAATACCTCATCAACTACTGCCTTCCTGTGCATAGGAAGCAAGGAATGGGATGTGACAAAGTCACAGAAATGTCCCATGTAGGATCTGAGCTGTAATATTGATGGGAGGAGTTGAACTGTTATGTTACACCTACAAGAGTGCATGAAAAAATCCTGCATATTGCTGAATAGAGAACTTACAATTAATAAGAAAATATCCAACAAAAGTTTCTGATTCCCTGAACATGAAATGCAATCAAATTCTTTGCTGGAACGTAATTACTGAATGACATGCTTGAATCTTGAGGTTGCACTTGTTTTTTGTGACTAGGGATCCCTTGTCTGAATCCCAAGCCTCTCAAACCTTCCTTAGAAGAATTCTCTCATTTGATACAATTTTCTGTATTTAAATCTAACTCATATCCAGTCCTGATCAAAGTATCTGTGGTTGAATGCAGTGGGTGTAATTTTCGGGTGTGTGTATGGAATTCAAAACCTTCCCACCCGAATTCATTTCCTAGATTGATGGAAGTGCTCCCATATCTCTAGAGCAGAGTTGCCCACAACTGCCCCCAAATACACTCTCCCTGGATTATTTCTATCAACACAATGGGTCCAATTGTGCGCCATCCTGTGACTTCTCACACTGAAAAGTTATTTCAGCTAAGCCCAGCCCTATATTAGATCTTGTTTTTCTTTGATAATGTTAGTGTGATTAAGAGTGCATTAGCACTGTAAAAAAAGTGGGTAGGAAGAAAATGCTCAAAACGTTTTCAAGCAATAACCCAGATCAAATGTACATGTCTGACTGACAAAGTCAGGCAGGTTGACCAGCTTGAGGACAAGCCCTCTGTCTAAATCTCATTTTTGCCAGTTCTTACCTGGCATATTAGAACTGTTTTGGGGGCAGTGGAACAGACAAGAGCTACATATTGTTGCTGGAAAATGGGAATAGTTCATTAATAGGCCTTCCCTGAAATGTTACCGTCTAGTGGGACCTAGGAAGTGTGACTTTTTTTGTAGCAGCTGCTACCCTGGGAAACTCCCTTTCCTTGGGGAGCCATCAGACCTTCACCCTCTTCTCCTTCCAGAAGGCCCTGGCACTGGGATAGGGTAAAATAGAAAACTGAAGATGGTTTAGTTGTAGGCAACAGAGGAGAATGGCTGAAGTATGTTTTTAGGATGGTTTTTACCGTTTCTTGGTTTTACTATTATTGTGAGCAATTCAGAGTTGTATTCTAAGATGTGAGGTCTTATGTTTCTTTTAGATAAATAAAACCACAGTATTCCACCCATAAGGGCAATTTTGCTACTGAAGTGCTCTGAAAGAGAAAGCTAAAGCCAGTGAAATTTTACTCGATGTGTCTTTTAAAATTAAGCTTTAAGTTGAATTTTAAAATTTTAATCAGTATATGCATATCCTTTTATGTTGTATAAGAGTGATACATATACCCACGGAATCAAATTCCCAAAACTTTTTTTAGATATGTCTCAAAATATGACATGGTAACAAATTTGCAAAAAGCCCTCCTAGGAAAACAGAAACAGAAGCTGGCTTTATCACAGATGAATCCAGGCTAAAATCTGCATCTAATTTTGTTATGATCAAAAGCTGTAAAAACAGCAGGTTTGTCCAAGACTTTTACTACACATGAAGAGTTAATTAATTGAGTTCTTGCTAACCAAATCTTCCCCTGTCTCATTCATGATCCATTTTGACATTGCCATCCTATCCTTACTTCTTAAAGGCTTTCATTATAAAGTGAAACCAAGCTAAAGAAAACAAAACTTTATTTTAAAAAAAATACTAAAGTTGTTTTTGTAGCGAATTATATATGGTTTTTTAGTAAAGTCTCCAACTGCTGCAAACTCAGTCATAGGAGGTTTACAGAGGCGCCGAGGTGGTGTTTGGATAGTAACAAAACATTGAGCAACTACAGCGGCAGACCAATGGGCAGCCATGGGAAAAACAGCCACCAATAGCATGGACTAGAAAAGTGTGACAAAACCAAAGAGGGAGGGAAGAAAGCAATGACCCGGTGACCATCGAGTGCGAGAGTTGCTGAAAAACCATACAAGTACCGGTATTAAAATTCTGGCAAGAGCTGCACCACCACATAACCAACAGCTCTGGGGGAATATGCAGCACCGCCATTGCCAGGGGACTTCCAGTGATGTCAGTGGGAATAGACTGTGGTCAGCCAGAGATCCTAAGCAAATAAAAATGAGGTATCCGTGTTTCTTCAGCAAGTTACAGAACAGCAGGAGAAAACTATTAATAGTTGCTTATATTTTTACTTTTTGGAATACATTGTAAAAAAAAAAAAAAGGCGGCTCATTCCAGCCTGTAACCCAAGCCCTGCTTCTAAATGTCATTTTTTGCTATTTCCAGTAGTATTAGTGAACACATATGTTATGAAGCTTGTGCACGTCAGATTAACTTTCTGCTTATTTGTCCTGGCTGAGCCAAAGCATTTTTAGATACTCTGTATCATTAAACGGAGATGAATTTGTGCCATTTGAAATTGCTGAGAAGGATGGAGGGACTCAACCCAAACTGGACATCCTCCTCTGACTTGATAACTGAAAATGTGTTGGAACTACAGCTTTTAATCATAATCTCCAAACATCTGGAGAGTATCAGTTTGGAGCTGGTTAGGGAAAGAAGAGAGATACAACTAACTAAAAAGAATAAATATTTTGTGGTCTGAACACTTGAAATTCATATATACTGTATATACTTATTTATCATATATATACTTATTTACACACACACACACACACACACACACACACACAAATTAGTGATGAGGCTGATGAGGTGGCTTAGTATACAATGTAATGTTGGTTTTGGAGATAAATAAGAAGGCATGTAAAATACTACTTGACTAATTGAAATGTGGCTATAAAATTGATTCATAGCTTTTTATGGTAGTAAAGATTAACATCTTACAAGTGAGTGAGTAGCAGAATTTGGCCTTGCTCAGATCAGTTAGAAAAATGCAAGAGGGAAAGACTAAAGTATTTCCTTCGTTGAATTTGCGCTTTGAAATCAGTCACCAATGTTTATCTAATGAATAATACACTGGCCATCATCCTACTGAAATATAGTTTTAGGTCTGTTCCGGTAGCTAAGAATAAATATCAAGCAATTCTAGAAATTCAACCATTAAATATTAAAGAAATATAAGAGTTGTTTTCCTAATTCATCATGGCACAATTAAAGATATGTCAGCAAGGCTACATAAGAAAGCAATCCAATGACTGTTGGTGCATGCATGGTCTCTGTGGGCAACATTATATACTTGACTAGCAAAACTCTGGCAAACATTAAGACAGTAATTGATGTTAAGGAAGACAAAGGGAATATGTAGTGTTTGAAGACTGACAGTAGTATCAGAACAGGACATTAAGGGTAAAATAAGCTTTGGTCTAACAAATTCTAATATAGGGATAGGCAACCTATTGATAATTTGCCACATTTCTAATTGTTGAGAGTGCTAAATACCACAATAGCAGGATCTCATTATATGTATGGACATAACTGGAAGTATTTTTGTAAAATATTGAGGGGATTCTCTTTTCCTCTTTATTTTATCAACTATGTTATACCCAACTGGGGATTATATTAATTTCTTTTTTTTTTGCTCCACTAAAAAATGACAAGAAACTGTGGGGCCAATTATCAGCAACCAGGTGCTGAAAAAGGGGGGAGGGGATCAAGGGTTATGTGGTCCTGGGACTTCAGGTTACCCCGTTCTCATTTTTTTTCCCTCCTTGCTGAGGTTAAAGCCGGCCACAACTAAACAAGCGGCAGAGCGCGGGCGGCAGAGGGCGGGCGGCGGTCGGGCAGCTGCAGGAATGGAGCCGGGCTCACAATGGTGCTGGGCGACCGAAGGGAAAAAGCCCTCTACGCAGCCTTTCCGGAGCCCTTGGGTTCCGTAGCACGCCAAATGAGCGGCAGGCGGCAGACAGTAGGCGGCTGGACGGCGCCTCGGGGAATGAAACCCAGTGNNNCGGCTTAAAATAGGAGCCGGGATTGCGAGCAAGCAGCGAAGCTCTCCAAGGCCACAAACGGTCGGAGGGAATCAACCCCCCTGAGGCAAACGGGCCCTCGGCTCAAGCCGAAGCCAACGGCTGAAGCCGTAGCGACGACTGCCCTCGACCCAGTGACAGATGGAGACAGTCAGCTGGGGAGACTCACGGATTGAAGATAGGTGGAAATTCCTCACAGAATGGGAGCAAGAATACACGAACGTCCTTTCAAGCTGAGGACTGAGTCAAAGAGGGGATAATGAGGCAAGAGGACGAAGATATACAATTTGGCAGACTCAGTCCTCATTGGCTGAAGGGACAGTGTCATCCCATTCTTGGAGGTTAGCTCCACCCACTATGGAGAACTACTGATTTATATAAAGGCACAATATAACATTCTTTCACGTATATAGCTAATTGTCACATAATAAGTCTAACATATTTAATCAAAGATGCCTCTGAAAATGAAATTAAGATATTCTCTGTAAGAAAAAGTACAAGGCTTACAATATGGAGCTGATTCCCAACAGAGCTAAAGGGCATCAGGTTAGCAAAGTTGGCTTATATTGAACCGATCATGGGGAACCATCACATCTGATTCTTCAATCACTGTTCTGTTGTTGAGTTTAGAAAGGTAGTTTCCATTTCAAAGCCCCAGATGTAGAAGTCTATTTGCCAAATATTTCTGGCGCATCTATTTACAAGTTGAAATTTCTGCAAAAACAGCTAATTTTATCAGATAATGTCTCCTTTTACTTTGGACCATTGCTTTTTTACCATGATGATAAAGCAAAATCCATGCACCCAACTAAAATGAATCATAAAGGTCCAAGTGCGGAAAGTACATAATGCCAGTGTCTCCTTAGCAACAACACTGTATCTTTAAAAAAAAAATCCTGCTGATCAAAGAAAGGATGAATTATCTGTTAGTCTGCATTATTTCTCAACTCTTTTTAAATGGATGTCATGAGATATGCAGCCCAAAGGAGCACAAATTAATCAGGGCTTGGTTCTATATTCACAGACAATAAGGGCTAATTTATTTCCACATAACAATAGATCAACATGTTAAAATATGTGATGAGATGCCGTCTTATAGCAACAACAAATGTATTCAGATATACAGGCATTTGCTTAAACCTATTAAAAAAAGGCATCACTATTTGAAAATCTTTTTAAAAATCAGTGTTTTGAGTCCACTTCATATATTCCATATTATTAAGTACGGATTACAGACCACTGTCATATTTTCCCTAAACTTTTACATATGCATATGTAATATGCCAGGTATTGTACTAACTGTGGTATATTACATGTATCACATAACATGTCATCTGCTCTAAACATGGATTAAATAGCAGAGGCAAAATCTGAATCCTCAAACTATATGCAAACATTTCTTTGAATTTTAAAAATTTAACAGGAACCAAATATGAGTTTATAAATACAGAAGCTTTAAACATTTTAATGTGTCAAGGGCTCTGGGGAACAGTTTTAATCTTGGTGGAAAAAAAACAGCCACAACCAGCAACCTTGGCAAATTTCATGAAGATCCATTTCCTGGAGGTCTAGAATGTAGACAAAAGAATTCTTTAGGGAAAATGGCCTCAATAGTGGCTCCTTCCTCACTTTGAGAATGAAGGAAAATTAGCACCTTATGGGAAAATTTGCCATTAGTCAGCGCTTCAAGTTTCATTTTTTTAAAAATTCTAACAAATGAAAGTAGCATAACAGGTTGCATTTAATTATATGATCACCTGGGCCAGAAAGTTCTCAGCAGGTTGAAAACCAGCAAAGGCCTTGATTATATGTACTATAATAAGGAGGAGGGAGGAAAACATTTAGCAACACTTTTGTATGAGACAAAACATGCAAAGACAGACCCTCCAGTACAGCAGCAATAAAATACTTGTTTGAGCACGCCAGTATTTTTTAAAAGAATCCAAACCGAGAGTGACTAATTTAAACCAAAGGTGAATCTTAAAACTTCCTTGCACCTATTTTTTTACCCATCTATTTCCACTGGCAGCAATTCCAGGATTTGCTCTGGAGATTTCCAGTGCTGAATCAAACTAGGGCAGGGATCTGCAACCTTAAACACTCAAAGAGCCATTTGGACCCGTTTTCCAGAGAAAAGAAAACACTGGGAGCCACAAAACCTGGGTGGGCGTGGCCAACT
>QLTV01001715.1:1168033-1200920 GCA_003457575.1 Thermophis baileyi
CCGTCTCTTTCCCCCCCCCCTCTCTCCCCCCTGGGGGCAAGAAACCCCTGTACTGGTGCTGGCTGGTGGGAATCTGATGTCTGCAGGCTGGCGAACCCAGGAGCAGCACACCGACGATCAGTGGGTCGGTGGAGAGTTGAAGACCAGCTGGCTGGCGGGGAGGCGGGGCATCACAACACCGGTGGCTCTGCAGGAAAAGCAACTGTCATCCGGGAGGCCAGAGCGAGCCGCCGCCGCTGTTGCCAGGGGTGAGTGGGGCAGCGTCGCATTGTGGCTCAGCGTCGTAATGGGCTCCAGGAGGAGGGGACCCGGTCTCCCCCATTGTGAAGCGCGCTAAATTTCACTGTGTTGCGCAAGGAGGTGTGGGCAGGCCATGGAGGCAGCAACAGCAAATGTACCGTGACAAAGGCGGAATTCTGTTTCGGCAAGTGCAGGGGCGCCTCGCTCCCGCACTAAGGCTCCGGCCATCGCCACGACAGGGCAACAGCTCTTTCATCCCTCTGCCACAACAGGGCGACAGGGAGCCACAGCAGAGGGATGAAAGAGCAGCATGCGGCTCTGGAGCCACAGGTTACCGACACCCGAACTAGGGGGTACTTTTCACAAATAGCTATGCTTCCATTAAATGTGCTGCTGTCCTGGTTTATCAGTACAGTGTGAAAGAATTTACAGATCTTAAGCCTTTTCAGGTACATTCAGCCTGATACCAGTTCAAATCAAAGCTTCATCCTCCTAGGACCCTTTAGACACTAGCAGTGGCAATCCCACTTTCATAAATCCAATGCGATTCTTCAAATAGCTATTAGCTCTTATTAAACTTTTATCAGACTTTTTCCCCCAGTGAGATTGTCACATAGCCATTGCACAGTTACTAGGTTCATACCATGTGCTAATCCATAGCATAGATGAGGCCTCACAACATGTAGCTTGTAGGCTGCATACAGCCTGCCAACAGCCTTGTGAAACCCACCAATTTTTTAAAAGTAATAAATTTAGAGCCACCACTGCTAAATCCAATGTTCCTGCTCCTCCATTAGCCACAGAATAGCTGGTGGACACTTCCAGTATTTTTTTCCGGCCCTTGAGGGATTTTAGTTTATCAATGTGGCTCTTTCACCATGATGAGTTGTATAGACTGATTTTCAATTTGTACAACCTCTAGACCTAGGCACTGTGATTTGCAAACATGCCTTATGGCTTAGCATTGTGTTTGCACCTAGATATTTTCAGTTTTTTTAAGCAAAGCATGTTTTTTAAAAAAGCAAAATTTAATTTGATGTGCAAAGCCAAGCTTTAAGAACTTTTCTCCACGCTCCAGTTCTAGGAAGGACCATTAGATTCTTCTGATTAAACAAGTGAAAAAAACAAACAATTCTGAGTATATTCTAAGGATAAGAGGATAATTTAAGGATAATTTAACTGTAGACTGAAGACTGCAAACAATACATTTTATATTTTCATAAAATCTGCATACCCCAGCACATCTATATCTAGAGATGACTACAGTATTATGATCTGAGTAGAGAAACACCATGCCCTCCTGACTAGAAGTTTGTGACCTGAATGCCTCTGCTATGTCACATTAAGATGGCCTTTTCTACTGTTGGATTGTCTAACCCTTTAAACAAAAAGGATTCAATACCATGTGGCTTTCCAGAAGCTCTTGGCACTCCTTTCCATTACTCTAGTTAAGGAAATTAGAAATGAGGGTCAATACTACTCTCCAGCTCTCAAATAAATAATCCGAATGTCCAAGAGATGAGCCTCATTGCTAATAACTAAAAGCCAAAATATAAACACTCTATCTATGCATTGCTGGGAACAAAATCCAGTTTTAACTTCTTTTGCGTTGCATGCTCGTCCCTCCGGTTCACTGGCCATGTTATTTTAGCATTGCTGAGAGGAAATGGTATAAATGTTTACGGAGTAACTTTGAAATCCTTACAGGGGGAAAAAAAGAGAGAGAGAGGAAAATATGAGGAAATAAATTCACATAGACTATCAAACAGCCTGGATGTATGGTAATTAAATTACGAAGATTGCTACCAACTTAAAGAGGAAAGGGGAAAGGAGGAGGAGGAACAGCAGGGAGTTGTCTTAATTTATCTTTTCAGGCAGCAACAAGGAGGAATTGTAATAGGAAAGGCCTATTCATAGATATATTTAATGTTTTTATACGTTCAAGTCTGCATCCCTCCTTGGTAACCCTATTCCTATTTCATACCTAAGAATATGGCAGATATGAGGCCTACGGATAGTTGGAAAGTCTCAAAACGGAAAAAAGGGGGCCTTTCCCATGTTATATTTTAATCACAAATCACTCGTTAAATCTCTCCCTCTTCCTTCCAAAGAGCTTAGGGCTGCTCCACCCATAATTGACCTATGCAAGATTTCTTTCAGGAGTTCTACCCAGCTTACTTCCAGCCAGGAAGCACTTTCGCATAACAAGCGGAGGAAAGGAAGGGCAGAGCCATTTTTCATTGACAAAGAAAAACAAGGCCAGACCCAGAAATTTTGAGTAAAACTATGTGGGCAAGTCAAATCCACCTGCCCTGCTTCCTGGACTGCTTCTGGGTAAAGGAGTTTTTATTTTTTGGTCCCCCGTCCCCCCCCTTTTGCCTAATGAAAGAGATAATTATAATATTCACTCAATGTATGCAAATGCCAGATAAGCAGCCTAACATTATCTCATTAAGTTTTCTGATGAAATGAAGTATGTGCAAGGGTGTACATTTTGTGCCTTTTTTTTTTTTTTTTTTTCTTTTCCTTTTTTTTTCTCTCTTTTTTTTTTTTTTTTTTTTTTTTTGCTTTCCCTGTTTTCTACGCTCTTGATGCTGTTGTAATGAAGCTAGGAATGGAACAGCCATGCAGATAAGGATTTCCAAGCATTCCAATCCTTCTGAAGAATGAATGACATCCAAACCAATGGACCCATTTCAAGGATTGTATTTCTCTACCCATTTCTGTCTGATGTCACCCACTGGCCCATGTTGGACACAAAATGTGGGTGCAGCCCCACTCTTGGAAGCAAAGTACTTTTAGTGATCTTTCAGAGGATTCAAGTTTTGTCTGATGCAGACAAGAGGCTGAGTTGCTGCTTTAGGCTACAATGATGTTTTTAAAGTTAAAATAAAGAGCTTTCATTTTTCCCCCTCAAAAAATGTCTTTCCTTTTCCTATAAGCTTGAAATTATGCTGACTTCCTTAACAATTTTTCTGGGCTAATAAATGACAGTTGATGATCAAGATCGACCAACCATAGTTTATAGGTAGTATTAGTTAACCTGGATTTGTTTTAATGCTGGCTAGATAGCCAACTAGGCTGTTTAACAAGGAGCAGAATCTAGTTAATGTATTAAAATCTCGCATCCAGTTAATTAGAGACTTAGAATAATTTTATTGTCACTTTAAATGTACACTAATCAGCATACATTAAAATGAAATTTCATTGCATACAACTCTCAAAGGGTCACCACCTCCAATATACACTACACAAACATGATAAAAATATAAATAAACAAAAAGTTTTACAACTCTAATTGAAAACAAATTCATTCATTTTATCCAAATATTCTCCTTTACATTGTAGGAAAGCCTTTCTTGTGTTCTTAACTTTACTAAACATTTTTTTATATCAAAAGCAAGTTTCACTGTTCCATAGTGAAATTTTGGGTATGCATGATACTTAACCAAACACTACATCTCAAAGTGGAGCATAGCAATTTTGAGTGGATTTTCATTTAATTTCCTCAGGGGAAGCAGTTTCTGGCCCTAATTACGGTTCTAATGCCAATCTATTTATTTGTGGTTAGTGGTCACCCTGGTGTAGAGAGTAAGGAAGATGACCTTGATGGAGATATGCAGGGTTCATTGCTAAATCAACAAAAGGTAAAACACTGTTAAATCCAGAATGAGATAACATTCAAAAGCATGTCAGGCAGATGCCTTCCGAATTCACTGGACTATAAGGAAGTGGAATTGCAGTACAACTCACAAGATTCTGGTACTACAGTTAATCTCAATCTCTGCCATCTTTCCAGTGGAGTTGATTTTCTGGTCTGATCTACCTAGTGAGGCTGACACATGGGGGAGGGACTACACACCTTTGCCACATGGCTTTGTGTTATTACTCTACCTGAACTGAGATGTGGTGTTCTTTTTTAAGTGCATCAAGTAACTAATCTGGGCTATCAATTGATATATTCTATGTAGGATTATTGAATCTTTCCTCGGTAACTCTTCTTCCATTCCGTCCAATACATTCTTAATATAGCTTTTGCAGCTTTTTAATTTCCAAACATAGTGATTTATCTGCTTCACTTTTTCCCCCTTTGATAACAAGCACTTGTACCACATTCATGAACAAACAACATTATTTTTGGACCATCAAACTCATGGTAGTCTACCACTGAAATTCAGACATCTTCCAGTATTTC
Organism: Thermophis baileyi; assembly: GCA_003457575.1. NCBI lineage: Eukaryota > Metazoa > Chordata > Lepidosauria > Squamata > Dipsadidae > Thermophis > Thermophis baileyi. The sequence goes on from QLTV01001715.1 coordinate 1,172,469, forward strand.
AGTCCTTCCTAACACTATCCCACAAGTTGAATTCTGGATCTTCTAGATAAAAAACCTGTACGTCCCTGATTTGAATCTAAGATCTCCTGGATACAAAACAACTATCAGAAACTCTTAAATGTAAAGAGAGAAACCAGTATTGCAGGATCCGTGCCACATTGTTTTATATGGAAATGACGGCTGGAAGCCAAAATAACATTGTTCACATGACTGCATTTCTTCATGTTTACACTGCTGCATTTTCCAAGCAATTTTATATGTGGATGGATGAACTTGTCAAAGTCAAGTTAGTTTCAAACATATATTCTATGAACTAATAGAATCTGAATTACTGTGTCTATGCTTCTTCATAAATAACAGAGTTTTTTTTAACCATAGATTATAAAAGAGTTGCTAAGTAAAATAACTTTAGACTTACCACCAAATAAAGCATGGTATAGAGTGAGAAGGAAGCATGTCCAGAGAAAAATGATTTCCTGAAAAGGAAAAAAAATACGAAGCATTGCATTCACTCTGTTATTTGAATAAGTGGTCAGTTACTCTGCTTTCTCATCTCTTAAGATGAAAAATCCAGAGAACTAAAACTTCTCTTTATTCCATCCAAATTCATCTGTAACTATTAATTCAGGATTGAATAATTGTCACAGAGACAGCAGACATCTAAGATGAAATATTAACTGATCTATGTGTAGTATAAATCACAGGATAACTAGTTATCAAATGCTTGTCACTGCAAACATTTATACAGCCACCCCATCTCACACAAGGTGATTCTGGGTAACGTTCAATAATTGATTGAATATCTCTGTTTGGTTTTTACTAAACAACTATTGTGAGCCGTGGTGGCGCAGTGACCTAACTGACTGCTCACTGCCAGGAGTTCAATCCTGACAGGGTTCAAGGTTGACTCAGCCTTCCGAGGTCGGTAAAATGAGGACCCAGATTGTTGGGGGAAATATGCTGGCTCTGTAAACCATCAGAGAGTGCTGCAAAACACTATGGGGTGGTATATAAGTCTAAGTGCTATTGCTATCCAATCTTCCTACGAAGTCCATTCACATACTATTGAGAAGTAGAAAATGGAAACAATGCAATCATCATTGTGCCCAGCACGAGGCACACTTCTGCTTATACAGCATATAATATGTATTTAGTATGCCATATAGATTTACAGATGGTGTCTTCCTGAGAGAATCTGTCCAATTCACTTTTACAGTTGAATTAAATGAAATCTACATAGAGAAAAGGACATCATTTTGGTTGAGCTACAGATGTCTTTTTTTTGGGGGGGGGGGAAGACTCTTACCTTGCTTCCTGGACTTTGCTTTCATCAGGATTAAGGCACTGATATTCTTGTATATAACCCTGGGAGCAGTTGATTTTTGCTAAGTCTAGCATACACACTGCAATGAAATTAGGTCTCAGGCGTCCCACCGACACTTTGGCAATATCAGTAAAGGATTGACTGATAGCACAGCCAAATGCAAAGCAGCCCACTTGCTTGTATAATGCTGCAATGTATGGATTCTGGATAAAAGACCGAGATTTCTCCTTCAGGCAGTGGATCCGATAGAACTCTCCTATAATAATCTGCAAAAAAGAAAGGTGTATCTTTTTTTAAAAGGATATTCAGTCTTATTGAAGATTGTATAGCTTTAACACAATAGCTGATCAACGTGTAACTGCTGAAATATATTCACCAAATGATTTATTAGTAATGAATTATTGGCAGCAACTAGTTGAACTTGGCGGATATCAAAAAGGTAATCTGGACTGGATCCAATATATTTTTGGGGAGGTCACATGGAAATATCAGGCTGTGGAGTTGAGAAAGCATCCAGAAAAAGGAAATGGCATATTGTTGCCAAGAAAACTACAGACGGTCTTTTCTCACCTCTATTGAAGTTGTCTTGAAGGATATTTTAACTTCACTTTAAAAAAGTGATTTACCTCTTCTATTAAATCACAATTGTCCATTTAATAGTGGGAAATATGGTCAATAAAGTGAGGATTATCACAGGCAGAAAAGTAGATTAGCTCAAATTAAGGGTTTTGAACTGTTCATTTTGAAACTAGTAGTAAATTTCAGAATGTTAAAATAGGCAGCCCAAAGTACAATACACTAGTTCCCCTGAATGAATGGCTCTTTTTCTGATAAATCGAATTGTCTATATATGAGCAGTATTTAATGGAATTAGAAACATTTTTTTTTGTTAAATCACATCTTTTTGTCAATACATTAAAAAAAAGCCATATAAGATCTTAGAAGGAGAAGCAGAGAGAAAATCTGATTCATAGAAAAGAAAAACAAAACATTGTGTTTATTCATAGAAAGGATGATATGATAGCTTGGCAGTACATTAACAAACATAAGCTACCTGCTGCAACTAGTTAGATACTCGGGGCATTTAAGAGGAACTAATGCAGTCAAGTTTAACCAGCAAAATCAGAGCAGCAAACCCATGTGCCAATAGACACTCCCATCTACAAATTAATATCTGAGAAGTAAACGTAAGTATCTCTTCACCTTCATCTTCTTCCATAACTGTTGTTACTTCACTTCACATCATCTTCCCTTCAATATCAGCTAGAACAGGGGTATCCAATTCAAGGTCCGGGGACTGGATCCAGCCCACCGGGTGCTTAGATCTGGCCTGCGGGGCCGCCCTGGAAACAACAAAGGACCGACCCATGGTGCTTCTGGCAGCAAAAATGGAGCTCAGCTCCATTTTCGGTGGCAGAGGGTTGCAGGAGGCAGTTGCAGCTGAAAACAGAGCTCGGGAGCCTGTTTTCGCTGGTAGAGCGCTCGGGCCACCACAGGTGCCCCCGACACAAGTGATGTTGAGGTGGCCACACCCACCCTGCCCATGCCCACCACGCCCCCCCCCCAAAGTCAAGCACAACCCTGATTGCGGCCCTCAATGAAATCGAGTTTGACACTCCTGAGCTTGAAGATACTATCTATAATATACAGGGTGAAGGTCTGGATGGACCTTCAGATGGACTGGTGCTATTATTGGAATTGAGTTGGTTTGTCAGTGGATCAGGATAGATGATGGTCTTATCTGCTGCTACTACCCAAAACAACTGCCTCATTATGTAGTTTTAAAATACTGTGGCTAATTTGTTGCTCTGAATACCCTCTTATGTTGGCTGGTAGGCCAACTGGAAAATTAGTAGTAAGTGTGCATCACGCCTGAGGCATTGAGTACTCTTGGGTAGATTTGAGTATTTGGTATGTAAATGCAGATCATTTAGAAAGACCATATTAGATAAACCATCTGATGTTCAGGCAAAGAGATCACTGTCCCAGACTCTGGCAGTAATATGGAATTATTTGGTACACAAGTAGATTTTTGAGCAATGAATGTGAGCTTATGATGTCAATATCTGCAAGAATAAGGACTCAAAACCACATTGTGAGGCTTGATTGAATTCTACTCGGCTTTGATGGTATATTTCAAAAGCAAACTTATATGGGAAAAAAGTGCATGAGTACATTTCAGCTTCAATATACTTGAACAAATTAACAGGGGGTTACTGTAATTCACAAGACATATTTATTTTATTGTTTTCCAAAGGAGTCTGTATGGGACAAGCAGTAAAGATCTGCTTAAATGAGTTACTGTCATGCTAGCTTTACATCATCTTGAAGAACAAATCTGTGCTCTATTGACCGGTGAAATGACAGATCTCCATATTCTTCATATTCGGACTTGCTAAGCCCATTTTTCTATATGACGATGTGATTATTCTGAATAATAAAATGGAATCCTCCATTCTACCTCTGTAGCTCTACTCTTCTCAGAGTGGTTAAAGATGCTACAGGTGTGGTTTGTGGTACACGTCACTCAATAGCTGCAATTCTTACATCTACTTCATTTCTGCTGTACCAAAGATTTCTGTGCAACCTAAAACTGTGTGTGTGTGTGGGGGGGAGAGTTGTTCTGTTTTTATATTTCAGGTGTTTATACATTTGAAGAAACGAGTTCACATGACACAAATGTGGTTGAGTTGTTTCCCAGTCACTGAATCTGATCTTGAAAAGAGAACATACAGTACATATCAGGATACAGACATACAATACCGTACTTCAGAGCAATTTATTGATCCCCAAACTATAAGTATAATGTGGGTTTAATATTAAATCAAAAGGTTGTGTAAGTTACTGTTTTAACAGTTGCAAACTTTAGGATTATCCTGATATCTTTGTTCCAGGTCTTACCCTACATGCAATGACAACCCTGGAGACATAATTAGGAAAACTAGTCCATCTGGTTTCATTTGAACATGCCATGTACTGCCTATTACCCGAAAGCAACCAAATAAAATAAAATCAAAAAGCTGTGGGCGTTTCTGGCATCATTACACCACTTATTGGACAATTGCTCTTCAGACATTGCAAAATATAAGCTTCAGGTGTAGTCGAGAATTGCAAGTAATTCCACAGGTACAACAGTTCCTAAACTAATCCTCTGAGTTCAAGTTTGCCTTCTGGATTGAGAGCTTTTAAAGTGCTAATACTATAACCACACCCATATGTCTAAGCCAGTGTTTCTCAATCTTGGCAGCTTGTAGATGTGTGGACTTCAACTCCCAGAATTCCTCAACAATGCCAAGGTTGAAAAACAACAGTTGAAGTCAGGGGTGGGCAACTATGGCAACTTTATTACCTGTGGACTTCCCAGAATTCTTGAGCCAGCCATGTTGATGTAGGAATTTTGGGAATTGAAGTCCACAGATCATAAAGTTGCTATTGTTATCCACCCTGGTCTAAGCCACAGTGAGATTTATCTTCCATGTATGCCCATGAATCTTATTTATCTTATCTTCCTGTTTAAGAATGTTATGAGTGGTAGCTGTCCTCTCATCTCTAGTTTTATTTTATAGTGTTTAAAGAAGCACTTTCTTTATAGCTCGTAAATATCTTTAGGTTTACTTTTAATTGATTATTTTATCACACAACTTATCTAAGGCAAAATTGCAAATTATTCTGAAAAAGACTTCATGATTGAGTATCACTTCTATTATTATACCACAGGCCCATTATTATAATCACTTCTATAATTATACCACAGGCCCAATATTATAATGGGGGGGGGGGAAATACTCCTGAATTGTTAAAAATGATTGTTCTTAACAATAGTATTGTTTATACTGATTCTGCTTATAATCCTAATGTATTGGACCAAAATTCCATCATTTTCTGCCAGCTGAGATAATGGGGATTATAATAATTTAATAATAAACACTAACTTGTATGCGCCCAACCTTACCAACGATCAAAGAAATCACAATAAAGCATAAAAATAAAGATGGAAAGTATGATAAAACAAGAGATCTCACTTTCCCTTGTCAAAGGACTGGGTGAACAGTTAGGTATTCACAGCTCATCTAAATAACAGCAGTGTGAAGGCCATCTGACTCTGGAAGAGAACCTGGTTCCAGAAAATAGGCACAAAACTGTCTTGGGAGTACCAGATTAAGGATATTTAAAACAAAATATAGTCATGCTGAATATCTGTGACCTTTTGCTTACACTGTAATGTACAAGGCTGTATGAGTATTTACTCAAACCATCAACAATGATTTTCTACTAAAAGCATCATTATATGGAGTCATGACATTTAGAAAGGCCATTTCAAAAAGAAATTTGTTTCATGCATTATTTAGAAAGCACAGTGAAATTAATGAGGCAAGGGCTTCATTTTTTGAGTGCTATAAATCAGCATTTATAGCTTGCCTCCAAATTATTTGCTTATGTCATCCAGTTGCTATATAGTTCTAGATGGAGGACTGGAAATGAAGAGAGGGTCACAAATCTGCAATTTCCTGGAAGTATATGAGACAGAAGAGGGAATATTTACGTCAGGGCACGTGCTTCAAGATAGATGACATGATCAATGCAAATGATTGTGCAAAAGGATCAAGTAAGCAAGCAAGTACAGAAGTGATGCTAAAATATCTTTTTTTTTTAATAATACAATAAATTTGTATTATAACTTGTAATCAGCATAGGCATATTTGAGTAAGAGTTTTCAGGAGCACTTCTTGATTGTGTTTACATTCAATTATTAGTGTCTTTACAATCATAGATGAGTTCATACTTGCTCATATTTTTCTGTTGCTTCCGTATGTAGCATGCTTTTACTAGCACAATTCACAAGGTTTAACTAGGTTATTTCTACATCTACCGGAAATGCCTTGGACTTGATAGTAATACTATACATCATCTATATAAACATGCTTGCCTTAGCATCTTCTAATCTCAAAACCTGAAGACAATTTAATGAAAGTACACAATTTAATCAAGTCCAAATGTTTATGCTCACTGAAAGAGAAACGTAAGTTTAATTACTTTTTGCCATATTTTCAAAATAGGTGCTCTGAACTCCAATTTTAGTAATTGCTTCTAGTGAAACTAAAAATAGAACTAAAGAACTAAAACTTTTAAAAAGGTGTCAAGCAAAGGAGAAAGATAATTTTCAAGAACTACTTTCTAGACACAAAGTGAGAATCAATGGATTACACTACTTCTAGGAAACTATTTATGTTTACTGTTATTTCTGAAGGAAACCTATGATTTATTTCTAAAGCAAAATTCCAAATATTCAATCATTAAAGAAGCCAAAAAATCAATATAGCACTGAATGATAAAATGAAAAGTCAATATGCCAAAGCCACAAAAACCTAAAAGAAACAGAGGAAATAAAGCCAAATGTAAAATATTAGGCAAATGGAAACAATTTGATTGGAGACTAGTCCAGAATTGAAGTGTCAACACAATAAATGTCTTTCATTATCGACATACAAAACACACATTGCTAATTATATTACTTAAAATCTGAGGTTCTTAATGCAGGTGAGGACAACAGATTGCTCAATAGATCTCCCAAATTTTCTTTTTAATGCTTAGCACATTTCCTCTACATTCACCTAAGAACAACAACAACAACAAATGCTTCAAAATCCATTGCTGGTTTTGAGCAGGCACTGAGCTTACTGATTGTTGGTTAAGGATGTCTAATAAGAAACAATTATGGGTCAAAGCAAAAGAAGATTCTTTCTAAGATAGCAGTCAAGATACACAGATATAATTCATAGAAGATTATTCTGCCCCGTAAACCCAGTTTGCAGGAGACAAGAGAAGGTTCCAAAAAAGATGGAAGTAAGATTCTAGATTTCTTGGTTTGAGAAACTGGACTGAGGAAAACAGAAGCTGAATGAAGCAATGGATTATGTAAACTACAGAATAAGGATGTGAAAGAGAAGACAGGGAAATGGGTTGATTTAAATCTGGAGCATTCATGGCTACTTCATGGTATAAAATTGAAGAAAAACATAAAGGTATTTTTAGTTTATAAATAAAACTCCATGCATTATTTGGACTGCAAAACTGCAATACTTCCCCAAATGTAAATTGATATGAAAGCTGTAGAGCTTCACTAAAGCTACCTAGGTTTAGGACCTGGCCTGTTCCGAAATCTGCTAGAAATCCTTGAGATACAAGTGCTGCCCAGCTGATGGCTTGTCTATTTGTTGGACTACCTTCAAATTCAGGCAGAAAGCCAAGAACTAAATTTGCATACAGGATGAATAAAGGCATCTCTGTCTCAATCTCTTTTTCTTTGGAAGAATGCAATTAATTGCCAGATGGTCTATTGCAGTTATTTACAGGCAACTGAAACATTGTTCCTTTACTGGAAGATGAATCGCTTACAAATCCTCTGTGGTTTCTGTGGACACTTTGGAATGTATTTCCACCACATGTGCATTGGCAAATCTGTAGTAAGCCTATATTCAATATATTTGATTAAATACAAGGAAAATATACAAATGTAAGTTGATCCGTATGACTGTTTCAAATCCTTTTCTGGGGTATGTATGGTTAGTGCATAAAAACATGACAAAGCAAAACAAAAAAAACTTTGAATTTTATAGTGATTGATACTTAACCCAATATTGCTGGTCCACTTGTCCTACGCAGAACTTTGAAGGGGTTATCTGCTTTGAAGAAAATCTGACTGAATTATTTGAACAAGTCAAATAATCAAATCAATTCAGGGCATTAGATCAAATCAGGACCTTTCAAATAACTTCAGAGAGATTTGAAGGCAATTTCGAGATTCAGTTGGCTTTCTGGTTGGCAGGATCCAAAACATTATTGCTGCTTTCTACCCAAGTATGGGTGCGAAGAGGAGGAGGAGGAAGAGGAGGAATGGTTGAGTTCCCCAACCAATGAATTTGCTCATCTTTGCACAACAGCTGATTTTCACAATGCTCTTGGAAGTATGCTCCTGCTCACTTTTCTGATAGACGGTGGATGAGGGGAAAGAAATAGGGACTCAGATTTTTTTAAATTTTTTAACTCCTCTTTCCTTTATGATACTTTACCTTTTCCCAAATCTATTCTGTGATCTTCCATTTTTCTCCAATCACACATATAAAATCCTTTCGGGCTTATTTGTCCTTAATTCTTAAACTATATCTCAGTCTCTCTGCCCAAACTGTTTGCAGTTCCTAAGTCCCCATTTTATTCTCCCCCCCCTCTCAAAAATAAACAAAAGTAATTTCTGTTTCCATTCTGCAACTTTTTGTGTCATGCCTTATTTTGATAAATTTATCTTTTTGTCTGCATGAGTGAGTTGAGACTGCTTAGTTGCTGTTTCAACTACAGTATATGAACTATACTATTTTTATAGATTTCATAATAATAGTGAGTAGTGATATTAACACATCTGCCATTTTTTAAAGTTTGCACAAAGAATATATAATACATTGTTCCTCCCAAAAGTTAACATTGTCGATTAGTCATGCCAAAAGTAAACAGTTAGGAGGTAGAAAACTTTTTAGGAAAAGTTTTAATTTTGAAAATTTTTATTGTGAAGAATACTTTCTATACTGGTAAGGAAAGCTTACTAATATGCCACACAATTCGGGAGTTATCGGTTCCTCACACGTACTAACTTTACCTTAAAAGAGGTTCAAAAATTATTTCAGCAAATCCTTGAGCTTAAAATTAAAAAGCTCTTTTATGTGTGCTCTTTTCAACTCACTCTGCCAAACACATTAAAGCAGCTGCAGAAATGTTGATTTCTCCCATTATAGCCTAGGGTCTAATTTTTTTTTTTAAGCAAATCGACTCTGAGATTGTTGAAATCAAATACTGATGCCTTCAAATTTCTAATCACAAACTGTAATTGAATCTTTCTACCTTCATTTCTCATTATTTTGCATACACCATCAAAGATACAGAAATAAATTCTGCCTGATATAGCAAACATTATAAGATTTAAAATTTACAACACAGATTGGGCACAATCGAACTTAATCTTATGTAACCAGGAGTATGATTACAGCTGAATTAGAAGAGGGGAAAAAAACCAGCAACAAAAACTACAGAGTGATTCTATCTTTGGCATATACAAAAATATGCACCCTTTAAAAAACTACTAATAACTTGCCTAAGGGACATGTGTGAGTATTTGACAAGATTAATGTTTTCTTTTAAACTGCTGGTGGTCTTGATAATTGCACAAATATAGCAGTTTGAAAATTGGAGAGTTTGCCTCCCCAAAAAGCATGCTATTACATAGTCATGACCCATCCTCCTATAGCCAAAATTGTGGCAAAACCCTTAATAAGTTGAAGTAGGAGAATCTTGTTCTTTTGGCAAATGCTGACCCCGGGTGGGTTGGTGTTTTTTTTAGTAAGAAGAAAAAAAAAGAAAGAATGCTCCGGCAACTAATTCAGTGCAGATGTGCAAAAGCTGAAACTTCATCCTGAATAAACAAGTTTTAAAGATATTAAGCTCTTCTTCTGACTTGTGTCTCCAGCAAAGAGGATGCATGTGGTGTGAACTGCTGGAAATGTTTAAAGGGGAGTAGTGATGTTAAGAACAAAGTGCACAGCATTTCACTATGCTGAAAACAGGGCTGAAAACGGTTTTTAGCAAATACTTGGAAAGCCTCTAACAGAACTTGCCTCTCTGATTCTGTCAAGTCACCCTTGCAATTGTCCCTTCCCGAGTAGGAATCTTTAATTTTCAAGTTACTGTACAGGTAGTTCTTGATTTACGACCATTCATTTAGTGACCACTTAAAGTAACAACAGCACTAAAAAATAGTGATTTGAGGTCAAAATTCAATTGCTAGCTTAACTGGCTTTTATTTACAAGGATTACAGCATCCTGTGATCATCATTTGCAACCTTCCCAGCCAGCTTCCAATGAGCAAAATCAAGGAAGGAAGTTGGACTTGCTTAAAAACTGCAGGGATGGCAAAAAGGTTGTAAAATTGGCCACGACTCACTTAACAACCTCCTTGCTTAGCAACAGAAATTCTGACCCCAATTGTGGTTGTAAGTCGAGGACCACCTATATTTTTAAGGATCTAATCAGATGGAAAATTGTAAGATTTCAGTTGAATACAGGTAGTCCTCAGTTAAGAATGATAACTGGGACCAGAATTTCTGTTGTTAAGTGATGCAGCCATCATTAAGCAAGAATTAATTAACGTGCTCAATTAAGCATGTTCCAGGCAGCTCACAGGCAGGATGGCAGGGAGATAAGGCACAGTGATAGCACAGCAGGGCCAGGATTGGCTGCTACCAGGAAGGGGAGGGTGCAAATGATTTATGATTCGTCATTTACTTTCCTTGTGGGAAGCCAGCAGGGAAAGTCACAAATGGCAACCTTTGTAAGTGTGAGCTGGGTGCCAAATGCCCAGATCACACTTATATGTTTGTGGAGGTGCTGGGACAGCTGGAATGTTGAGGACCAGGCTTAAATCTTGTTTTTCAGCACCGTCGTAACTCTGAACAGTCACTGAATGAATGGTTGGTAAGCAAGGACTACCAGCACACATATTTATCTTATTTTTAATGGTATCTTTTTGTAAATATAACTGTTTCTCTTTCCCTCCCCCAAAATATACTATATTCTGCCAGACTTTGTAGCTAAATATGGGTACAGCTAGATGACAGATCTAACATATGAATAATTGGAGGTGCTATTTTTCTATCCTCTAAGAACTTTAGATCTACCATCTAAAGACAATTTAAATCCTGTCCAAGAACATGCAACATAATTATGTCTATATATGTTTATTCAGAAGCAAAGGCTAGAGTGTCCACTTAAATGTATTCCCATATAAGTATGCATATGATAGCAATAGCAGTTAGACTTATATACCGCTTCATAGTGCTTTACAGCCCTCTCTAAGCGGTTTACAGAGTTAGCATATTGCCCCCAACAATCTAGGTCCTCATTTTACCCACCTCAGAAGGATGGAAGGCTGAGTCAACCTTGAGCCGGTGAGATTTGAACTGCTGAACTGCAGCTAGCAGTCAGCTGAAGTAGCCTGCAGTGCTGCACTCTAACCACTGCGCCACCTCGGCTCTTCACATCATCTGTGTCTCTTGTGCATAATGTACATCAAGTGTCTTTTCTAAACTGATCAAACACAGAAGTCAAGAGATGAATAACCCTAGTTACTCAAATATGGAAAGAGAAAGCCTTTTTGTTACAACTGAGACCTTTACTAGTTGGCCTTTAAGGGAAACTTTTATAAATCATGACTAGGACTAATGGATAAAATGAGAACCTCAAAAGTTAAGCTGTATCTTCTAAGGTGAAAGAAATACAGACTGGGATAATCTCTGAGAATATTTAGGGGAGGTCTGGAAGCATGGTTCCTAAGGCAATTAGTATCTCAAGTGCCTTGTGCATTCATATCCTCTCATGCACCATAGTAGACAAAGGTCATAACCTCCAAAGTTTACTTAACATGAACTTTGTGGATCCTGGAAGCTTCATAAAACATGACCTACACCTTTCACAGATATTCTGTTGATAACAAAAACAAAAAACCCACCCTTAAAAAGTTCTGGCACTAAAAATGAATCCTTATTCTTCCTCAACGTTTCTATGTTGTTTGAAAACAAAACAATCATTAAGAGTAAGAGAAGAATAGGGATTCTGTATATTTCTGAAGAATTCATATTCTACTCAAATAATCCTGGAACCTAAATTATATCTTTCAAAGGAAACATGTATTTGTCTTTTGGATAGCTGTCTGCAAGTCTAAAAGATTTTGGAAACAATAAAATATAATTTTTCAACCTGCAGGGATTACAGCTGCTATGGCTCTATTAGCTATGTAGGTCATGGTTACATAAATAAAATTAATACAGAATAGAAATGGTAATCTAAACAATTATTTTCTTTTTGTCACTGGTTATTCATCAATCATTACCTTTCTAAATGAGCAGGTTATGTACACAATAGCAATGTTGCAATGCTTTATTTAGTTGAAATGTTAACAAGACTAGTACAGGGAGCATTAAGCTGTAAACATAGCTTCATTAACTAGAATGTACCTAATAAAAAATGCTGTTTTTAAATTTTGCAATATCTATTTTATTTGTATCATCTCTACTTCTACCATCTCTATTTTTTTAAAGAGTCAGAATTGTATCTCTATTTCACTGTAGCTAATAAAGCTTTCTTCGCTTTTAAAAAATCTTAATAGTACCAATTCATTTATATTACCCAGTACCTAGTTACCCTAGTTTAATTTTTTTTTAATCTGCAAATCTAACCCAGAAGCATTTTTTTAATTGTTTGGTTGTTTTTTCTTTTTTAGTTTTTAATTAATCTGCATTTTTGTTGTAAGAAATAGTTACTTGACTATTATTAATACATTATCACTTTATCATATTTATTTCAGTCACTGACCAATGTAAGTGGTCTTTGCTTAATGAGCATTTGTTCAGCAATTGTTCAAACTTGCAATAGGATTCAAACTTATGTCCAGTTCTCAAAGTCCCATGATTATGATTTGCGACCTTCCCTGTTGGTTTCCTACAATCAAAGTTAATAAGGAAGCTAGCAGGAAGTCAGAAGTCATAGATATGTGAGGTCCTTGTTTAATAATCCTGCAGTCCTTGCTTAATGACAGCAACCAGAACGGCTCTCGATAAGTGGTGCAGTCGTTTTTCAATTTATCACCAGGTCACTTAATGGGGTTTCCAATCCCAATTACATGGCTAAGCAAGTACTATCTGTAAAGCATGCAAGATCTTGTTTAGTTTATTAAACTAACTTCTTTATAAAATAATTTCCACACACAAACTTTCTACCTGAAAATCAGCTTGTGGTTTATGGTTGAGCTTCTTTAAGCACTGCTTCTCAGTGGCCATTTTGATTTTGATCCCTATCTCACTGCTGTAACTACTGAGACAAGTGGGGCAGTGAGTAAGGTATCCAAATGTGTTAAAACTGGAGGCTAATGACAATTAGATCATATTTTTTTAAAAAAAAATTCTGGAGGGGAAAAAACAATTAAAAAGGAAAAAGTGGGGAAAGGACAGCCTCTCAGCTAAGACTAAAAATATGGCATCTGACCGATCAGTCCAGTCATTCTGCTGGCATTCAAAAATGAATGAATTGCCTGGGAGAGGAAATAACAAAGTTGGCCATTCATATGAACAAAAAATTCTTCTCATAAGATTATTTATGTAAATAAGTTACTGTAATTGTCCTGGAATATGGAAATTACATTTGTCTACTAATCAGTGGTTTTGTGTAGCTGATCATGTGCGGCCCTGCACTTAAATCTCCTGGTATAATCTGAAACATAACCCAACTTTCCAGCATTTATCGGAATGACTTACTTCATAAGCATACCAAACCATTATTTGTTACTGTAAAAATTACCCTTGACTTCATGGACTCTCTTCTCCTCCTTCCCTTAAGCATTCAAGGAATTAATTGCTACTTATTTTAACAAACCAAAGTTTCACCTACTTTGCAGAGCAAATGTAAATCATAGCTTGTGGGATGACACATAACTATGGTTTAAAAAACATAGCCAAAGATTTATTCTTGTTGCACATAGTAATTACTTTGGCATTCCATATAGGCTGAGGCTCTTGGTAGTTAGTAAAATTCAATTATAAAACCAGTTCCATTTATGTGTCTATGCATAAAATAGTGTCCCTTTACTGCCTATGATATACTGAATTCACTCCTTCCAAGATCAAAAATCTTATTTGATAATGAGAAAATGTTTGCAGAAATATCTCCAAGCAAAAGAATATCAAACAAATTATTATTTCAGTGCAAAGAACTGTGGTAGTATAGGCCCATAGATCAGAGGTGGTATTCAGCAGGTTCTGACCAGTTCTGGAGAACCGGTAGTGAAAATTTTGAGTAGTTCGGAGAACCGGTAAATAGCACCTCTGACTGGCCCCGCCCCCATCTATTCTCTGCCTTCCGAGTTCCAGCTGATCGGGAGGAAATGGGGATTTTGCAGTAATCTTCTGGAGTGGGGAGGGAATGGAGATTTTACAGTATCTTTCCCCTGCCACTCCCACCAAGCCATGCCATGCCACACCCACCAAGCCACACCCACAGAACCGGTAGTAAAAAAATTTGAATCCCACCACTGCCATAGATCCTATATAATATAGACCCTAATTCTCTTCATTTTTACAATTTCACATTTCATTTCAAATTATACTTATTTTTTAATCTCTGTACCCAATACAGGTAGTCCTTGACTTACAACAGTTTGTTTACTGACCGTTCGAAGTTACAACGGCACTGAAAAAAGTGACTTATGACCATTTTTCACACTTATGACCGTTGCATGACTGTTGGTCATGTGATTTATATTCGAATGCTTGACAACTGGTTCACATTTATGAAGGTTGCATTATCCTGGGATCATGTGATCATCTTTTGCGAACTTCTGACAAGCAGAGTCAATGGGGAAGCCAGATTCACTCAACAATCATGTTACTAATTTAGGAGCTGCAGTGATTCACTTAACAAATGTGGCAAGAAAAGTCATAAAATGGGGCAAAACTCACTTAACAAATTTCTCACTTAGCAACATAAATTCTGGACTCAATTGTAATTGTAAGTCGAGGATTACCTGTACCAGGTGAGAAATATTGACAGACAATGGGCTAATTCCAAGAAAGAATATACTTCATGATTCATCATGAAATAGAATTCTTTATTGGCCAAGTGTGATTGGACACACAAGGAATTTGTCTTTGGTGCATATGCTCTCAGTGTACATAAAAGAAAGGATACATTTGTCAAGAATCATGAGGTACAACACTTAATGATTGTCATAGGGTACAAATAAGCAATCAGGAAACAATCCATATTAATATAAATCGTAAGGATACAAGCAACAAGTTACAGTCATACAGTCATAAGTGGGAGGAGATGGGTGATAGGAACGATGAGAAGACTATAGAAATATAAAATATAAAATATAAAAGAAATATAGATAAATATTCCCCCCCCCCCAAAAAACCTTATCAGTCTAGGGATACTGTGCACCAGAAACTTCGAAGCTCCTAGCTGCACGTTACTGAAATGTAAAAATGGTATGAACTAAATTTTGTGAGATTTATCTTGTTTGCATGGTTCTGAAAGGCCATCATGTCCTTACTTCGAGATTATTTCTATATGCTTTGATTCATAAAGTTCTCCAAGTGCTACATTTTAATCATCTAGTTCTATCCTCAGAGATAGGATGACTATACCCTAACTTCATTTACATTATATTGATCCGTATAGTGGCCAGATATATTTTGCAGTTGAAACTGTAATATCAAAGCCAGTTACTTCACAACCATTTTTTTTCAAAAGATAGTTTAATGACTAGCTATTTATGAATAGTAGCAAAAGACAGGTACAGTATTTTGTTTACGATCCAGTAGCTGAGTTTAATTTAAGCCCTGGTGTTTAAAAACCAACCATGGCTGAAGTCATGAAGCATGTCAAACCAAAACTCCAACATTATGGCTTTGCCAATTGTTCTGCTTAAGGACAGAAAACATTTTATTGCAAATATGGTTACAAGATACAGATTTCTGTTATTTGTCTTACTTACAGCAAGTATGGCAATAAGAATGCCTGCAGCACACAGAACAGCATCGTTGATGGTCTCTCCACTTTTCATAGGGTAATGGATGCTTTCATCATTACAGTAAAATCCCCGTGGATAGGGTGCAATTGTGCTCGTTTCAATGATCAAAAATGGCAATCCAGCTAATCGGAGAAAAGCAAGAGAAGAAAAAGTTGTAAGAAACATAGAAAAACTCGGCCAAATAATCAAGAAATCTTCATTACTAAGAATTCAGTGAAGGCCTGCAACTTCATCTTAAGCCAGATCCATAAGAGCACAATCATCCAGCTCAGCAAAATTGTCATCTTTAAAACAATTTTATTTCAGGCCTCATCTACCTTGTAGCAGAGGTGGGTTTCAGCAGGTTCTGACCAGTTCTGAAGAACCGGTAGCGGAAATTTTGAGTAGTTCGGAGAACCGGTAGTGGAAATTTTGAGTAGTTCGGAGAACTGGTAAGTACCACCTCTGACTGGCCCCGCCCCCATCTATTCTCTGCCTCCCGAGTCCCAGCTGATCAGGAAGAAATGGGGATTTTGCAGTAACCTTCCCCTGGAGTGGGGTGGGAATGGAGATTTTACAGTATCCTTTCCCTGCCACGGTCACCAAGCCACGCCCACAGAACCGGTAGTAAAAAATTTTGAAACCCACCACTGCCTTGTAGTAATAGAAAACAAAGGTGGGATGGACATAGACAGTTCTTTTTTTTCCTGCTCAGCAAAAGCTACAGAAATTATGTGCTGCCCAACCACAAATAATCAGAATGAACTTCCTGGTGAGTTCACAAGATTAAACTGAAGATCTTGAATAAAGTTTACATTACCAATAACAAATGTAATCATCTCTAAAACATACTTGGAAAGTTGCCAAACAGAAATATGGTTTCTATTAGGTCCATCTATATGAATTACTATGAAATAAGCAACATACTGCTTGATGAAAGAAACCACTGTGCTTAGGAAATGCCCCTTTAACAAAACATAGGGGCCCACAAGTCTTCGGCTTATTTGATAGCCAACCAACATCAACTTTTTCTAACTCAGAGGAAAGGGTAGAGTTTTATCTCTTTTGGTTCAGAAACACTAAATCTCAATTGCAGGGATGGGCAACTATGGCCCCTTTATGACCTGTAGACTTCAACTCCCAGAATTCCACTGGCTCAGGAATTTTGGGAGTTGAAATCCACAGATGTAAAGGGGCCATAATTGTCCACCCCTGCTCAAAGGGATTCTTCCAGAATTACTAACATTTTTTTCTCTTTGAAGTGTATATGCATGCTCTCCAATGCTCTTGCCAATTTGTTGTCTCAATGCTCCTCTCCCTTAGAATTGGCAAATTAAAAACCTCCCCATGACCTTGGAACTTGTTAATGGTACAGATTTTATGGCTGCAGCTGGTGCTATTACTGTGCCAGGGCCAACAGTGAGGATTGATACAAAAGGAGAGATCTAGCACTAACATAATTGGCATTAAGAAAGGTGCCACTTCTCTGTGGATCTAGCAATCAGCAAGATTAACATTTTACCAGATTATTTACTTCACCTACATTGTGGTATATGGACTGAGACATATTCTGACATCTGCTGAACCTTGCAGTGAGCCAGACTGACATTGACAAGAGAGCTAAATAGGGTCAGAGGTAGAATACTACCACTGTGGCTAGTTGGGAATCAAAAGTTCAAGTGCTCAAGGCCTTTTATTTACCAAGATCTCACTTAGTCACCCTGGCTGTGAGCATGTGTTGTAAGCCGCCCAGAGTCCCTTGGGAGTTGGGCGGCATAAAAATGCAATAAATAAATAAATAAATAAATAAATAAATAAATGTGGATTTCTCAGGACAACTGGTCTTTTTCAAAGCCCCACTTTTGGCTTTTGATGGGAGAAAGTTTGCTCACATTACATAGTTTACTATCAGCTTCATGTAGCTCTTTCATGAACTTGGTGGAAGGGCCTCTCAACTGTGCTTCTAGATGCCAACACTGTACATGGACCTTTCCTGATTTGCTCTAATGCAGTGGTTCCCAATGTGGGGCCCACGCCCCACAGGGGGGCAATTTGATTTTTAATGGGGGCAATTGGAACCTTGTTGGCCTTTTAGGCTTCCTCCGTGTGAGTAGTTCACTTTTTGAATAGTAAGAATTATATGTCACGGGGTGGGGGGGGCATCAGGATTTTAGAGATGTTTAGGTGGGGCACGGCCAAAAAAAGGTTGGGAACCACTGCTCTAATGGCTGCACACTGCTTGTGATTGGCACAGTTCTCTTACCCCTAAAGCTTCTGAGCCTTCTGACTATAGAGTTGGTGATCTTATACAAGCAGGAAGAAAGTACCCATGTCTGGAAGAAAGCACTAGAATCTAAATCCCAATTCCCACAGAATTAGGGTTTCAGTGTGTTAGCCATCATTTATCGGGACACAAGATGGCCATATCCCTTCATTTTATCAATAATTTTAATATGACCACTTCACTATTTTATAAATTGTTTTTCTTCTACATTTAATTAACTGTCCTAAGGGCTAACAAAAGCAGAGAAGAATGTGAATCTAATAAATTAAAGAAAACTGAATTATCTTCCTGAAACTGGGATAAATTTGGGGACAGGAAAAACCACTGCTTGATGAAAATAGAAAGACTATGTTCTTGCTCTTTAATTGTGACTTGTTGCCAGCAATATTTACTGAATTTAAAAATGATAATGGAAATTACAATCAGGAAATTTTTGACCTAGAATTTAATCAAACAGCTTTGTTTATGGAGCTATCTATTTTACAACACCTTCATAATTACTGAGCAGCAATATTCTTGTCAATTGAGCCTTCATTTTGCAACCCAAAACTTAGTGTATGCAGACATCCTCTTTCCACAACCTAAATTATGTTGGGAGACAGCCAATGTGGAGACAGAGTTGGGCTTCTGAGCCAAAAGTATGTGATACTAATAATCTTTTTTTTTTTTTTTTAAGAAAAACCCTTTGCATCCCAATGAAAATTTACTGCTGAAAAGCTAACACAGCATGATGTGATCTGGCTTCATATGCACAAGCAATAGTTTAATAGTCAAACTTCAGGGATTAAATGCACCATGGTTACGTGGCTTATTGTTATTGCTCTAGTTCCTCTTTTTAATAGTTTTCACATGACAGATCTGTAAAACAGTTCCATCAAACAATAAACCTATCGGAGAGCTAAAAAAGGCTTTAACAAAAGGGCAAGAGGCTTCTCAAGGAGATCGGACCCTATATTATGTTTTCTCTTCATTAAGGGAACAATCTGGGGGCTTCATTTTTCTTTTTCACTCAATCAAAATAGAGATGGAAGGGACCTTGGAGGTCTTCTAACCCAACCCCCTGCTCAAGCAGGAGACCCTATACCGTTTCAGACAGGTGGATGTCCAATCTTTTCTTAAAATCCTTGTTATGAAGCACCTACAACTTCTGAAGGCAAGCTATTTAATTATCCTCACTGTTTAGGAAGTTTCTCCTTAATTCCAGGTTGCTTCTCTCCTTGATTAGTTTCCATCCATTGTTTCTTGTCTTCCCTTCTGGTAAGTTGACCCCCTCCTCTTTGTGGCGGCCCCTCAAATACTCGAATACTGCTATCATGTCACCCCTAGTCCTTCTTTTCTCTAGAATGGCCAAACCCAAATCCTACAACTGTTCTTCATATGTTTTAGTTTCTTCATATCTTTTAGTCTTTTCAATTATTTTCATTACACATGCGTGTGTGTGCGCGCACACACACACAGATACAAACATACATACATACAGGAACACTTTCTCCCTCGCTCTCTCTTTCGCCCTTCCCTTCCTCCAATTGGCTGGTGGCGAACTGTCCCGTGAGAGAGAGAGAGAGAGAGAGAGAGAGAGAGATACACACAAGTATACAGGCATGGTTTTAGAAATCCAAGGGTTTTGTTTTTGTCTCCTGCAAACGTGTGGTTTGGTGGGATATTGCCAATTGAGTCTTGACATTTTTCCAACACAGCAGTAACCTCAGATTGCCTATTTTCATATGAGAAACATAAACACACCCACAGGAGCTGAACGGATATTGCTCACAGAACCCATGACATGCCCAGACTCTGAGGCCTGGGCAGAAGCCATGTTTAGAAAGGTTACATCTAGGCCTAGCCACACATTGCCCTCTGAAAGAACATGGTGGTACCAATGTGCTGGGAAAGGTAATCTTGCTTCTAAAGATTATCTTTTGGAGCCCAGATTGTTTGAAGAGTTGGGTGTCAGTCACCACCCACAATGTCTGGCTTCCACCCCATCTTATGGGAATGGTTAGCATTGAGGTTCCAGCATGGATTTAGGCCACCCTGAAAATAAATGCACAGATGAAACTCTCCTTGGGCCCTAGGGAGAGGCAATTGTGGGGTCACCACAGATGAAAATGTCAGAGAAAAAAGAACACAAAGACATTGGAGTGTGAATGTTTACAGGAAAGGCCCCCAACCAATCTCTACTTTCAGTTAAACCAGGAATATTAACAGGTTTGCTACTTCTGTATTCCACTCTGTTCTAAATAGACTCCATTCATGGGGCTTTCAGCTGGACTTTAAAGGTTTCCTGCACTGCAGTCTTGATTGTCATCTGGGTGTGAACTAGCTAAAATGAAGCCAGCTTCAGAAATCCCACCCACAGTAATAGCTAAGTATTTTCTCTGGACTATGGTTAATATGGCTTGCGACTGGTGGGCTCCCCTGCTTCATTCCCCTTCTTACTTATTCCAGGGTATCAATCAACAATTGCTTTCCATTCTCTGACTTGGGAGAAAACAACTGTTGTACAGTTCATCCTGACACTTAGGCTAGAAGGAGAAACGTGGTAGAACTCTTGTTAATTCACCAAGTCAAAACAAAATACAACAAAATAAAGAAAAGTCCATCATTTCCCTTTCCACAAATAAACAACAACTAACTAAACAACACCAACAACTAATTTCAGAATGGGGGACAAGGGAGGCACCAACGAAAGCACACCCTAACCAACAGGAATGGAGGCATTCACATAGAATGGAATGAAGCATGGCAGGTTGACTTGTGCTGGCAGATGGGGGAAAAATACTACTCTGGTTATGGAACAAAGAAACTGAGGTAGGGGTCATTTTCCAGAAGGTTGAGGATAGTCCTGAGCATGACAGCACCAGTTCCTCTGCTCCCTCAAATGCTAGGTAGTCCCATCCACATGCTGGGGCAATGCAGATATGGGTTTGTTCAACCTTCATAATGCTGAAGAAATCCACTAACAAGAGCTGAATTACTGAGTTATGATGTTAATTTTGTTGTATAGAAAAAGCTAAACTGGAGATGATCCAACTCCTTGATGAAGTCTTTGTGAAAGAGAAAGAGCAAGAAAGAGCAGCAAACATAACTTGGCATCAACATCTGAGTCAGCCACTGGTCACTGCATAGATCACTTCCTTCTTCTTCCCCTTCATCTTAACATTGTGAGGTGCTGGACTCTGAGTAGAGAAACTGAGCTTCTATTTCATCCTCTGCCATGAAAGAATCCCTTTGGGAGACTCTTGAATTCATGACACTATATTGGCTTAAGAAATCTATTCTTCATTCTTCCATTCTTTAATTGGAGATTCAGCCCCAAAATATTAAGTAATGTGACACAAATCTCTTTCTTTCCGGCATACAATGAAACCCTCTCTGCTTGCAGTGCTGGTTGAAACAAGTGTGAATATTCATGGGTCCAGTTAAGACCTAGAAGAGGTTTTCCAATGGTTAAAGATGAAAGACAAAGAAAATCAATGTCCCTATTGCATGGAGGGAAGTCACAGTGAGTCTTTGACTCCTCTCCGCTGGTGCTGTCTTATTTGCAAAGGGGCTTTAATGAAAGAAAAAAAAAGTTGAAGCTGTTTTCTATATTACATTTTAATACCGAGTAGTAGAGTTTGAATGAATCCTGGTGGGTTTGAGGCACCAAATGGATTATTTTATCAACATTTTGGTCCACAACCAATTAATTTTTTTACTCTACCTCTGCAAATGCTAACAACCCCAGAACCATAGGAGGTGATTTCTTTTTAAAAAGCATGACATTTTAGGACAGCACGCACTGGGGAGAAAAATCAAAGGACTCATCTGTTGGATTCAATGCTTTGAAATATCGAACCTTTGAAAACTTAACACTTGGGCAGGTTGGGAGGGAATGGGGGCTGTGAGAGGATAAACTTTCACCGGCCACCCATTGATGGACTCTCTGTGGTGACCCAGCCAAGCAGCTCTGATCTTAACAGCTGAAATTTCACCTTTGCACTAAATTAAACACAGTTGCTTTCCCCACCTTTCAAATTCTTCCCTTTGCTTTGTTTTCATACCACTCTCTTCAGTTCCCTGTTGATGTTACATGACAGAAAGAAGTCCAGTTTGGTAAAGCACCTGAATTGATTTCCAGTAACTGTTACAAAAGCTTATTCTCCAGTATATTTATTTATTATTCATGCAACTTATCAACCCCTCTCACTCTTCATGGACTCTGGGAAGTTTAGAGTTATTAAAAGAACAAAAGGAATAACATTACATGTTAAGACCTTCAACAACAATGTCAAGTGAAAAGAAAAGTACACACATATTTGGTATATGAAGGTATATCTTATACATTTACCCAACACACACACAAACACAATGTCAAATTCTTACTATCTTCTAGAAGGCCATGAATATACTTTTAAAAACTCGAGTTTTGTTTACTCAAGCATTTCATTCATGGGTAGATAAACTTGTACCCTCCGGACTTTGAGACTAGAATTCTTATTGGATCTAAGCCACAAGACTAATACATTATTAAGGAAATATGATAAGAAGATGGAATTGTTTTCTTTCTTTCTTTTTTTTTTTTTTTTTTTTCAGGTGGCCAGGAGTCACCATCAAACAGCTGGGGAAGTCCAGAATTAGAAGACAGGCAAAGCATAATAAATTCGATACAAATGTGCACTCGGATTTAATAGCATTAATGCAATACAATTAGTATGATTATTCCTCATGCATTTAATAACTTTTCATTTTGTTTCATTGAAAATTACGTTTGATGGCAACGTTTGGAAGGTTAAGCCACAGTCATAGCTTTAGGAGATTATATACCAAGTTACACAATAAACTTGAATACTGTGCAAAACATCTGGAAGTCATTGGGCAACCTATTCGTGATTTAATCTAAAATGGTGATACCTTCCTTTGGCTTACGTTTGGTTTACAAATCAATAGATTAGATTTCATACAAAAAATAGAAAACTTTTTGCCCTTTCTGTTTTTAGCTTACAATGACTAGAGAGACAAAGGGTGAAAGAGAGAATCCAAAACAGCTAAAATTGCACAAATCCTCTTATTTGCACTATCAAATCTCTCAAGTTGAGATAAGAAGCCAAAATTCCCATTCTTCCTATGTTTGACTCAAGTTAAAGATAAAAGGGGAAAAAACCCAAAATATTTTGGAGTGTTTTGTATACGTGTGCATGTGGGGTCAATGAACTCTGATTTTCAAGTCTTACTATCTAGATTCACAAATCATACTAGGTGAAAGCCAAGCTACCAATTTGTGAATCCAGTCATTATAAAATGCTATTGGATAAGAACCATACTATACAGGTAGTCCTTGACTTACGACCACAACATTGCTAAGCGAGACAGTTGTTAAGTGAATTTTGCCCCATTTTATGACCTTTCTTGCCACAGTTTTTAAGTGAATCACTGCAGTTGTTAAGTGAGTAACAAGGTTCTTAAGTGAATCCGGCTTCTCCATTGACTTTGCTTGTCAGGTCACAAAAGAGGGTCACAAGATCCCGAGACACTGAACTGTCATAAATATGAACCAGTTGCCAAGCATCTAAATTTTGTTCACATGACCATGGGGATGCTCCAACAGTCGTAAGTGTGAAAAATGGTGATTAGTCACTTTTTTCAGTGGTGTTGTAACTTCGAACAGTCACTAAATGAACTGTGTAAGTTGACATTCTACCTTGTTTCTTTGTTTTAAAAAATACTGATTTTAGGAAAACAACTGGATCCCAGTTTGGAATTTGTTAAATAAATAAGCCTTTTAAGTCAAGGTTAAAATTTAACATTTCTTTCTCTTTCTCTCTGGTATGTGATGGGAAAATCCCAAAGAAAAATGACAGCAACATGGGTATTCATCCAATTGTACACCTTCCCTTCCTTTCATTTTCACTTCTTGGTGTTTTAAAGAGCAAGAAAAATTAAATAAACTTTTCTCAGTTCAATACTAGTCACTTTCAAAGAACCTTTCTTTGCTCTACAAATCCACAAAACTGGACCAAAACTCAAATTCAATTGATAGATTTGACTGAATCTCTCTCAAATTCCATTCTTGTTACAATTTTAATATTAGGTATAGTGTTCTACTACAGGGCCATCAAATCAATCTTTATTACAGTTACATAAACAAAAAAGAAAAGCACTATATTTTATAAAATAGATGCAGCAGTATCATTCTACTTCAGTGGTATGGTTGAATTGTTGAGTAAGAAAAGATCTTCCAAATTAATTGCTTTGGTGCAGTAGAAACTGAAAAAATAAACTGAAAAAATAAATGTGACACTAATACACTTGCAGTTTCAAATAATTCTGCATTGAAGCTATCATCTTTTTGTCTCCAGCCTTTACGTCAAAAAGGTGAAACAGGATCACAGCAAAAAAAGTTGCAGTGCAGGAAGGGCTATTCAAAACGATACTGGCCTTCTAACAGTCCTACTAACATGGACTCTGCATCAAAGCTTGCTCTAGGCTACCAAACACAAAAGTTTATATGATACTTATATGTAACAACCCACACCCAATTTTTCAACCATTTTGTGGTAGTTAAGTGAACATGGAGGTCATAAAGAGAATGTTATGGTCATTAAGAGAATGCCGCAGTCATTAAGTGAATCAATCTAAGTGAATCTATTGTCCACAATGGGCGTTTTGAGCTGGAGATGGGAAGCAAAGAGCAATTTCTGGCACACACAAAAATGTCATAAATTGAGGTTACTTGTGTGTCCAATCACACTTGGCCAATAAAAAATTCTATTCTATTCTATTCTATTCTATTCTATTCTATTCTATTCTATTCTATTCTATTCTATTCTATTCTATTCTATTCTATTCTATTCTATTATTATTCCTTATTCTATTCTATTACATGACTGTGGGATGCTGCAAATATAGGTTGGTTGCCAAGCACCCAAAATGTGATCATGTGATCGTGGGGGCGATCAATACTTCAAATCTGGGTTATACGTAGCCTTTGGAAAGTCTGTCATAACTTTAAATAGTCACTAAATGACTGGTCATAAATCGAGAACTACTCATAAACTGGTTCAGTGATCTAATCTGATTCTTTTAACATTCTCCCGAGACCTTCTTACTTTTGAATGGCCTATAAATAATATAAACAAATCTCACCTTATAGAATGTTCTCATATTAGTAAGGGAAGTCTAAAACACTGCAACTCCATTTGGAAGATCCAGTTAGGAACCTTCTCATATTCCTGATGGCACAGAACTCCATATCCCACACTAATGAGGTTTGTCATCCACTCAACCTTAAGGCTTAATATAAGAAACTATATAGTTGATGAAACCATTAAGTATGCTAAAGGGAATCAATGTAGAAGGAGCCAAAAAGAAATGGAATCAAAATATAGTATTTTAGAAAACCGTGCTTTTCCATCGAATTCCAAAGAAGACGTATCATAGCAAGCTGTAGTATTTCAAACTGCTAAAGCTCCAGAAGCAAATTACATGCGGCTGACCTTGATTGACCCAGCTTAGAGGAGAAAGTTGTAATTCTGAAATTCTAACTTGATTGAAGCTTACATAATAATCACATCTGAATTACTGTCTACAGATTTATACACAATGGTTTATGAAGCTGTGGAAAAGTG
This sequence comes from Thermophis baileyi, assembly GCA_003457575.1. NCBI lineage: Eukaryota > Metazoa > Chordata > Lepidosauria > Squamata > Dipsadidae > Thermophis > Thermophis baileyi. Next base: position 1,198,292 of record QLTV01001715.1, read on the forward strand.
TACTGGGCACACACTCTTCCCCATTTTGTTTTGGGGTTTTCCCCCACACAACACAATCAAAGGGGGGAGTCAGAGCTGCCTATTACAACCAAACTGTGAAATTCTGATTTAGTGTTGATTCAAAACAAGAAAAATATATCTAACTTTAAACACCAGGACTAGACATAGAGGAGAATTTTTTTCCACCATTCACATTGGCATTTAAAAAAAACACTTTGGCAGCAATATAGGTTGTGAGCTACTTGAATAGTGTACCTGGAACATCTCCACAAATCTTAAAAACAGGTAATATTCGACGAATGACCAGAATTGAACACAACATTTCTGTTGCTAAGCAAGAGAGTTATTGAGTTGTGCCCAATTTTACCACCTTTTTTGTCACAGCAAATTACTACAGATGTTAAGTGAATGGTTGCAAGTCGAAGACTACTTGTATAAATCTATATGAGCCATGTGTGTGTGTATGTGTGTGGGGGTTACATTAGCCCCATTGTCCACAGTACTATACAGTCACAATAACTTCATGTTGATCCTTCATCTGCCTTTTATAACTCTACTTTTTTGCTGTTTTAGGCAGCTTTCTTTTCTTCTTCATCTAATTATGAAGACTTGTGAGCCTAAAAAGTTCATTGTCTACTCTTGCTTTCTGTTCATAAAACAAAATATTCTAATATTCACCTCTTAGTCCTAAAAGACCATTTTTTTGCTCTTGATTCTTCACTTCCCCTTCTATAAGAATCACCTTTCCCTTTTTCTTAAAAAAAAAGTTTTCTGCATATGTTGCTCATTTAGATTAGGAATATATCTAATCTCTTTGCTGCCAATTACAATTTTCTTGCTTTCGCTAGCTTTCATTGTAGGGAGCTCTTACCCTGAAAGCAAAGAAAGCTGTCCAAGGGGCTTTCATTAAGGCCAACCCTTCATTAGGTAAAAGAAAACAGTCACCCTAAGTGACAGAGGCGGGATCCTCTGATCATTGTGAAACCTACTGTCATTCCTTCTGGTGGAAACATTGCTTATTCTACTGCTCTAAACCATCTGCTGCCATGGATTCAGTGATGAATGTTACCCCGCTGCCAATAGTTTAAAAATAAGATTCAATTGCCAATCCAGTCAGCTTTTATATAGGAAATGAAGAACACATCCTTTTGCAAAAATTGGCTTTAAGTTTTGGTAGCACAATGTCTTGTTAAGTCTTGACTGACCTACAAAGCAACTAGCAATCAAGATTAAATTCATATATACCTGTGACATTAAAAACCTTCCAGTTAAACAGAATCAGATGCAATGACACACAATGGCATTCACAGTATCAGGCCCTGATTTGCTACTATGCATCCCTTTTGCTGCATTTGAACAAAGATGGCTAAAGACCATTCCTTCTCGGTTGATTTCTTTCATTCTGGAGTGAGAGAACCCAGATTGGAACAATTCAAAACCTCCAACTCTCATCTCTACTTTCGGGTTTGACTTTCAGCCATGACGTTTTATCCTGTACAATTCATTGATCAAGAACTTTGTCAAAATGGAATTTTCCCAATGATTCCAGAATAATGACAATTTTTTTTAGTTTAATCAGATGTTTAGAGCAATTAATATGAGGCTGAAAATACTGCTACTTGCATTTCCAGGGTAGGGTTTCTATAGAACCACTAATTTCACCTAGAATCATGATTGAATGGTTTAGTGGAAGACTTTTCATTCTGCTGAACATCTTGCGTTCAGAAGAGGGAAAGACGGATAGCTCTGAATCGTCAAAACAGGCTGAACAGCCTCAGAGACAAGAAATTATTCTGTACATATGCTTCTCATATATTGCAGTCGAAATCTGAAGCTTGTTCCTAAATCCCCACTGGAAGAAATAGTAACAGAGCTACAATTCGCTTGTCCTCTTGGGTCATGCTATATATATGTTCTACAAATAGAAAAAGGATAATGTCCAACTTTCCTGTTCAGACCTCCTGTAACAATGCAGTGCCCTGCGGTCAGGCAATGTGTGAATAAATTGGAGGAGAAAAAAGTGAAAAAAGCCTTAGGGAATAGCAACCTCTTTTTCTCACTTTTTTTTTTGTGCATTTTATTGCGGTACATGTTAGACAAAGCCCTCTCTGTTCTCAACACTTTCCCCTCCCCTTAAGGGCTCCGCGCCAAATAATGTTATTCCCTTTCACCATGGCACTGCCATGAGAGCAGGCTGGTATGATTGCCTGAAAATCGTAGGCTTTTCATGGAAAATCCTTTTGCTCAACAACCCCCTTTGTCAAATTAGACATGAAAAGGGAAAAGCAAAAAAGGAGAAGCACCCAGATGAAATCTAATCCTTGGGATTGGGAACAAAGCTATGAGAAAATGCCACAATCACAAAGGGATGGAGGAGGGAGAGCAACACGCGTGCACACACACACACACACACACACACACACACAGCCCCCAAACAGCAACTAAATTGAGTACTACCACAGTATATTAAAGTAAGACCACTCCTGCTGTCTATAGAGACCACTCCTCTATAGACAGCAGCATTACCAAACTTTTTTGTAATGTTGCTGAAGCTTGCACAATAATAAAATATATCAAAGATAAATGTACCGTATTTTTCGGAGTATAAGACGCACTTTCCCCCCCCCCC
>QLTV01001715.1:1200935-1236673 GCA_003457575.1 Thermophis baileyi
CTTTCCCCCCCCCCCCAAAAGAGGGTGGAAATGTTGGTGCGTCTTATACAACGAATACAGCCATTTTTGGCCTCCCGAAGCCCCACCCCACACAAAAACAGGTGCACAGAGGGTTTGGGAGGTCTGCAGAGTGCTCCTGGGGGCTGGGGGAGGGCAAAAATGCCCCTGTTTTTATGAAAAACGGGCAAAAAACAGCCCGTTTTCACAAAAACAGGGTGCGCAGAGGGTTTGGGAGGTCTGCAGAGTGCTCCTGGGGGTTGGGGGAGGGCAAAAACACCCGTTTTTGCGAAAAACAGGCAAAAAATGAACCATTTTTCACAAAAACGGGGTGCGCAGAGGGTTTGGGAGGTCTGCAGAGTGCTACTGGGTGCTGGGGGAGGGCAAAAATGCCATTTTTGCAAAAAATAGGTGAAAAATGGCCCATTTTTCACAAAAATGGAGTGCGCAGAGGGTTTGGGAGGTCTGCAGAGTGCTCCTGGGGGCTGGGGGAGGGCAAAAATGCCCCCGTTTTTGAGAAAAATGGGCAAAAAATGGCCCGTTTTTCACAAAAACAGGGTGTGCAGAGGGTTTGGGAGGTCTGCAGAGTGCTCCTGGGGGCTGGGGGAAGGCAAAAACTTTTTTTTCCTTACTTACCTCTTCGAAATCTTGGTGCGTCTTATACACCGGTGTGTCTTATAGTCCGAAAAATACGGTAATCTATACAATAGATATAATACAACAGTAGAGTGTTTCTCAACCTTCGATGTGTATCCTTCATCCCTCAGAATTTCATTCTGGAAAGTTCAGTTCCTTTCTTGTCCCCCATTAAATGACACAGGTTCTTCGAAAGGTTGGCTTTAACAATTAAAATCTTATTCCCAGTCATTCTTAGAAACAGATGTGCTTAAAAGCTGCAAAGAAATGTTTCTGATGGTTTAATTGTTGAGAAAATTGAAGCTTTAAAAAAAAACTGTCCAAAGTCTCCTCCTCTCTTTTCCTACTTTCCTTATACAGGCATTTGAAAAGGCTTGTCAAACTACACCAACCAGAAATCTATTTCTCTACAGGAATGTATAAACAGACTGCATCTTTCCTGCTGCTTGATTAAAATCTACAAAAAGGTGCCAAGTCTGCTCATTCAGAGATTCATGAATGCAAAAACTTATGAAGTAACCTGTACAGCAAACATATAGTATAAAAGTTTCAGAAACAAATTGGTAGTGTTCCAAAGGAATGTATGCATATGTGTGCACGTACACATGTAAGTAGCACTTATATCAGTAATATATTGCAAGATAGTGGATTTCAGTATCTTGGATATGGTCCTGTTTCAGGCCCACCAGTCAAGCTATTCTCAGACTGTTCTTTGAGTCGTAAATGTGTAGTCCTCAACTTACGACCACAACTGAGCCCAACATTTGTTGCCAAGCAAGGCAGTTGTCAAGTGAGTTTTATCCCATTTTGCGATCTTTCTTCCCACAGTTGTCAAGTGAATCACTGCAGTTGTTAAGGTAGCAACATGGTTGTTAAGTTAATCTGGTTTCCTTATTGACTTTGCTTGTCAAAGGTGGCAAAAGGTGATCACATCACCCTGGGGCACTGCAACTGTCATAAATACATGCCAGTTGCCAAGCATTTCAATTTTGATCATGTGACCATTGGGATGCAACAACAGTCGGGTGAAAAACTGTCATAAGTCACTTTTTTCAGTGCCATTATAACTTTGAACAATCAAAATGAATGGCTCTAGGTCAAGGACTACCTGTAAATGAAATTTACCTTTGAAGATAAGAGACCAGAGAATGAAAGCATGATAAACTATATTTGACTGCTCTTGCTATGGATAGATACTTGGATTGGCTGAGGGCTTTAATGGTCTTGGGATGTCATTTAGCAGTTTAATGAAGGCTCAATGTAGATTATAATGTTTGCCAACCTTAATCTTAAGCAAATAGTTTAAACAATAGGCCATATGATTCAGGATAAATGTAAATGTAAATGAAACAAACAAAATGTTAAAAAGTTATGTATTTATTTATGTAGTTACTGACCAAGCACATCTAAATTATATTAAAGTAACCAAATCTTTACAATCCCCAAGGCATGTCACAACTTTTGATAAGCCCTAATGTTTGGAAATTGAAAGTTGAAAATTTTGACATGCCCTATCAGGCAGGCAATTAAATGACTCTAGTTTTACAGGAATGGCAAATATTAAATAGTCAAGACACGTTTATTTTTTTTTCAGAAGAAAATAATTATGTTCTTATTTTACCAAAAGGTAATGCACATATTGTATATACTTACAGAACTGGGTAAATAGCAATGATTTTTTTTCTTCAAATGTGCCTTAAATCCAATGGCTTGCACTAGGCAAGTACAACCATTAAACTATAGGTACAATATATTAAGTCCTACAGCACTGCTATTGTGTCTGATCAAGGTCTTTCAGAAATCATACCCTGCAGTATTCTATTCCATATTCTACAAGCAACAGAAGCCAGATGATTATAGTACAAATCGCATCTCTATCACTATCTCTACTGAAAGAAGTTGATGAAGATCCTAAACAAGAGTTGACCTCCCCAAATTTACTTGTAAAGTTAAAAGACTACAGTACACGTCTTGTAATTAACCCTATTTAAAATGCCCTGTCATTGATGCTAACCTAAGTTAACTGATGTCTGATAAGCATGTTAAAGCATAATACAATTGGTTTAACATTGGTTCAACCTGCTGTGCAAAGCCAGGCAATTTGGGCATTTTAAACAAATTCTATCTTAGGTTTTATTGTCTTATAAACAATGAATGAAGCCAGACAATAAGTCTCTTTATGAAACGGTGACGATTCTTGGTAGTTTGAGGTGCTACTCATATTTAAGTGTCCCACAAAAAAAAAAACCTTAAAAGACAAAGAGTCCTCGGGACTAATATTGTAGAGTAGCAGAACATAACACCACACACAGACCTCCAAAACCTAGAGTGTACTTCTTCACTGATTTCTTCATATCCAATCTAAAGCAGTTAACTGCATTTCTACAATGACTCAGGCAAAGTATATTAATTAAATAAATATATAATATGGAACTGTGGAGATGTTTTGAGTTATACTTTCCACATAATCCTTCAAATCTAGCCATGGGAGTTACTGGCGAACCAGTGTCAACCCTGAAGCTGATCTGACCGAGGCCATTTTGACGCTATGGGTGTATTACGTGGAACCCTGACAATCAGATTCACTTAACCTGTTACTAAATGCAGTGATTCGCTTAACAACTGTGGCAAGAAAGGTCATAAAGGTCTCTTAACTGTCTTGCTTAGCAACAGAAATTTTGGGCTGAACAGTGTTCATAAGTGGAAGACGACCTGCACTTTGACTGGTACATTGTTGGTTTGCTTTCAGGTTTACAAATCACAGGAAAACATGCATACACGTTGTTCTAGATTTTTTGCTTTACTTTTTTGTTTTACTTACTAGGAAATTCTAATTCTCTTTCTGGAATTCATTAGCAGTCCCTTACATTCACAATAGTGAGATAGAAACTAGATACAAAATTGGAGTGCTCTTCAGTGATTTAAGGACTTCCCTAAGCTTAAATCCACATGTGTTCTTAATGTTACCAAAAAGATTAGAAAAAGCCTCTAGTGTGTGGCTTGCTGAAATCATAATGTCTTTAGTGTAACCAAACCTTCCTTTCCGCCCCTCTCCTCCTTTGTTTTAAACATTTCGGCATGCATCGAAGGTGGCAAGTCTTAACCATTCATAAAAAAAAAAAAATAGAAATTGTTCAAATAAATAGGAAAACAATAGGGAAATGTGAACTTGGCACTTCACCGCTGAGCTTTGGACATGGTTGGCTTCTCCCTATCTCTCCAATTTACATTACAGTATTATTAATTTCTTTAAACAGAATGGTTACCACTCATTGAATAGCAAATGTCACTGTGGAAAATTAATGGAGAACCCAAGCATAATGGGAAAGTGTACAGCTATATCAGTGGAATAGAGACACGGAATGATTAATATTCTGAAAACCATTCTGCCTCTAATTAAAAAATAAACCCTGTAAAACAATAGGGTCTATAAATAAAAATAAAAATGTAATTGGCTTTATTCATATAACAGAAGAACTTAGTTACTCCCTGCTTCCTAACACAACTCATCTTCCTCCAATTACTTTCTATAATGTGGATTCAAGTCAGAAAAAGAGGAACAAATGTGGTACACATAGCAGTAATTAGTGTATTATGTCTCACTGGAAAAAAATAGAATGGAATTTACACTGTAAAACTAAGCAAGTTCCTTCCACAGAAAAAAAAAATCTCATGTTTGTAGGTTGATAGTCTATGTTACATGAAAGACTTCAGTGGAAATTCCTGATTTTTACTAGGCTGTACTGAGACATCCTATGCATCTATAACGTTCTAGGTAGCCAACTCAAGAACAGTTTGAATAAGGGAAGAGCTGTCCCAGAAGGGTGAAGAGAAACTGAGGAAAAAAAGAAGAGAAATGAGATAGCTCCCTGAAGCTGACTTTATCAGCTTACATTAAAAGCCATGCTCTGCTGAGTGTCTTTCTACTTCACTGCATATACCCAATATATTTTGTTCCTCACCAAAGAGTTCTGGGTGCTGCGCCAATCCCAGACAGTTTTCAGCAAAGCCAAACCTCAACTTGGCCACTGAAAAGCTTCTTTGTTTGCTGTTGCCTCCCAACTCCACAGACTCTGCAAGTGAACCCCTTAATCCTGTAATATGGTTGGTGGGCCTTAGCTGCTGGAAGGTCGATGGTTGCCCTTAACAGATTTTCAAGCATCAGTGCTAAGACATATTTATTATCAAGAAGCTCTTTCTAGTGCCAATAAAAAAATACTGGGGGAATCCACTGAGCAGAGCAAAGAATAGCACAGAACTATTTTCAATGAAAGTTTTATCCTTAACTAATACCAGAGATCTAAAATTTTCCCACTCCAGGTTAAATCATGAAATAGCATCATTTTCCAGCAATATCTGGTTAAGAAGTACCACAAAGCTTGAAATGGGCTGTTTTCATTCTTTAGTAGTTTAATACTTTATTGTATTAAACTACTAAAGGATGCTATTTTTCCAGCTTTTCTTTGCTTCCCCCCCCCCTTTTTTTTTTTGGTTGACCAAAGCTCTTCATATTGAAAGTTTTGGATTCTTTCCTTCAGCTTCTCTGGAATAATTTTCTAATCCATAACTTACTTGCTAATGTGCACTTCAGTGTTCAAAAAGCCTAACACTTCCAAAAAAGGCCACAATTGCCGTGATTGTCATTTTAAAAATAAATCGGTAGATGAGGTAACAGCGTAAAATGTTCTATTAGTGTGTTCTAAAAAAGGTCACATGTATGAAATTTATTTTTAATAGTAAAGCCTGACCTCAACATACATTTCCATCTTGTCTTTCCGAAGTTACATTTATGAATTTGTTTCTTTCCATAATAGCCTGCTGAACCAATACTATCTGGCAGTCCACAGAAAGGCAACTGCCAATTCCTTGCTTATGAAAAATCCAAACATTTATTTTCCTAAATAAATACCAATGATTAGACTTAAAAAGCTCAGTGCTGGCATCACTGAGAGCCAATACATACCACCATGCTCCAGCCTGGAGTGCCGATCTTCCTCCACATGCACACACAAATTGCCAGCATGGAATGGCTGATTCAGGTCAGGGCTTTTAACCTTTTGCCCCCTCCTCTCAAAAATAAGATCTAGAATCTCCTACGATACAGCTGCAATTCACATTTTCTATGAATGTGAAGAAATAATTATTTTTTTCTATCAGTTTTTATTAAGTTTATAATGTAGCATACAAAGAAAATACAAAAGTAAATAATAGGAAAAATAGGGAAGGGAAAAGAGAAAAGTGAGGGAAAGAAAAGGGGAAAAAGAAAGAAAAGACTTTCGAATTCCTTTGGTGCAGTAAAATAAGGCATTAACATCAAACCTCAACGTTTTACTTACATAATAGTTTAAACTAGCCATTTCTACTGTATAACAACAAATCTATCTAATCCAGTGGGTCTCAACCTTTCTAATCCCGCGACCCCCCCGCGACCCCCCCGCTGCTGCCGCGACCCCCCCTGCCGCCGCAACCCCCTCCCCGCCCCCTCCCCGTGCGGGATGAGGTGACAAAGACGGCCGAACCGGGACCTTTTCACTCCTGCAGTGACGGTGGCACCAAAATGGCGGGCTAACGCGCGCGGCGACCCCTGTGAAATGGTCGTTCGACCCCCAAAGGGGTCGCGACCCACAGGTTGAGAACCGCTGATCTAATCAGTAAAACCCAAAATCAAAGTTTCATTTTTTTTCCACCTCAAGCACAAAGTCCAGAAGCGGTTTCCAAGTAGAAATAAAAGTATTTGTATTTTTTTCTTTGATCAAAGGAATTTAGCCATCTCTGATAACTCCATTAATTTTTGCAGCCATTCGTCCATTGTGGGGATCAAGGTGACTTTCCATTTCTGTGCGTGAAAAAATAATTCTTGTGTAGCTTGTGGGGAAAGCGCCAGTTTGGTGCACCAGGCTAGGAACTGGGAGATCGTGAATTCTAGCCCCACATCAAGCATAAAGCCAGCTGGGTGATCTTGGGCTCATCACTCTCTCTCAGCCTTGGAAAGGAGGCAATGGCAAACCATTTCTGAAAAATCTTCTCAAGAAAACTGCAGGGACCTTAGTCCGGACAGTTGCCTGACTTAAAAGCATACACACAAGTGATGGATTCCTCCCGGTTCAGCCCGGTTCTACAAACCGGTTGCGATGGCGATGGGAGGCTCCACCCACCCGCCCGGGACGCTTCTGCGCATGCAGAACCGGTAACAACGGGATTTAGAACCCACTATTGATACACACATACAATTTATGCGGAAGGTAAACTGAATCAAAATTTCAATGTGAAGTAACAGGTAAAATGTCATCCTTCTACCCACCTGAATGTGGATCAGAAATTATCCATCCCAAACGAAAGCCATTAAGTTAAGGTGACATGCAGCTTGGTCCTGAAACAGCAGTCTCAATTCAGATTCCAGAGAGACATGCTGAAGATTCACATCAGGAATATTTACAGCAGGACAGCTGGGTTCTGGCAATATGATTTTACAACAGGTTGCACATGCATCATTTTCACTGACTGCCAAGGACAAATGATTGCTCAATGATACTAAGATACTCTAGTGTGAGCTTATGAAAGATCAACCAAAGATCTAAGGATAAGCATTCATAAAGCTCCCGTTGTCACTCAAAACAGTATTTCAGGGTCAGTATGACCCATACATTAATACCAAATGACAACCTGAATACATTTATATAGCCTTTCCCCCCAGACCTAAACTAATCTTGCTGCACTAAAACTGCAGGTGGCAGAGCCGTATTTTCCATGCTATCAACGATTCTCTGCTTGAAACGCAAAGTTGGAACATTACCATTCAGTGTGGAAACACATCTGAAATCCAAATCAGTGCTTTGAAATAATCTGATTCTCACACAGCGCTTTTAGTTCTGTTGCTGGTGAAGACAACTTTGGAAGCAGATGGCAAAGTTCTTCTAACATTGCAATAGCCAAATCAGCGGAAAGTTTTTGCCTCAAGGACAAAGCAGTCTCATAGTGGAAAGCCAGTTTGGTCTAGTGGTTAAAGCACCAGGCTAGAAAGCAAGAGACTGAGTTCAAGTCCCACCTTAGACATGGAAGCAGTGACTTTGAGCCAGTCACTCTCTCTCAGTCCAACCTACCTCACAGGTAAATTGTTGTGGAGAAAATAGTAGGAAAGTGTGTTGAATATGTTTGCTGCCTTGAATTATTTGTAAAAATAATAAAGGCAGAATACAAGTAAATAAATAATAATAATAATGTAGAGAATATTTCAAGTCAAGTTGAAGGTCAAGTTCATAATTATTTGGATCACAACTTGGGGAGGAAAAAATTAAGCCTTCCTTTTCTTGCTCCATTTTAAGGAAAATACCTCTTCCAATGCTGGCATTTATTTCATGGGAGAGCAAGCAAATCATTTTCCAATTAGATGGCAGCTAAATTGTCTTCTATGGAATGTAAGCCAGACCACTTTTGTTTCACATTACTGAGAGACAATGGGTGGCATGGAGACTCAGCTTCCTAATCAAGAAGTAAAGATTGGGAGACATGCTCCTTAATACCATATACATTTTCTCCAGAAAGAATAATAATGATTTGAAGATGTTCCTGAGCAACCAGATGTTTTTGGCTGCTTCCAATGCTCTGCCACAGCAAACACTATAGGAGCATAAAAGGCATATCTAGCACTAGATGAAGTTTTGTATGTTTGTTAGGATTCATTCATTGGCACTGGGGGATTTTGACCAAGCCAAACAGCATGGATCAAGATTGGAATTTCAGAGAAAAGACTTGATTAAAAAAGTACACGATGACTGCAAGAAGTCATTTAATACCATCCCAAACTTACCCATTGTTTGTTCACTTTTTACATTCCAAGCAAAGTCCACACTAGAGAATTGCCCAAAGCCTATGGTATACAGTTTGCTATGCAAAATAGAGAAAGAAAAGGGTGGGAAATGTTTTTCCAAGAAAGGACAGAGCCAAGCCTTCTTTGTAACTTTAAGCATGTGAGGATGTTTCTTTCTCTTCCCTTAAATGGACCGTTTCCATCTGACTTTTCCATGGATTCGGGTTTGTGAATAATTCATGCCAAGTTTAAAAAAAGGGGGGGGGGAATTGAAAGTGTTGCAAACCTTGGCCTTTAGGAGAACAGAAGCTATTGGAAAGTATAATTTTCTAAAAACTCACTCACAAACTAATGCAACCTTGAATGACATTACCACAAAGACACAGGCCAAGAAAGACTCAGCATGAAATAGGAATAAAATAGAGGTGGAGAGGTACAGATTGCACAAAAGCCTCAATTTCAAGTAATTGCATTTACCCAGCTGTTCATAGATACTGCTACAAAAGGAGGCTAAATAATAGGATAGGACTTAACCCATTTGCAGTCCTAAATGTGACTAGGGACACTGATATGAAAGAGTTCTGTATCATGGGTCTAAAACCCTTTTAGACAGATGTGCACAGACACTGGAATAGAATATTGGAACAGAATTTGTGTGCAGCATAGCTGTCTTTTAGCCCCACGTATGTGCAAGTATCAGGATAAGCCTTCTGAGGATTTGAGAAAAGCTGCAGAATGGATGTACAGAAAAGATGTATACAGAATGTTTCCTGGCAGATAGTTGCTTAATGATGATAGATAAGGAAAAAATGTGTGGTTACTCCATCATTTCCTCCTTAACAAATCTATTGGGGAGAAAATGGACCTTTGGTCACGAAAGAGGTTATATGATTGTACTTATATACAGGTAGTCCTCAACTTATGACCACAAAACTGAGCCCAAAATTTATGTTGCTAAGTGAAACAATTGTTAAGAGTTTTGCCCCATTTTACGCCCTTTCTTGCCAGAGTTGTCAAGTGAATCACTGCAGCTTTTAATTTAGTAACATTGTTGTTAAGTGAATCTGGCTTCCCCATTGACTTTGCTTGTCAGAAGGTGACGAAGCTGATCACATGACCCCTGGACAGTGCAACTTTCATAAATATTATCCAGTTGCCAAGCATCCAAATTTTGATCACGTGACCAAGAGGATGCTGCAATGGTCGTTAAGTGTGAAAAACGGTCATGTCACTTTTTTCAGTGCCGTGTAACTTTGAACCATCACTAAATGAACTGTTGTAAGTTGAGGACTACCTGTACAGCCTTACTGCAAAAGTGAAGAGTCTATAAAAGTGTGTCTAAGGCAGAACAGATAATGCTATCCTGCACAACTGTATAATTCCTTTTTAGTAGTTTCCTTTCCTTTAGTGATTGTAGCATAAGGTAAGCACCCTTTTTACCTGCTGGCCAGATATGTTACAATAATGACAATTCCTATGATCCCTGTCTACTAGAGTTGTGTTGATAGGATGATAGGAGTTATAATACAACAGATCTAGAAGGTACTAGGTTGGATCTAGAAAAAAAAATATGGACAAGAAATGGAGAACATTCTTCATCCATTGCCACCCCTGCTCTCAAAATTAGCCTCAGCTCCACTCTACGCAGTTGAAGAGATGTCATGTTTAGTCATGTCTAACTTGGCCCTTGCTCTCTGGTTTTGGATTTCACAACCCAGCCATTTAATGAGAATATTAGCCTGATGTCTTAGGGGCCTTTCTCCACCTGCTTGAAGGAAACCCAAGTACCAGAGACAAACCAGAACTTGTAAACTTCACAAGATTTCTATAATTAGGCATCAGTTTTCCAGCATCTGAAAAGTGCTGCCACTTTGACAGCAGCGTAAAGACCTCAATAAAATAAATGCAAGGAATACGCCCATTTGGTAAAAGCCTTAGGGATCCTCGTACGAAACTCGGCTTCCCACCTGCTTCTGATTCGTTTTTGCCCCAAACTATAAATAGCTTATTTGTATAAATATGCCACTGGCAATACAATCTAAGCCTTTAAAAATGCAATCAAAGCACCAGGCAGACTACTGATATAATCAAACAAAAAGAGACACAATGGAATTCCAGGAGCAGACAATGTTGCTGATTAATGGGCTACAGCCAAATAATTACATCAAAATGGAAGAGGGGCTTGTTGATATCAACTAACCTTGACTAAAAGAGCTGTCATGTGGTTCCTTTTCTGAGCAAGTGGTGATGTCTGAAAAAGGCAATTTTAGAATCCCAGAAAACCTCAGTTCCTCTATTCCTCTGATGAAAATAGAACTCAAGACACATCTCACTCTGAAGATAAAGTTTGGTAACATCGTTTTATTTCTTTGCTTTATCTGAATAAACAATTCTTGGGTGCATAGGCAAAGGCTGTTCATCATTCTCCTTCTGTCTTTAATAACCAACCCACTTAATCTTTGCATGAGACTGTTTTCTTCTGCTCTTCCTTGCTCACCCTAACCAGGACACAAATATAGTCCAGAAATCAATTTTCCTGTCACGACCTCATGATCTTGCCCTTGCTTCATCCCCCACACTTGGGGGGAAGCTTAAAGTCATTTTTAACTGTCCTGGCTTTCAAGTAATCTTCTTCACCTGGCAAAATTTTCACTGTGGATATGATCAATGATCACCTGCTGGCTGATTCACCATGGAGTGGCCATCAGCCCAGCTTTCATTGACCACGTTGAACTGCTGCCGGAATATCTTTTCCATCTGATCATTGGGAACTGCCTTCTGTGGCCATTTTATCCTAGGCCGCAGGAAAGACCAATATCACTTTGGGTCTCAGTGCCAGGAACTGTCATTTCCTTGAAACACTACTCTATTGATCATTGATCCTACCTACTATCATTAAGTGTTGTACCTTATGATTCTTGACGAACTTATCTTTTCTTTTATGTACACTGAGAGCATATGCACCAAGACAAATTCCTTGTGTGTCCAATCACACTTGGCCAATAAAAAAAAATCTATTCCTCTATTCTATTCTATTCTATTCTATTCTATTCTATTCTATTCTATTCTACCAGTCGACTCCAAGCCCTCTCCATACCTGTTACTTGCCAGCTGGGTGAATTCTGAAAAGTAACTTATTATTCTTTAGGAAGAATTTCATTCCTGTTCAAAAAATAGTTCAAACGACAGAATTGGGAGCACCGACTCCATCAGACTGCAGAACTGGCCATCCCTCTTAGTGCATGCTACTTCTTAGTTGAGTGTCCCATCATTCTAAGCATCTAAGTCAGCGGTTCTCAACCCTTTGGGGGTCGAACGACCCTTTCACAGGGTTCGCCTAAGCATGCACTAGCCCATCTTGGTGCCACGCCCCCTTTGTCACCTCATCGCGCGCGGGGAGGGGGCGGGGTGGGGGTTGCAGCAGGGGTCGCAGCATTAGGAAGGTTGAGAACCACTGATCTAAGTAAACCTGGTCTATGCCACCTTTGTTAGGGAGAAAGACTGGTGGTGATTGTCCTGTCAGCAAGTGAAGTTTAATGGGAGGGGAAACAAAGCTAGAATCATTTTCTGGTTTGTCAACATGACAAAATAGAAATCAGAAGTGGGAGGGAGGGGTAAACACAATCTTACTTTTCTGCCACTTAAAGAGTGGTAGACAGCCCTTAGGCCATATCAAGACACTAAGAATGCTTCTGCATTTGTCTGTCTAGTATGCTCAGATGAAAGCTGGGTTGTTGCTTAAAATGGTAAATGCAGAAGTAGAACAAGAAGCATTCTCACTTGGTATCTTGATATGGCCTAACGTATGGTATTTAAGTTATAGGGAGAGACAATTCAGCCTTTCTAGTAATGAGTAGAGGGGGTGAAGAAAGAGGAAGGGTCCATGGTGGGCTACAAAGTCAGATGTTTGGTTCAGAGCAGTCTTCCTCTAGATTTCAAAATGCTTAGAAATGTTGCCAAAAATTCCCAGAAAGCAAAGCCAATAAAGTTCCAGGATACAGAAAAGGTCACTTCGAATCTGAACAAGGTCATATTTAACAGCTAAGTATTGACTCTGAAGAAATTTAGTAAGATGTCTTAGCAGTCTCTAATGAAGATCCTGGGCAGTGGGAGGAGATGACTTGCAAGGAAGAAATAATTTTTCACTGGGAGTCTGTTTGAGGTTGCTTGGGTGAGAAATACAATTAACTGCATTAAAATTACCAGTTTACCTCAAAAGGCTTCTGGGATGGTGTTATTCTTGCCTCAAAACCATGGCAACGGGGTTTCTTTTGCTAAGAAGACCTTAGCTTGGTGTTCTTGGCCAGTTGCCATGGAGACCAGGCTTGTACAATGCCTACACTGAGCATAAGAGTGGGAAAGACAGCTCAGTCAGGTTTCTGTGCAAATTATGTGCCACAGGAACTAACCTCTGCTAACAGCTTTAGCACTGAAAAAGAAAAAGAAAAAACTAGCAGGAAAATGCCTCTCCACCTCCCTTGTCCTTTTCCCCACACAGAAGAATAGAAACAGCTGACAAAGATTTCAAAGAGCTGGGACACGCATACTTCACGTTCTCTTCGTTTTCTCCCCTTTTTTTGAATGCAATGCTTCAGCAAACCCACGAAAAGAAAGGGTGGGCCTGCCTCTATTGCAGAATGTCTAAACTCCGAGGAAGCCTACAATGGGAGGGAAAAAAGGACTCTGGAAAGGGAATTAATACCCATTTTGAGGATGTTATTCTGTTCCCGATCAAACCTATGCAGAATCTTAACTTTTTTTAAAAAGAAAAGTTTACTTAAAACAATTGCACGCAAGCCCCATTTTAAAATAAAAGACATTGTGGATTTGTGGCTGGGATGCAATGCTGCCACCATTTTTCATGAATAGCAATTGATGGAAGCTGTAAGTAGCCTGTTAAAAAAAGTCAGTGCGTTAAAGTGTTACTCAAAGTAGCATTCATAGAATTAGCAACCTGAAGCTGTTGCTTCTAAGAAAATACTGAAACTACTCAGAGTATTCGCTGAATTCTAGGCCTGGGGAAAAGGAACCAGAAATAATCTGGATTAAACAGGGGATCCATCATTACTAGTTTCTCTCCATTTTTTTTTCCTGAAGTTTTTCTTCCCAACTAAAGATTCTGCTTTCAGACCTAACTAACCTTATCACCAACCTGTTACAAACAAGTGCAGACACATAGAATTTAATGTTTTGGAATATTAATTCAATCCACAGTGCCTAACACAGCTACAGGGGAACAGAAGAAACCTTGCTGATTTCTAAACTGCAGTAAATACCGTAACACTATAAGAATACACAAGGCAGATTTTATCCAGCAGGTTGGGTCAATGGGGCAAATTAAAATGTATTTTACAAATCCAATATATATAATCAATACAATATAATCCTCAAGGAATTATCTGCATTTCCTAACGTTTGATTGAGGACCAGGTTATCTGCCTTAATTTCTTGATCCTATTTTTCCCCACAGTATAACAGCCACTAATCTAAATCTGGAATAAAAGCTATGTAGTATTGTACTTATGGTTGTAGATCACAGAGAAGATCAAATGTTTTAAACTGGGGGAAAACCTGAACTTTCTATACACTGGATAGGAATGCAAAAGGAATAGAATAGCATGGAATAGAATAGAATAGAATAGAATAGAATAGAATAGAATGGAATGGAATGGAATGGAATGGAATGGAATGGAATGGAATGGAATGGAATAGAATAGAATAGAATAGAATAGAATAAAAAATTTTATTGGCCAAGTGTGATTGGACACACAAGGAATTTGTCTTGGTGCATATGCTCTCAGTGTACATAAAAGAAAGGATACATTCATCAAGAATGTATAAGGTACAACACTTAATGATAGCCATAGGGTACAAATAAGCAATCAAATCACATTAGGAAACAGTCAATATAAATCGTAAGGATACAAGCAACAAAGTTACAGTCATGCAGTCATAAGTGGGAGGAGATGGGTGATAGGAACGATGAGATTAATAGTAGTGCAGACTTAGTAAATAACAGTGTTGAGGGAATTATTTGTTTAGCAGAGTGATGGCGTTTGGGGAAAAACTGTTCTTGTGTCTAGTTGTTCTGGTGTGCAGTGCTCTATAGCGTCGTTTTGAGGGTAGGAGTTGAAAGAGTTTGTGTCCAGGAAGTGAGGGGTCTGTAAATATTTTCACAGAAGCACCTATTGGCATTATTACTTGGCAGAAGATGCTCAGAGTCTGAAAAGACCTGTTTCATTCTCTAGAGAGGAAGTCCCTGCAGAAGACAGGAGATTGTCACTTGGTAATTAATTAATTCCTTGCTTGGCATATGTATGCAGAATGTTTGATGGACACTTAAAATGCAGCTTTCCACAAAGGGCTATCTTCATTTGTGTGAAGCTACAAGAGTCATCCAAAATAAATTTAGACCCTAGTAACCGACATCCTAATCCTAGGAAAAAAGTAAATCTGGATTTGGGATGCTGAAACCATCATCTAAAAAAATCCCAAGAATAATCCTCTGTGTATTGGAACTTCTAAGCCATGACACTCATGATTGATTTTGCAGATATTGTTACATTTTAACAGCTTGATGCCTATGGGTATTGATAATAGGAAGGGCAAAACATGACCTGACTTAGTCCACTGGTCACTGAGTAAGCTCTCTTACTAAGCAAACTGTGTTTGAAAAACCAAAATCAAGAAAAAGGCTAGGAAGAATAGAGGCTTAAGTAAAGGTTGATATAGCTATTTTGCCCTGCTTTTGCATTTAAATTTAATAGTCAACAAATACTGTACCTTTTAAGAACATTAGATGAGGTTTGATGGTATTGAGCTAAGAAAGCAGTGTATATATCTGTCTTGAATTGGTGATGTTGTACTTGACCACAGGTGTGCTAATTGCCACCCCAAATCCATACAAACTTGGCTGAACAATCCATTTTGTCTTCTGCCTGCCTTTCTCAAAGTGATGACAACCCCTGGCAATTTCACAAGCTACTTTTATTGATTAGACATTACACTTGTAACTAGCCACCAATCCAGCAAAACCTCTACCTTCCCAATATCTTACGGCAGCTGTCAAAACATAAGCTGCACATACAGAAGTCTTATTCACAGACTTCTGATCTCTCCTGCCTTTGAGATGTGCAAATTTATGGAAAGCAGAAAACAACAAAATTGCCCAATCCCCAAAAAGTAGATTAATTAATATTATCTGAGATTAGCTTCAGATTCAGATGTTTCTACAAATAGGAAATAGGTTCCAAACCTAAAGATAATAATGTTCTTCTAGATAAGGAAGTAGAACATATCAACTTTTAGTATTCGTCTAGTACTAGAATGGTATTAAGCATTAGAGCAATTGATTCACTTTCCAAGGAATATATTCTGTATGTATGACCACTCAGTATCACTTTGCACCACGAGATAAGCAGCATATACATTTCATAAATAAATATATTTATTTAATACATGTGTATGGATGCTCATTACATATACATGATTCTGGACAACTGATAATGATAAACAAAATAAAAACAGGATAAAATTGCTCACATTTTAAAAAAATCAAAAGCATAAAATAGCTGCCAAGAACATTCATAACATCCTACATACGAATTAACCATGAAACGGGCTCACTACTACTGCCAGGGCCTCAGGCTAGATGGCAAACCCAAGTTTTTAATGCCTTGCGAAAGGCCAGTGGGTGGATGATATTCCAGTGGGCGAGAACCATGGCAGAGAAGGCTCTCTTTTGGTGTTGCCAGATGGAACTCTATAGTGCCAGGACCTGGAGCATGCCATTCCTGCCTGCTGGGAACTACTTTCTAGCAAATTATTTTCATATGATTCCTTCATTATGGATGTTAAAGTAATACAGAATTTCATTTGCTGATAATGCTGATAATCATGTTGATTTGGCAAAGGGCTCAAGATTAAAAACTACTAATTTTATACACTGTTTGGACAGATGGTCCAGGTTTAAACCTTACTGTACTGTATATTTATATACAATGGTATCAGCTGTCTCTTTAGTTTCTGCTTCCAGTCTTTAAAAGAGAAACTTTAATAGTACCTAGCCTGTAGAATACTATCAGAGCTAGTTATGGGATTAGGATTTCAAATCAGGCATTTATATACCATTTCTTATGATTTTGTATCTTAGATGGAACTTGGAAAATTGAACCATATGCATTTGGGACTAACTACAGATTTTACCTGCAATACATTCAATGAAAACATGTAGAAGGAGCAGGAAAAAAAAAACGATGAACAACTTTAAGCAATACTAGTTGGGAATTATGTAATCTAACACCTCTGAGTAGCATCTCAAATCTAATAGTAGATTAGGAAGAATGATGTAAAGCATGCTGTTGATTTCCCAACAGCTTTGATCATATTAAATACGAAATAATCTCTTATTGCAAATGTGTTTAATAATAGAATATAGAAGTGACCCTTTGCTCCTAGATTGACAAAAATGCATTTGTTTTCCATTAACTGAGCTTTATAGTAGTGAACAAGCTAGATAACTGATCTCTTTATTGAATGAAACTCAATTCCACAATAACATTCATAGAACTGCAACCTTCATTGTTTTGGGTAATTCCAAAGTAATACTTCTAGACTTTGCTTATCTTTTTCAAATATCCTTTATGCTGGAAAATCTCTCAGATAAAATAAGTGTCTTTTTTATTTTTAGCACTACTGTGCTTGAATTCCACTTCAAAAATGGTTCATAGGATTCACCTACTTGGATAAACTTTACAGAGTGTAAGGAGATAACAAAGGCATTATCGGCTCATCAGCTCCTGCTTGGTCTTAAGTAACTGACTGATGCAATAGAAAGATCCTCAGTAGTTGAATGTAAGTATCAGTTGCAACATAAACATAAAAACTTGTGATCTGCCAATCCATAGCATCCTCCGGAGAGAAGCAAGTTTTAATGCTTTTTTGCCAGCAGATGCTGAATGTTTTTAAACACTTCATGGATCAGAGTTGTAAAAAGCACAAAGGAGATCTCTGGTGGCCCTCCAATTGATACTGATTGGACCTGAGATCATCCCTTTCCATTTGTCATGCAAATCAGAGTTGGTGGAAGCTGAAACTTAGCAATTGCAGCAGGAGTGGGTTCCACTTACCTTCCCTACCGGTTCGCATCGCGATGTCACGTCGCGGAAATGACCCTCTGCGCATGTGCAGAAGCCTCTGCGCATGCGCAGAGGGTTCTTTGCCAGCCGCGGCGACTGGAGAACCGGTTCGGGGGCGTGGAGAGCCGGCCATTGCTGCCGGTTTGGCGAGCGGATGCAAATTTCCACCACCGGTACGGGTGAACCAGTCCGAACCGGCAGCAACCCACCACTGAATTGCAGATAATGTAGCTGCTGATTGCCTGGAGGTGCACAGCTATTCATTCCTGCTCCAAGGCCATTTTTAGTATCTACAATAATTTAATACAGGTACAGGATTTTAAGAAAGATACTGTACTGAAAGTATAAACTTTAACCAAACCATTAGCTGGTGGATCACACTTCCTAAGTTTTAGATAGGATCTAAATATAATGACTGTACATTCTCACAAAATTGGTAAGTAAACAGATAAAATGCACAGTCTATTTAATGGTTAATCCTGGCAGGAAACACAGCATTCAGAAATAAAGGCTGTATAATTTCTAAGCAACAAAAATGGTATAAATATCCTTGCCTGACAGTTTAGTAATATCTTTGATCCCAATTACTTTTTTTTGCTTCAATTCATCTTTATTGATAAATATGCAATCTCCTTCCCCTTTTTAGGAGTAAGTCCCATTGAATTCAGTGGCAACTGCTCTAATGTAGAAGATATTTAACTCTAGTGTTAATTACTATTCTTCCACCTGTACGCTAAGCAGTTCAGAGAATATGAAAAAAAAATCATAATGATTTACATTGAGTGAAGGGAGAGTTCATACATACCATACTAATTAAATGTATTTCTTTTTGGCACCCAATTAAGACAATTATTTACCATCTTTCCTCCTGTTACTTGGTACATTACACAAACTACTATTCCAATACAGGATATATTTTTATGTGCAGATTTATTTCAGTTTCACATTTTTAAATAACAAAATAACAGTACTCAGGTGGTTTCATGATGCCCAGAAAACTAATTATTGCTGTACAGTAAAAATAAAATAAACCAGTTTCCATTTCCAGTGTGTTGACATGACAAGGCCAGACTTCACTAGAAGCTACCTACGTACAGGATTCTAAGTATATTTATATAAGAAGGGATTTCAAAAATGCATTTTAGTATTTTTAGATACTATACAACAGCGGTTCTCAACCTGTGGGTCGCGACACCTTTGAGGGTCGAACGACCATTTCACAGGGGTCGCCCCGCGCGCTAGCCCGCCATCTTGGGGCCACCGTCACTGCAGGGGTGAAATGCTCCCGGTTTGGCCATGCCTGCGGGTCGCTGGACAGCTGATAGCGACGTAAGCGGGAGACTTCGCCCACCCGCCCGGACGCCGCCATTTGGGTTCTTTTACCCTCTGCGCATGTGCAGAACACTTTGTGCATGCGCAGAGGGTAAAAGAACCCAAATGGCGGCATCCGGGCGAAGTCTCCCGCTTCCGTCACTATCAGCTGTCCGGCGACCCGCAGGCAAGCCTGAACCGGGAGCATTTCACCCCTGGTGCCACGCCCCCTTTGTCACCTCATCCCACGCAGGGAGGGGGCAGGGGGGGTCGCGGCAGGGGGGGTCATGGCATTAGAAAGGTTGAGAACCACTGCTATACAACATCTATCATCATAAAACTAGAATGTGTTCTAGAGAAAGTAATAAAAAACATCACACCACTGTTCAAAGTATTTTACAATTCCTACCTCATTTGCCCTCACATTATTATTCTGTCTGGAGACTGGAGCAATCAGGCTGAGAAACAACAATTTGCCCAAGGCCACTCCATCTGTAACTCAGTTGTAATGTCAATAAACTTCCTCACTGTCCACAGAATCTAAGCTAATACATTTTGTTTTCTTTATGAATGTTTTTGAGCCCCAGTTTGGTCTAGTGGTTAAGGCACCAGGCTAGAAAGCAGGAGACTGTGACTTCAAGTTCTGCCTTAGCCATGAAACCAGCTGGGCGAGTTTGAGTCAGTCACTCTATTAGCCCAACCCACCTTACAAGGTTGTTGTTGTGTGGAGGAAGGTGTGTTGGATATGTTCACTGCCTTGAGTTATTTGTAAAAATAATAAAAGTGGAATACAAATAAAACAAAACAAATAAACAGAATTCTTTTAAAGTAACCTTTCTTCTCCAACAAGCTAGTTTCCTTGTTTTGAAAACCATGTTAAACTATCATTGGGTTAAAATCCCACAGGAATATGGTTGAAGACTCATCTAGTATATATCCAGCAGAGGAAAGAAAAAACTTTGTGCAATATCTCAGCAAAGAACTAATTAATGTTGTTCTTAACCTGTTGTTAAAGTTGTAAACCCTTAGCACAGTAAGTCCTACTGAACTCCTAATGAGTATAATTGCATTGTTAATTACAGAAACATTTTTGGCCATAAAATAGCTATCTGAAACATTCATTCATTTCCATGATTTTAAAATTAGACAATTACCAACTTTCATTATCAACTTTCATTCCATCATTTATCTTACACCCTTAGAAAAAAGTGATTTGAAAATTAGCAACTGGCAGTAATTGGACTAACAATCTGAATCTATATATTATGTACAAGAAAAGGAAAGCCAATAACAACTGTTTCCTTAATTGTCATCATGGAGTGAAAACACTGGCCCACAGCCAAGCAAAGGACAGCACATGGATATCAGGGGTGGGCTCTTTTCTTCGCTGCCGGTTCGCTCAGCGGGGCGCCGTGCGGGCACGCATGTGCAGTGCGCTTCGCACATGCGCAGTGCTTAAAAAAGCTGCGCATGCGCAGAAGTGAAAAACAAAATGGCGGCACCTATGGCGCCGCCGAAAGAGCCGGTTCAGGGGCCTGGCAGGCCTGGGTCACTGCCGGTTCTAGCGACCCAGGCCGCCAAGTTACTACCGGTTCTAAAGAACCGGTCCGAACCGGGAGGAACCCACCTCTGATGGATATGTGGGAAGTTACACAGAAGCCCACTTTTAAGTGTCCTTAATTGAGTACTCACAGGAAAAGGTTATTCACTTGCTCTTCCTACATTTACAGCGATCATTGGAGAAGTAAATTCAATTGATGCTTGATAACTCAATAATCCTATCGACCTTTATCAAGAAGCCAGTTCATGCTCAAGTCAGTTCATAAATCTTAAGATCATTCATATTTACCTTGAAAGAGGCCTCACTGCTTCCAAGGGTACATGAGTAGCACTGTGCTATAATACTCCGACGTGATTATTTAATGGGATTAAGTAAGCCCCGCTAAAATCAATGGGATTTATTTCTTACAGTAGTAGACATGGCTAGCATTAAGCTGTGGCTTTTCATTCTAAGTGTCAACATGCTAAATGACACTAAATAGAAAGACCTGCTGGAACACAAAAGGCTTTTTGTTAATTATGTCACTGATCCCATGACCATGTATTTGCCTGTCATTACCAGAATCACCATGCAAACAGTCTGGTCTAATGGTTGAGGCAACAGGCTAGAAATCAGGAGACTGTGATTTCTATTCCCATGGCATGAAAGCCGACTAGGTGGTTCTGGGATAGTCACTCTCACTTAGTCCATCTCATCTCACAGTGTTGCTGTAATGGGGAAACTAGTTGGAGGAAGGAACATTAGATATGTTTGCCATCTTGAGTTATTTATAAAAATAATAAAGGCAGGATAAAACTAAAAAAAAACAACCAGAATAATCTTATCTATGTCTATTTACAAACTCCAATGTATTTAATGGAGCATCTAAGTGTTTGGTGGCTGGTAATCACAAGGATCTTCAAGAATTAAAATGGACTTCTTACCACATTGATAAGCCAACCTCATGAACATTTATTCACAAGTAAAATAATTTGTTCAATGAGAATTATTCCCATAAGTGAATTTAGGATCACATTTTCTACAATATAAATGTTCTAAATTCTGATAAAAGCAAAACACCTATCAGGGAGTTTAATTTTCAGTTTAGAAAAGCTGATTAATGTATAGTATTTGTATGTTTCTACTTAAAAAAAGTTATGGTGAGTTTTTTTCTTCGAGATCCTTGAGATCCATATTTGTAGGGGATAACAAAAAAAAGGAGGGGGCAGAATCTATTATCTTTGCCTAATATATTAGCGCCTAATAATAGAAACCAGATGAAGAGGTCTTCAGAAATTAGGCCAAACTGTCAGAATGATGAAAAATATGCTCAAAGCAGAGACCATCTATGTTATGAATGTGGTTATTAAAGTGACATGCTATTGTACTGTATTTTTATGTGAAAGCTAACTGATTGCTGCAATATGGAGGAATAAGTAAAGCATTGTTAATGTTACCATAACATCAGGATAAAAATTGTAACTGCTACATTTTTCAATAGCTAAGCCATTTTTTTTAGAAGTACCTTAGGGAATATGCAAATGATAATACAGTGTCTAGCTGGAGGCTTCATTAGAGAACACTGTGCAGATAATTACTGTTCTTAAACAAGTGTTGATTTATTGGCCAAAGAGCTCCCACTTCAAGTGTCTCTTCTAAGTGTCTCTTCCATGCTGGCTGAGGAATTCTGGGAATTGAAGTCCACACCTCATAAAGTTGCCAAGGTTGGAGACCTCTGTTCTAAGGCAGAGAAGCTGTCCTGTACCTCTGTGCTTAAAATGACAGCCTAACTTCATTCATAAGGAAACTATCAGGAATTCAATGGGAATTATTCCTAGGAAGGCCTGAAATAAATCATAAGTGGCTAGGTCCATATATGTTAATTAGACTACAATTTACAATCCATAACAGCTGGGTTCCCAGAACATGCCAAGGTAAAGTTAAATAAACCACATTATGGCTTAGTTTAATGTATGAACCATGTCAGTGTGATGAAGGAAGTATTAGGGGGAGAAAACTATGATTAAATGGTTAGAGTGAAATCTATTTCACAGGGCAGCTACATCTAGCTTAATTTTATGACAAATCTGTATAATGACTTAACTGCTCAAATGATATAAGTCACCCTGATGATATATTTTTATATTTAACATTCATCCAGGAATATGTTAAAAGCAAGGATTCACTGTTTTTCAGTTTTCAGAAATATAAGTGTATGTTTACCTGCTTAGCAATCTCACAGTGTGCAAAACATTAAAGGATTGTATCTAATGTTAACTTGGTGAAAAGTGTACAGAACAGTGAGCTGAGCAATCATTTGTAGAAGGATTTCTGCGTATCACATTACTGAATCTGACATTTGCTCAAGAATAATAATAGGGTGCCCACAACCCTCACAATTCCAAGTCAGAAACCCAACTTATCTGGAGAGAATCAGCTTCTAATCTCCCTGGTTGGAAGAGTACAACAGCAGAATGACATAAGTAAACATTGCCTCTAAAGAATCTGTGCCATAATAAATGCTACTCTAGATTTGTTTCATTACAAAACATTTTATAAAGTATATAAAGTGCCTTTCATGAAATACAAAGGGTAGCATCATGAATCTGACTTTTTCCAGGAATGTTACCCACTGACAGGAAATTGTGTAACCCAGTAGCCAAAATCAATTTGCATCCCCTGTATCAATAACTGGGGAATACTGTGGAAGCTGCAATCCCAAAATATATGCCTATTTTAGGTTTAAGAAACAGGATCAGACCTTTAATTCACCTTATTCAACAGACCATAGCAGAGCCCTTAGTCTTCATTTACAGATATGTTCTTTTTCCTGTTTGCATTAGCCTCCACAGATTATTATGCATAAGGCAGATGAGGGGAAAACAATGTAAAAACTCTAAGAGGAAAATAAGTCTTGAGATTTGTTTAGCCTGAAAAGAGATCAAGGAATTCACATGTATAAACATACTATTAAATAATCTCTTTGCTTCAAAATGCCATCATTTTTTGTATGTCAGAAGTCTAAGAGTGTCTGTATTTTCTGAAGTTAATGAGAAAACATCATTTGAATAAAAAAAGGCATTTATGTTCAGAATCCCTTATAATTACTTGAGTGATACAGGAGCAGATGGCCACTGATTTGCTTACCACAGAATTAACTTTGCATTTAGGAATATAAACACCAATCACGAAGACTGTTAAGATATATTACTTCTTGCTTAATGTTGATTATAATATGCTTAACAATATGATAATTGCACAGAATAAGATCACATGCGTGCCAGTTTTATTAAAGCGCAATACTTTGAGTGAGTCATATCAATGTTGCATTTCCAATGGACCATTTTCATTTGTTTCCCAAAAGTTTGTTGGTCTGGCTTTTCAAATCCCAGAAATTCCAATCACAATGACTAGAAATTCTAGAATCATAGTCTTATCCCATTTAAAAGATGTCAAGTCATAGGACATCAAAATATGGGTATTCTCCAATTAAGGTTTAATTGTTCAACCATCTGATATATATACATCATTATAAACCCATCATACTGTAAGCTGGACAGCTACAATTAAATTACAGGTCAACAAAGCCAGATTCTTAATTAGCATAAATGACTAAATTTTCTGTGGTCTGCAACTAATACACTTATCATATGATCTTTTCAACATATGTATGCAAATCATGTAGTTGATCAGAGCATACATTTACTTTTTCCCCAGCCCTTTCCCTTTCCCTTTCTTTTTAACCTTTTTCTTTGTTTTATATTTTATACTTTTTTAAATTTAATAAAGTTTTGGGGAAAAGAGGCAAGGTTAGTTGCTGCTCTTTGATAAGTGGATAAACTCAGAAATAACCTTAATATAATCCCACTTCAGTACAAACTTGATTATTTTACTAGCTGTAAAATCCCTTCCACCAGCACACCCCAAAATGAAGTAGTCACCCATAAATCTAATATATTAGAAATGGAGAAGCTGAAGGAGTTTGAAAGGAACAATCTTTTAGATCATGTTATCATAACAAATTTGGAGTGCATTCTTGCTCTTTTCCACACTGGGTTATTTGAACAAACAGCTCAGTACTAGTGTCATATAGCATTCAGGGCCATCTGTTCAATTTCTCTGCAGTATCAGCAGGATTACCTGAAAAACTATCTTTTAAGTCAAGAAGTTAGATGCACCTTTCAATCCTGGATAGTTTGCAGTGTTAATGAAGAGGATCAATGTTTACAGACAGAACTTCTAAACATCCCTTAACATCTGTTTATGTACTGAGCAAGTCTCATCCTCTCCTTTGCATTTATGTGCATTTTCCACTTGCCTGTCATTCATGAAAACTGAGGCCACCACAAATAAAGCATAAGCCCTACCAAAATGTTGTCTGGGAGGGTCCCTGTGTCTAAAAGTGTAACTTTTAGGTGCACAAAAGCAGGCTTTCTATCAAATTGTGGCATGTCACACAGTTGCTTAAAACAGTGGAGCTTTGCAGGGGGAGGGAATTATTTAGTGTTAGCCCCTTCCCACATGTTGCAGAAGACAACTCTTATTTAAAAGGGATATTGCTGACTTCAAAGTTCTCAATTCCCTCAGAAGTCCACAAAACAAACTTTCAAGCTCACCAATTACTATGGCTTTGTTGTACTGCCATTCTGTGTAGATTTATGATGGGGTGTGTGTGTATATACCCCACCCCCCTAAACCCTCCTAACCCCTTTAACAACCTTTTCCGAGTTTGTTACTACGGCTGCAAATAGGATCCTTCCTTGAGATTAAAACACACACACTTCAGACCTGGAACACATGAAAAGCAACCCCTCTCGCCCCAGAAAACTTTAGAAGCTCAATCAGGAGCAACTAAATGAATTTAGCCCACAGAAACGGCGCCTCATTGCCTTTAAAGTTGCGAGTCGGGAAGTGATGCTTTGTTTACACGAGGCTCAGCTCAGTAGTAGGACATCCATTTTTATTTCGAGTCAATCTCGGAGCTAGGTGCTTTCCTATAGTAAAATCAAGCCCATTAAGGGGGAGGGGGCAAAGAGGGGACTTGTGCCTCAAATCGAAGAAGGGCTTTGGCCAATAATTTACACACAGTCACCTGAGGCAAGACAATGGAGAGTTTGAGATCACCCACCCACCCACGGAGCCTCTCCTAGGGTCAGTGAGAAGAGGGTGTAAACAAACCCCAAACAACGATATTCTTGCAGAAAATCAGCGCGAGAAAGTTCAGGCCATCAAAAGTTTGCAGGAAACGGGGGTTGGAAGGAAAGTTTGCAAAAAAGGCAGAACGATCGAAGAGTGAGAACGGGAGAATTGGTTAGTATTCACAAGGAGGTTGTGGAAAAGGAGGAGAAAAGTTTGTGCATACGACCGACGCTGGAAGTTTGGGATTGCCCCCCCCCTTTTTTTTTTTGAAAGAGATATCCGGGAGAAAAAAAGAGAATTAAATCAGGAGAAAGGATCTGCTCGGTTCAAATCTCACCCATGAAGAGGCAGAAGAGGTCGAGACAAACCAACAAAGCTTTCTTGCTGGAGCTTTTGGTCGGATTGTTATTCAAGGCAGTGGTGCCCCCGTTCTTGCTCTCCGGAACGATCGCCTTGTCGTACTTGTAATTCTGCATGTTTTGGTGGGCAGGGTGAACCGAAATCGCCTTTCCAAGCAACGAATGTCTTCGGGCGAGCTGATGGAAAGGGGAGGCAGAGGGGAAAAGGGGGGGGAAAGAAGAAAATCCAGGCGCTGGAAACGATGCTGCTAGCTGGCTTTTCGCGTCCGGATCTTCGCCTGCTGGAGGAGGAGAGAGGAGGCGGCGGCGGCGATGGTCGAGGGGTCGCAAGCTTTGTTTGGGTCGACTTGCCGCTTAGAATTAAGTTTCCAGACCGCAGAAAGGTCTCCCTTCCCCTCCTCTCGATCGTTATGAAGTCCTGATGAAGACTAATGAAAACTCCTTGGAAAGGATGAGTTTCCAAAAGTTGGGAAGGGGAAAAAAAAAGTTTTGCACACACACACACAGCGTGTTCTGTGATCCGGCTACTCCCGACCGGCGACCCAGAGCTCGGTTTACTAGCTCAGTCCTTCTCAGCCAGGAGGCTGGTTTGCTAATGAATGGAGTTGGGGGGCCGGGCAGAGAGAAGGGCGAGCGTCCAGGAGGACCTCGCCCGCAAGCCGAGCTCAAGCTCCCAAAATATGCCGAAGCTGCGCTTGCCGCTGCTAGCGCCGCCACCGGTACTGTGGGATCGAGCTTGGATGTATCGCTACTTTTATTTCGTCAGGTCCTTTTTCCACTGTGCGCTCTCCAAGTACAACCCCCTTCCTTAAACTGGCAGATATGATAATTAACTTCGCAGTCGTTTCCCCCCCCCCCCACCCCCCCCCCCCCCCCCTATCCCGTCCCCGCCCGAAGCGGAACGAAAAGGGCGAAAGCGATCCAGAAACCCGGCGTGCGAGCGCCCCCAGCGGTTACTCGGAAAGCAACAGCACGCCGGTTTTAAGGCGGACTGTTTACCCGCAAGCCGCCTGCGGTCAGCGACTATAAACTCACGCACTTCGTTGGTTGTCCCGCAGCTCAAGAAAAGTCTCAGCGGCAAAAAACAGTGAGGGAAGATTTCACGCATTTACTAAAGCAGTCTTTCCCTGCCTGGTTCCTTCGAGAGGAATAGATAATGGACTTCAAATCCCATTATCCACAGCCAGAGGGAGACGGCGATCACTTTGCAGAAGGGAACACGTGGGCTGGGATTGTAAAGGGGTTGCTACACATTCCATCGTATTTGGCGGGATACTGGCTTCAGAATCACTGTTTCACAAAAAGCTAAAGAAACTGGGTTCAAATCAAAGGGGCTTGCTTGGCCCCTTTTGAGCAGAAGGCTAAAGATGGATTATAATATAATTCCTTCCGATTAAAACATTGCAGTTCAACAGCAAGGGTTTTGGGGAGCCTCACACAAACTATTTAGTGGGGAATTCTGGGAGTTGAAGTCCACTCAACTTAAAAAGGGTGGCTGAGGTAGAGAAATGCTGGTTTAAACAGGTGGCTTAAAATGTTACCGTAGAATCTGGAATCATCCTGGGATATTAAAACCATATCATTCCAAACTAGACTCTGGTTTCTCTGTGTCAGATAATATATGTGGGTATATGCATAATTTTGTATTTATTTATTTTGTCATGTTTATGTAGTGTATCTCCGGGGGATGGTAGAGGACAGGAAGGCCTGGAGGAATGTTGTCCATGGGGTCGCGATCGCTTGGACACGACTTCGCAACTAACAACAACAAATGTAGTGTATATTGGAGATGGTGACCATTTGAGAGCTGTATGCAACGAAATTTCATTTTAATGTATGCTGATTAGTGTACATTAAAAGTGACAATAAGGTTAGTCTAAGTTTAATAAGAGAAAGAATCCTCAGACAGAAATAATTTTAAATATGTGCTAAATGCCTTTCTTTGAGCATTGTTGCCATACTTATACAACCTCTACAAAATTGGATTTCAGTACGCATCAGAGAGCAATATGCATGTGGAGGTTTTATTTAATTGATGATCACAAATATTCATCCTTTTCACTCGTTAGGGGTTGCATTTCTTTCAAAATAACCTTCCAGGG
This sequence comes from Thermophis baileyi, assembly GCA_003457575.1. Lineage (NCBI taxonomy): Eukaryota > Metazoa > Chordata > Lepidosauria > Squamata > Dipsadidae > Thermophis > Thermophis baileyi. The sequence goes on from QLTV01001715.1 coordinate 1,228,964, forward strand.
ATTACAGAGAACATGGTGGTCATAACGGAGAACAATATTTGCTTCCAGAGGATCATGTCATGTGATAACTCTTGCTTCCTGTTGCTCCGTTCTCCTTTTTTTTTTTCCTACAGCACATGCACATGGAATAATAACTGGATGGGTTTCTTCCTCCAATCTGGTGCTTTGCAGTGCAGCCCTGAGCTATTACCATTCCCATCATTTGGCATTCCTGCAAGTCATGGTGCCTTTGTGTAGCGTACAACTTGCACACCTGGTTTTGGTGGCCCTGGGAACACCATTGGATGTTAACAGGCTTCTGTGTTTTGGAGATAATGAAATAGATAATATGAAACCTAGTGGAGTTATAATTGGCTTATTTTGCTTCTTATTTTTTAATAAAACAATTTTTGCTGTTGACAATCAGTGCTGCATTGTGGTGGGTAGACCAGAAAACCACTTCACATTTGTTACAATATGTGAATCCAGTCATATGTATACAAGGCTGGGTTCACATATATTTTATTAATATTACCGTAGTTTAAAAAAACCAGGATGGGACTGAATTTGACATATTGATTTCAGTTAGCCACCTTAAAAAGATTTTTAAATGGATGTTCACTCAATTGCCTTTGGAAATGAGTAATAGCGACTGTCAAATTAGACTGCTTGTCAAATATGTTGGGAAAGAAAATGAGATAAAAACTTCAGTCAGGATGATAAACAGAGTTTTAAAAAAGTTTCCAAATTTTACCATAGCATTAGAATGTTAATATAATGCTTTTCCCAAAATCCATTTGTTGTCTTCCTTTCAGAAAGTCAGCATCCCGGAACAGGGCAGATTAGTCTAAATAAGGGTTATTTGGATTATCCAGATCAACATTAATCCATAGTTATGTTTCTTTAAAGAGAAGGAGACATAGAGACAATCACAACATAGCAGTATTTTGTCTCCTATGGCGACAGGCTGTATGTGGCAGGACTTTTGTATGCATCTTTCATATTCAAAATATTCATCTCTGCACATTATATATCTAAAATAACCCGATAACCTACAAGATATTTGTATGCAGGAGCTGTCTGTGTTGCATAAGAGATTTTCCCCACCATAAATCTACCTGCTTATTTTATTTTATTTTATTTTTATTTTAACCCAAACATGGTGCTTGTGAGAACTAAATCATCCATAAACAATCCTTGGTGTCATATTCTACGGTACTTTTTAAAAAAATGTTTACTTAAATGGTATTTAAAGATACCAATAGAAAGTTGGTATGCTAGAAAACAAACCACCTTTGACATCCTCTGAATTTTGAAGGATGGCCTTGATAGCCAGATAGGCTGAAAATGTGTCTTAGAAAATAAAACGGAATATCTCTGCTCAGAACAACAACAAAAAAGAGACTAAAGTTAAGGTGAAATAGTTTAGAAAGCCCAGAATTTTAAAATCTTGCTCATAAATTTTCTCCAATAAGACGCACTTCCCCCCCAAAAGGCCTTTGCGGTCCTTTGGTGAATAGCAGCCGGGCCACGGCAGCGGGGTCCTTTTACAGTGCTGAACCCCGCCTCTTCTGTCTTTGTCATTGCCCGCCTCTTCTGTCTCTTCCGCAGTGCAGGAGTCAATAGGGAGAGATGGCACATGAGAGGACACCTATCTGTGGTCCTCTCAGGCTCCGGCTCCTGCCCTCACTACACTGCTACTCCAAATTTTTTTTGCTTGTTTTCCTCCTCTAAACCTAAGTGTGTCTTATGGTCCAGTGCGTCTTATGGAGCGAAAAATACGGTAATTACAGTTCCAGGAAAACCAAAAGTCTCATTTATATAGGATTTTCTGCATAAGATATACAGAGCAGACACAGGCAGCCTATATACTGTTATCCATTGCACAAATATAATTGCCACCATCATTATGAAGTGTGTGCACTCATTGAGGCAAAAATATACATCTATGTTGACTCGGTTCAAATACAGATCATATTTGCCTGTATTTTGTGGAGGAGAACCAATGTAGTCTATACTGGCAAAAACCAGAAGGAATGTAGCATCACCTTTGCTGGTTAATCTATTTTGCACAAAGATTTAAAATTGATTTCTTTCACTGGAATGGAGGGAGAAAGCTTTTCAAGACAAAGCACGGACATCCAAATAGAATAATTAAATCAGGGCACTCCTTTGGAGATGTACTTGGAAGGGTATGGAACCAAGTTTTAAGTTTAGGCATGATTTCTGTACAGGTAGTCCTCGACTTATGACCACAATTGAGCCCAAAATTTTTGTTGTCAAGTGAGACATTTGTTAAGTGAGTTTTGCCCCACCTTTCTTGCCACAGTTGTTCAGTGAATCACTGCAGTTGATAACAACCTGGTTGTTAAGTGAACCTGGCTTCCCCATTGATTTTGCTTGTCAAAAGGTTGGATCACATGACCTTGGGACACAGCAACGGTCATAAGTATGAACCAGTTGCCAAGCTTCTGAATTTTGATCACATGATCATGGGATGCTACAAAGGTCATAAGTGTGAAAAATGGTCATAAGTCACTTTTTTCAGTGCCGTTATAACTTTGAATGATCACTAAATGAACTGTTGTAAGTCAAGGACTACCTGTATATAGGGGAAAAGAGAACACATTATCCTTGACTGGATTATTCATCTAGCATATCCCTTAAGCAAAACTCGGCTGGTTTGTTCCTATGGTATGCAGTGATTGATATATTGGGATTTGGGTAAGAGCAATTCCCAAATTGTGAGATCACAGTTACATTATTCATTTAGGATTATTATTCTTGCTTACTTTTTTTAACCTGATCTTTAGATGCTGTTTGGGAATCATACAGCTTCTTCTACTAAATGCCTGGCATGAGAATAATTCTGTATCTCCAAAGGCAGGACACAGAATTCTTACATTATTAAGATGGATTTGACTCGTACAATGTAATGGCCTAATGCACACTTTGCCTAATGCTTTTAACATGCCTGTTCCTTTTCCCCCCGCCCCTTAATAAGGGGAATTTGAAAGCGACTAGCAAAATTATTCACGTAATTCAAATGCAGTGTTGGCTTACTAACATCTGACATTCACTCTGAACTAAAACCATTGATTATTGGTTGTTGTTTCTAGCGGTTTCGACTTGCGGAGTCAGAAATCAAAATCCTCAATGGATTTAGGGAGGAACCTCAGCGTTTTCATTACAAATTAGGGACCTGCAGAAAAATTATTTTGCATTTTTTCATACCAATTTCCAGTTAGTTTGATGAGAGAAAATTTCCCTCAAAGAAAAAGAGATATGGTGGTCCTCGACTTACAACAGTTCATTTAGTGACCGTTTGAAGTTACAATGGCACTGAAAAAAAGTGACTTATGACCATTGCAGCATCCCCACGGTCACGTGATCAAAATTTGGACACTTTATGACAGTTGCAGTGACCCGGGATCGTGATCATTTTGTAACCTCCTGATAAGCAAAGTCAATGGGGAAGCCAGATTCATTTAACAACCATGTTACTAACTTAACAACTGCAGTGATTCACTTAACAACTGTGGCAAGAAAGGTAATAAAACACACAATTCACTTAACAACTGTCTCACTTAGCGGCAGAAATTTCGAGTTCAATTGTGATCATAAGTTGAGGACTACCTGCATTGAATGAGATTCTCATGGGTGCTGTATAAATTACTTGTCCATTTGCCCGTATTTAACTGTAACACAACCAAGAGGGATGTGTGTGATGTGGAGTTTCCGAAAGATGCCCTAATTAATTCATGAGCCACGAGCCAAACTTCAAAAGAAATATAGCCATTTATTAGGAGCGACATTTCGGTAATACTCCAATGCAGTCAGAACTGAGCTCATGTAGGTTATGTGCCCTCATGACCCTATTTCCCCCCTCCTCACTGGACAAGTCATAAATCACATTCTCCAATGAACCACGTTGGCGGGCTGTGAAACCCACACCCCTCCTGCTGGCTCCGGTAACCTAGGACACAATCAGTAAAAGAAACATTTGTGGAATGTAGTTTCAGTTAGTACAGTCAGCCACTCAGTCAGCTCTCCCCCGTCCTGCTTATGGCAACTTTAAAGCTTTGCAAGTTGACATTTGAATGTTCTGTCCTTTACCTTACAATCATCTCTCCAACTGTCCACAGCCATTTTGGTTTCCCATATTTCAATTGCAAGCCAACGCAAGATATAATTGGGAACTGCCATCGCAAGATTTTTCAATGGAGCTGCTACTATCATTACTAAGGGTCATGCTTTTCCTTGAACAACCATCTTTCTTCCAGCCGTTTACTGTCTTCTCCTTGGCGTCCCGCACTTCAGTTAAATACAAACAGAAGGCATCATCAGGAAGCTCCTAAGAATTTTTTTTTTTCCAGATTGGCAATTAAGGATGCTTGAGAGAGATGAAAACTGTGTGATAAAAACAGTACCGGCTGCAGCACTCTCCACCAGATTTTGGCTCAGTATTAGATTACATCTGACATAGAAATCTAACCTTCATCAGCCTGGACTTGATTGGTCTGTTTTCTGCTTGTTTGTGCTAAATGCTGTTAAGTTATTGAGAAGACTCAATTTCTAATCCACCTTTGGCCTTCACTAGGTGATCACCCCCTCACTCAGGCTAACTTATCTCACACGATTGTTGTCAGGAAAAAGGAGAAGAAGGAGAACCGTGTATGCCAGGGGTATCCAACCTTAGGAACTTTTAAGACTTGTGGACTTAAGCTCCTAGAATTCCCATGCTGGCTAGTGACTTCTGGGAGCTGAAATCCATTAGACTTAAAATTGCTAGGGTTGCATACCATAAGATGTATGCCCTTGTAAGCTCCTAAATAAATAGGATGGTGTAAATCCAACAAATAAACTTTAAATTTTGCATTTGGAAAACCTGTGTAAGGATGCAATACTCATTTAGCCAAGGAAATAAACAAAATTGTCCTAGATCTCCAAATGTGTTTCTCAAAATTCAGACAGAATCCTTTCTCAGCTTGTCCAGAAAGGGTGGCCTTGGATCAACAGCCATGTGGGTGCAAACTGTCCAGACAGGCAGTGACCTACAACACAGCGTTCAAATGCAGCAAGACAAGAAGTGTAATTCTGGTATGAAGGAACAGATTCTTGCATCCTTGTGTAGACACGCAAAAGACAATCTGCTTGGGTAAACCGACATGTATTAGGGCAGGGCATTGCACAAGGAAGGAGACATAAACTCATTTGTTACATCCCTCTTATCTAGCATTATCTATTCTACAATGAGGTCCCACAGAACATTAATCAGTTTCAACCCGGTGCATTTGAAAACCAATCAGTCAATAAAATAACGCTATCTAAAGAGAGGCTCAATAAGACGATATTTATAGCTACATTACTAACAGTATACAGGGTGGAGCGGGTGGGGTGGAGTTGGGGGTAAGATCCTTTGACAAAGCAATCCCACGTAAAGCTCCTAAATCTTTTGTATTCAAGGAAGCTTACTTCTAGCTTAATACAACCTGATTGTAGGCTGAAGGATTGGCCTTCTTTACTAAGGCTAGCTTCTCTGTCATAGATGTGGACAATTATTTGTTTACTTGCTAGGTTTATTCCCTATCTTTTGTTCAGGAGCTCAAGGCAGCATAGTTAGCATTCTTTCCTCCCACTTTCCCCTAAAAAATAACCCTGGGAAGGCCTTGGCTGAGAAAAAGTGACTGGCCCAAAGTCATCCAGTGACCTTTCATGAATGAGAGTGGATTTGAACCTAGGTTTCCTCAACATCACTCCTACACCTTGACTACTACACCATACTGGGTCTATTTCTGACGTAAAGTGATAGAGCATATGCTCTGAATAAACCTACAGTTTGTTTATTGATTTAGCAATAATAAAAGAAAAGAGTGCTAAGAACATTCTGACATTCATTTTATTAAAATGGGGGGGGGGGAAGTTGGCAGTGGACATATTTTAGAGAAGACTTCCATCACGATAACTTTCTTCAGTGTCTGACATGACATTGGTGAAAATGAAAGGAAAGGAAACTTGATACAAAACAGCACAACTGTTACATCAGCCTTTCCCAACAGGGTAGGTACCATCGGTATGTGTTGGACAACAAGCGGCATCATTCACACCTTGCTCTGGAAGCATCTCTGTGCTCAAAAGTGAAGCCCACTGATATTAAATGGGGTTCACTTTTCAATAAATATGTATAAACATGTTGCATTACAATTAGTTCTCAATGGGCTTATGATGGGCTGCTTAGGGACCTTTGAAGGTTTTATGGAAGCCCCCCAAAAGGTACTTATGACCTGTTTTTGAAGTTATGAGGGCCATGGTCATGCCATGGCATTTAGGATGCTTGGCAGCCAGCTCAACTTTATAGCTGTTTGCAGTGTCCCATGGTCACATGACCAAGATTTGTGACCTTTTTTGCTGGTTTCAGGTGTTGGCTTCCAGTTTCTGGCAAATTGGGGAAAATCGATTCACTTAATGACCTCTGCATTTGCTTAACAACTACTGTAAAAATGTCAAAAAAAATTGGGTCCGGTTATGTGATGCCTTGATTTAACAACTGCAACAACCTACAACTGTAATTTTAGATTCAATTATGGTTGTAATTCGAGGGATACCTGTAATTTCTATGTTTCTTAGACTGAATAAGAGTTGCATTTTTTTTTAACCATTAGGAATAGAGAGAAAGTAGTGGGGGTGGGGGGAGGGAAGAGATTCTTACCCATATGAGATAAACTGTTGCCCCACAAACCAGCAAGATATTTATACTACATAAAGCAAGCTTTAATGCTCTCCCCATAGCAGTTTTTGGAAGACTGATACAAAAACCACAAAACTGATGGGCAAGCTTTATTTGCGCATGCGCAGAATTAGGTTGCGCACACGAAACCATCCCCTCCCCTCCGCCACTGCTGCTGGTCCATGGAGCCAAAAAGGTTGGGGACCACTGCCCTATGAGCTAAGATTGTGCCCCTGTAGACAAGGGGCTGTTGAAAGTATAGCTCATGTCCTGCTATATCGGAGACCCACTTTATAGGTTCTTACCTGGTAAAATATGCTGGAAATTCTGATCTTTATCTATAGCTGTTATCAGATCAGTATGTCTTAGTCTCCTGTGCTGTAGCTAAATTTTGTAAAATCTAGCTGTAAAATCAGGCAGATTTTGATCATCCACTTTTTGCATCAATTGCAATATTTTATTTATTTATTCTTATTTTGTTTTTAATGGGGGCTTTTTGTTTGCAATTTTAGTCCGTGACCATAATAAAAAAAATATTCATGCACTGTTGCCGTATTCCAAATAAGTTTGGAAATGCTCCCCATTTTTAATATGCTAAGGAGAGCCATCACTCTGCTAAACAAATAATTCCCTCACCACTGTCAAACTATTCACTAAGGCTGCATTACTATTACTATTAGTCTTCTCATTGTTCCTATCACCCATCTCCTCCCTGCAACTTGTTGCTTGCATCCTTACGATTTATATTAATATTGATTGTTTCCTGATTGCTTATTTGTACCCTATGACAATCATTAAGTGTTGTACCTCATGATTCTTGACGAATGTATCCTTTCTTTTATGTACACTGAGAGCATATGCACCAAGACAAATTCCTTGTGTGTCCAATCACACTTGGCCAATAAAGAATTCTATTCTATTCTATTCTATTCTATTCTATTCTATTCTATTCTATTCTATTCTATTCTATTCTATTCTATTCTATTCTATCCTATCCTATCCTA
>QLTV01001715.1:1242327-1317103 GCA_003457575.1 Thermophis baileyi
TTTAACAGAATGAGGATCATCTGCAAGGTCATGTGCATTCAGCTTGTATTTAGTGTTCTGATTCTTTTTGCCAATATGTAGGACAGAGCATTTGTTGGTTGAGATTTGGAGTTGCCAGATGTTCGACCATTCTGACACAAAGTCGAGGTCTTTTTGGAGGGTAGCAGTGTTGTCGGTGGTGTTAAAAAGTTTTACATCATCGGCGAAGAGAACGCAGTTGCTTATAATGTGATCGCAAAGGTCGTTTATATAGAATATAAAGAGTGTTGGTCCTAGTACGCTGCCTTGGGGTAGACCGCTGTTAACAGGTACGGGATTTGATAGGGCGCTCCCTATTTTGACCACTTGTCTGTTTGACAGGAACACAGCTATCCAGTTATGTAGGGGTCAAGAGATGCTGTAGGATTTTAGTTTCAGAAGTAGTTTGTCGTGTACCACTGAGTCGAAGGTTTTGTCCTGGTCAAGTTTTGAAGTCCATATGTTTTTGCAGTGTAGTAGTTGTAGATTGCAGGATAATTTTTTCCTGAAACCGAATTGCTTGTTTGAGAGTAGGTTGTTTGATTCTAGGTGGAGGGTAATCTTCCAGAGCTTCAAAATATCCATAATTACCAGCCAGAAGGAAGGAGAATGGAGGAGAGAAAGAGACTAGATTAAAGGTAGAAAAAGAAGCTGTGCAGACAAGTTGGATAGATTAAGAAGAAAATTCGATTTATCGAAGCATGAGATAACACTACAAAAAACATATTATTCACCTATTTAAAAAGAAGGGTTGCTAAATTCTGATTTCGAGAATTAACTTGAATCACACATGTATGTAAATTATGTTATTCTTATGTTTCGCGTGATGTATCTTTCATCTCTGGCTATTGAAGTCCAACAAAGGATCTTCTTAGATTCATCAGTTGGCAACAACATGGACTGAATAGAATATAGAACTGAAGTGTTGGAAAAAAATGTCCTTCTGGGTTCAGTTCCAAGTGGGGAAAAAGACACTGAAAACATGGAGACTGCTTGGAAAGATGGTTTAATGGTGGACAGAAGGACCCCATGGTTTGAGGTCCCTCGGGAAAAGGGGGATTACATGCCTTGAAGATGTTGAAGAAGAAAAGAACGGCGTTGCTGAGAGTCCCTGAGTTTTTTATACCCTCTGTTGGGCCCCACCTCAGAGTTTCCTGTTCCTGTATAATAAATGCACTCTGAATGGTGGTCAGACTCCCGGGGGGGGGTCCTTAGCTAACTCTGTAGGCTTTTGTCTGTGTCCCAGGCTTGGCTGATCTTCCCAGGTGCCATTGCTGAGTTTCTGTTTGCTAGATGGGTCTGCCTGAAGGGGTAGATCTTTGTTATGTAGAATAGACTGCCCATTGACAAGGGTGGGGGGGAATGAGTGAGCTGGGCTCTGGCCTTAATGGTCCATTGACAAAGGTGGGGGCTATTAAGAGTGAGTCTATGTCCTGCCTAAAAACATGTTTCTCCCATCCAGGGAAATATAATATTCTGCCTTTTTAATATTTCCTAAAATATTTCATTTTCTAGGATAGGGCTGGGTGTTAACTTCCTACAGAAGGAAGCACTAAAGAACAACATTTACATCTTTTGCATGATTAGCTCCAAGGATCTTAAAGAGATGGAACAGATATCACCCCTATGAAATTAGGGGAAAAAAAGTCAGTCAATACTCAATCACTCAAACAACCTTTATTTTCTAGATCTTTCTTTCTAACTCAGTGTCTATAAAAACTCAGTAGGATAAACAAACTAAACTATCAACCAAATGTACATATATTTTTTCAAGACTATTACTTTTGGATTTTTTTTTTAGTTGCTAACTAGGCTAATTGTCTATGAATGCTAATTTAATCCTGCCAATAATTGGGTGGTTCCTATGTCGGATCTCTTCAATTTTAGTTCCCAATGTGCAACAGGTCCAAGGACATCCAAAATAATTGCAGCTAAATCTGTATTATATGCACTAGTGTGGTCTATATAATTAAAACACCAAATCTGTATGATTTTTCCAGATGCTCTGTTGTGGTTGTTATAACTCTTTAATTTGCAACACAGTTTATATATTCAATGAAGAATTTGACTTCAGTTTAAACCAAACACTTTTAGAGTTTGAATAATCATGTTTATAAAATAATTATATTGGTTAGGATCAGTAAGTGCTGGACGTATTTGTGTGATGTGACTTCTTTCCATTCTACAGCCACTATCTCTGATGACCCACTGTGACTATAGTAAGCAAATACACAACTCGGCATATTATAAAACATTATCCTAACCAGGGTTTATTTTAACCATGGTTTTTGAACAAGCATTAGTTCCCCTGCATAATTCATAACATTCAACTTTAAATTATGATTTAACAACAATTGCTTGGCTTACAATGCTGAAAGCGAAAATCTGGCAATAATTACTATGCCCAAAAGTTAAATTTGCATCATAAAAAGAAAGGATAAAGATAGATAAGGTCATGATGAGTGAATTTTAAAAAATGGTATTATCAAATATTTCCAAGCTACAGAAGAATTCAGAATTTTATCAAAATCAATTTTGCTTTGTAAAAGCAAAATCTAAAACAAACTAAATTTAAAGAATGAGAATAGAAGATAATAAAAAGTGCAAGGAAAAAGAAAAAAATAAGAGAAAAATAAGAATATAATAAAGAGAAAGAAATATATAAGGAAGTGTTGTTCTTCATCACAATTATGAAGAAATTTAGTGACCTTTCATCCCCTATGAGGTTTATTTATTTATTTATTATTTATTGAATTTATATTGCCGCCTATTCGTCCATGGCGACTCAAGGTGGTTTGTGAATGAAAACTTGCTTATTCATTGTTACATTGCATTTAAAACAATTACTATTCTGCCAGGATAACTAAATACACCTATCACTACTTAAGTCATCCAAAGTTTTTTACCCTCTCAGTTTCTTAAACATTGGTAAGTCAAAAGTGTGTGTGTGTGTGTGTGTGTGTGTGTATGTATCTCTTTTTCATGTAGTTGCAACTACATATAGAACTACATACAGAACTATGTAAGGTGTAAGGCGTTCTGAGTGAATTTTAAAAAATGGTATTATCAAATATTTCCAAGCTACAGAAGAATTCAGAATTTTATCAAAATCAATTTTGCTTTGTAAAAGCAAAATCTAAAACAAACTAAATTTAAAGAATGAGAATAGAAGATAATAAAAAGTGCAAGGAAAAAGAAAAAAATAAGAGAAAAATAAGAATATAATAAAGAGAAAGAAATATATAAGGAAGTGTTGTTCTTCATCACAATTATGAAGAAATTTAGTGACCTTTCATCCCCTATGAGGTTTATTTATTTATTTATTATTTATTGAATTTATATTGCCACCTATTCGTCCATGGCGACTCAAGGTGGTTTACAGAATATAAGACCACATTTAAAACAATAAAAACTAAGAAAAAGAATCAAATAAATTAATATAGTACAATATAACAAAATCACCCCCCCTCCTTCCACCCCCCACCCCGGCGACAAACAATTATCTCTTCATCCCACACCCCATTTCTTATCTATAAACCCATCAAATGTCTTTTCAGTCATCTGCTGGTGTCAGCTGAAAGTCCATAAAGGGTTGCCAAAAGGTACAACATATCTTGTTTTAACTTGATCAAATAAACCAACTTCATATTCCTTCTTTTTATTTCTAACACTCTTAATTTTTAGTCCATTCAAATGTTGCTATAGGATTTGGTTTCTCTTCATTTTTCCTTTATCCTATTGCACAGAGTTCTTCAAGGCTCTTTTGTAAATGTAATAGGAAAAAAATATCCACATTTCTTGATTTGTTATTTTATTTCCCATTTAAATTTCAAAACCTCAGCCAGTTTCTTTTGTAGATCCAGTGAAATATCCTTCTCTAAACAATTCCCCTGCCCTGCCAGTTGTAAATCTACTTTCAAAACCATTTCTATTTTGTCAAATTTATTCTACTTCTGTCATTTCTTCAATAACATCTTTTGGATACAGAGCTACTGACACAGTTGATATCATGGCTACTATTTTATAATTCCATTCTTCAAAAGTCTCCTTCAATATATTTATTATTATAACATTCTGCAATATTTTACATGCTTATAAATCTTTCCTATATCTAAAAACTCCCCCTCTAGTGTCCAGCATCTATGTCCAAAGATAACAGTTTATCTTCATTATCTCTTGTAAAAACAACAGGATCCATTTCCTACAAAAAGTTGTTCTTTATAATTAATTTCAAAATCTTACTGTATAAGTTTCCATATCCCAATTAGTTCATTTATAACTTTCTAGGATCAATCTTATTTAGCTTTTCATTGTTTATTTCAGATTATTTACATTCTTACACATATGATTAAAATTTTATTTCATTTTGGATTGAAGGTAGACTCACCCAGCACTTTCAAACTTGTTATTCTGGAATCTTTAATAGCTTAAAAGTAATTCATAAGCAAGTTCCAAAAGTGATTAGAAAGTGAGATTCGCTAACTTAATGTCCTTTAAAAGTTTCTGCTGTGGTTGCGAGCAAGATGATTAATCCTATCATCTCCCGGTGCTCAAATGTGCAGAGAATTTATCTTCTGCAGTCTCCTCACAAGGAGCTGCTGTCTGGAGCACTTGTGAGTGATCTTTCATTTTCTCCTTATCTGTTCCAAGGATCCAAAACCAATCTACTCACTGGTTCTTTGGTCTTTGCCACAGTTATTGACATTTGACATTAAAATAGTTGACTTTGTACTATGTGCTGACCAGCATCCAAAACCCAGCAGTTTAGAAAGTAAGGAATCAGAAGGTTAAGCCTGTATTTTTGAGTCATGAAAATAATTGCCATTATAGATCAGAGCTTTGCAAAAAAAAAAAAAAAAAAGACAGAATGCCTACTTTCAGATTATGTTCAAATAGCTTTTTCTATCATTTAGGCTGAAGTCAAATACTCTGATCCAGAGTACACCATACACTTTTGCAAACAGTGCAGAAAGTACCATTCATTTATTGACTGCTATTCTTCATATTAAATGGAAAAGTAGGGATAGATTCATTCTTTTTCTAGAACAAGTCAGGAAAGGTCTGCTTTGCTTATTTTTTTTGTAGCTGCTGCTTGTATAATTCCACAAATAACAAAAAAAAAAAATCCTAATTATTTTATTTAACTAGGTCAAAAACCAGAAACCATATCATAGGATGCCAATTGCTCCTGCAGCACTATGGAGGCCAAACTTCTTGGTTTTGGGGGAATTCCAGGTAATAAAGCAGGTCAGGCGATGGTCATCATGCGATGTGCAACTAATCTTAAAGGTAACTAGAATTATTCAGATAAACCTTAGTTATGCATACTGTGTGGCAATAAAATCTCCAAAGAATTATCTTGTACTTTCCATTACATCCTCAAATCACTGACTAGCAGAGCTCCTTATGGTGATCCAGGGCTTTTTTGTGAACTGCTTTAAAAAAATCCAATTTGCCTCACACTCCTGCAGTGACAAAGTTATGAAGGGTTGGAGGATAAAAAAAAATTACTCATCTTTGAACTGGTTTGATACTGGTTTTAAAATAGATCATCCTGAGTTTTCTAGGGCACTATCTCACTTAATTGAATGGAATTGCTTTATGTTAGCTTTGTGACGTAATCTTTCATGTCAGGGTTTGGGAATTGGGTGCTTCAATATGATACAACAGTTCTATTTTTCGATAATTTGTGAATCAAGAGAGATTGTATATGCTCAAAATTAGTGACCTAAATGTTAGACTGGGACACCAGACACTTAATGAATTGAAAAAGGGAGGGATTACATTGAACAACTGTTGTACAAGCATCTGGGAATTATAACAAACGACCCTTGGCTTCCAAATCTCCACCTTCAAAGTTCTGAATGTTGCTGCAAGTTAATGACATGTACATTTTTGTTTGGTACTTTTGGGACACACTTTTTTGTATAGAGTGTAGCTCTATACTCATTGAATGCAATTAGAGTTATCCCTGAATAATTATGCATAAAATTGCCAAAGCAGTGCTAGTTGCATAGAACAGAACACTAAAATAATTCTATTTTTTCACATTTCTTCTTTGCTCTAACCCTGCAGCTTTAAACCATCCTTTTTCAGTTTGATGTCCTCTAGATATACTAAGCTTCAACTTTACATGATAACTGGGATTTTAGCAGCTGAAATCCAAAATCTTGAGAGGCATCAGGTTGGGAAAGGCTGGTTTAAATGCACAGGCATAGTAATGTAAGCTAATTTGTCTCTGGCATGTCAAAAGGCATCAATCTTTTACAGCATCAAGTTTGTAAATCTAAAAGGACACAGCTGTCCTTGAAATTTCTCTAAGACAGCTTATATCTTTGAATCCTCCCCTTTGTTCACAAAAAATAATAATAAAAAATCCTCCCAAACCCATTCTCTTTTTCCATTCATGTCAGTGAACATGAAGTGTCACAGATAATAAGTTCTCCCTTTTCCTATTAGGAACAATAACTACACTGTCCAAATATGCTCTACTATGATTTATGAGCTGTGTGGAGATACAGCCTGGTTGTAAAAATCAATACAGCAGACTCAACATATTTTTTCCCTTTTTAAAAAAGTATTGAAGCAAAATACTTTAGGTGTTTTTTAAGACCACATATTCTAATGAAGTAACTCTACAATGCAGCCTTATGGGTGCCTTTATTTATATGCAAGTCCTCCGAGTTCAATGGAGCTTACAATAGACAAGCTACAGCCACATGCTTACAAGTAGCAGCTCCCGTAAATTGCATGCTTATGATCACCCTGTACAGCATGATAATTAGAAAATGTGGAGTGGAGGCTTATTTCCAGATATGTGGTTACAGAATGTCAGCCTAACTATGGCAATGTAATAAATAAGCATATATAACACTGTGGGTTTCTAAATTTAGCGAACTCCTCCATTTCATTTCATTAGAGCTGACATAAAACAAGAAGTGCAGGAACAAGTTATACACATCATGTTTTTTTAATACATCTTTCTTGTGATAACAACTCCTCTTCTTCCTATGGCTACCTTTGTGCAGACTGAACTTCAGAATCCAACGTTATCATGCGCTGCATTCATTATCCTGTATGTTGCACCAATTCACCGAGACCTATGGAACAATCACCCACATTTTTATTTGTAAGCAAATAAATAAATACAGGTAGTACTCGACTTACTACCACAACTGAGCCCAAAATTTCTGTTGTTAAGTTAGACATTTGTTAAGTGAGTTTTGCCCCTTTTTACCAACTTTCTTGCCACAGTTGTTAAGTGAATCACTGCAGTTGCTAAGTGAATCTGGCTTCCCCATTGACTTTGCTTGTCAGAAGGTCGCAAAAGGGGATCACATGACCTTGGGACACAGCTACGGTCATAAATATGAACCAGTTGCCAAGCATCTCAATTTTGATCACATGATCATGGGGATGCTGCAAAGGTCGTAACTGTGAAAAATGGTCATAAGTTATATTTTTCTGTGCTGTTGTAACTTTGAATGGTCACTAAACAAAGTGCTGTAAGTTGAGGACTACCTGTATTAATTTATTTTAAATAAACACCCATTTATTTCCTTGAGATTTTCTCCCATAAATAGGTTTTCAAACTCATTCTTCTTTTGCTTATCCTGGAAGGAAATAAAATAGCTTGTGTTTTTTTTTTTTACTTCTCCCTTCACTCACGGCTGTGTCCTCTTGTGTGACCAGTTTAGATCTGTAATTTTCCATGGACAAAACTTTTCCATTTCTTGACCACACAAGCAGTTTTAGGATAAAGACCTTGCTGTTTTCTGGATATGAAAATCCTTGTAGCTACGAGATAGGGAGGCAAAGCAAGGCAGTATTTATTTGTTCTTTGAACAAGGCCATGGCTGTGCTAGTGGCGCAGACGAGCGTTGATACAAACTTGTGGGCATTAGAAATGTGCATGACAACATATGCTGGTTGCTTTCAGTTGTAATGAGATCTGAAGTGCGATCAAGACATGTTCTTTTTGAAAGACTTTTGGAGGCCCACAATCGATAGATGGCAGATGCTAAAGCAGCATCAGATAGTAGTAGGTGAGATTCATACATTCAAATGAAAATGTGTATGGAACCAGTATGAGTTCAAGTGCTGCATGCATCAACAGAGGGATATTATTTTAAAAACCCATTGGGAGTAAGGCGCATAGAACAGTAGTCTTGTATCAGAGACTACAGTTCAAATTCAGGTAAGCTTTAATGAACTTGAATCTCTTTCAATAAGGTGCTTATAGAGCAGTTGCAGAGGTTGGGATTAGGGTTCCTTCAATGAAAGGCTAGGAATCCAAGCATAAATTAATGCCACACACCAGCGGGGAAGCAAGCTGGACAAGGAAACATGCATGTAGATGGGCTATATTCTTCATAAGTTCTAGCACAAGGCATACATTGTATTATAGAATCATACAATCATAGAGCTGGAAGGACCTTGAAGGTCTTTCAGTCCAACTCCCTGGCCAAGGCAGGAGTCCTTATACCATCCCAGACAAATGGTCGTCCAATCTTTTCTTGAAAACTTCCAGCAGTGCAGTACCCACTGCATTGTTCCATTGATTAATTGTTCTGACTTTCAGGCAATTCTTTCTTAGTTCCAGGTTGAATCAGAGTCCACCCATTGCTTCTTGTTCTGCCCTCAGGTACTAGGAAGAATAAATTGACCCCCTTTCCCATTAATTATGTGACAACACTAGGAGGAAAGTGTGTTGGATATTTGCTACCATGAGTTATTTATAAAATCATAAAGGCAGGAAATAAATAAACAAACAAACAAATAAATAAACAAGCCAGCCAGCCAGTTGGTTGCATTCAGTAGCAATGGGATCTGAGGTGTAATTAAATCATGTTATTTTTGAAAGATTTTGGAAGTCCCATAATTGATAGATAGAAGATGCTTATAAAACAGCATCAGACAATAGCAAATCCGATTCATAAATTCACATGAATATCTGTATGAACAAGTATGAGCATTCTTCCAATTTAATTACAAGGTGTTGCTGTTCTCATTTGGTATTCATACAACTAGAGGAAAAAACTAGATTTGGGGCACTTTTCCCACCCATACCGTTTTTAAAAAAAAAAACAAAAACAAGTGATTATCTGTTTTGGGTTATACCATGTACATATAGCTTTGACTTCTACAGATTTTTATAGATGTATTAAGATACAGAATACAAAATATGGTATGGAAGGGACCTTAGAGGTCTTCTAGTCCAACACATTGATCAGGCAGGAGACCCTGTACCGTTCTGGACAATGGCTGCCCAACCTCTTCTTAAAAAACTCAATGGTGGAGCACCCACAACTTCCAGAATAAGCCATTCGATTGGTTAATTGTTCTCGCTGTCAGGAAATTTCTCCATAGTTCTAGGTTGGAGCTCTCTCTATTAAGTTTCTATCCATCACTTCCTGTCCTGTCCTTAAGTGCTTTGCAGAATTTTAAGAATTTAAGACATAACAATAAGGGCATTAGACTGGATGAGTGTAAAATCTGATCCAGTGTTTACTGAGTAGCACTGATAATTAACAAAGCATCTGTACAATACTAAGTATAAACAATTATCTCATCAGCCTCCCATCATTGGATAGAATCCTGCATTAATACTTCAGTATTTTTACTTTCATAAATACTTTTCCTTAATTGTGTGGCTTCCTGATCTGCATTGCCTCTTATATGTTTGGATTGCAATTCAGTCATCCTGACTTGTGGTTCTAAGTTTCAATCCCTATTCATTGGGAAGGTGCCACTCCGAAAGGCTGCCATAACCTCAAAAAAAATATTGCTTCCTGCTCCATTCCTAAGGGTATCCTCAGTACCTTCTGAAACCTCTGACTTCTTGAGTGGATCTTGGAATTGTTACTGCTGCCTATCGTCTCAAAGCTCCAGTTTCCAAAGCTACTTTTATTCACAGTGAAATGAAATGCTTACAAGGACAATAAACGCTGGTCAGGGTGAAATGAAACACAAAGCTTTAAAAATATTATGGTAAGGATTCATCTGAAAGGTTTTTAGAGAGGTTTTGTGCTTTGCCAAGGAAACATATCTGGTGCCACCCTTGAAGTATTTTGTCTACGCCCAGAACAAGGTGACATGATCTGATAATGGAAAAGTTACACTAACAAGGAGATCGCATTACTAAGTGTGCATATCCAGGACCAAACATGTTCTGCATTAACTCCATGTGTGGTGAATGAAATTGGTAATGTGATGGGGGCCAAGGAAGTAAGAAAGTATACATATCACTTTGAGAAGCTTGTCTTCGACATACATGCTTACCATGGCCACTGCCAAAAGTGATCATATGTTTTCAAGTTTGGTCTCCCTGCACTCACAATTGGGAACTAAATTTTGTCCTTCTCCTTTGTAGGGTAGATCAGATGATGAAGAAAGGAATGAACAAGTAGGGAGTTCTTGGTTCCTCCTTCTGTTAGACCAAGCCACAATGAGGTAGGAACACCCTGCGTATTCTCGCAATACTCCACACTTATTTTGTATTTATATCCCACCTTTAGTTTTTCAAATAATTCAAGCTGGCAAACAGATCCACCTTCCTTCTCCTATTTCCCCAACAACATGAGGTGGGTTGGACTGAGAGAGGGCAACTGGCCCAAAGTTACCCACTTTGGGTAAGTCCCAAAGGACTTGAACTCACAGTTTCCAGCTTTCTAGCCTGGTGCCTTAACCACTAGACCAAAGTGGCTCTCTGCATCTTCCTGTACATTCTTATATCTCCTGCAGCATGCCACACGCCAAACATTTAAAGCCGGTAAATAGATAAACAAACCAGGAAAACCAGAATGAATAATACAAAATAATGATTCCTATATCACTGTATTACACTTGCTTGCCTACATTACTATGTACATTTGCATTACCATATTCACTTGCACACAAATGCATGATGATTACTGCTGATAAGAAGCCACTTTTTCTAAACAAAAAGCAGGGTTGGGGAGAGAGAATGGTTTTAGAAATTACCTAGAAGCCGGCATCTATTTTAATACCAGTGTTGTATAAATCAAACATCAAGCTTAGAGAGCACCAAGGACTTCTCACTTCAACCCTGACCTACAAATATTCTCCTTGATTGGAATCACAGCCTTTGCTGAAAACAAGGATGTGCCTATGATTCAAGTCCTTTCACTAATCCTCATATTTTATTTTTTGATCAGCATAATAATGCTTTGTCATTTTTATAAATTGTCCCTTTTGTCCTAGGGGTATTTGAAGTGATGTATGCAACTCAGAAAGAAGTGGTATTAAGGCACAAGCTGGCCAATCCTGGCAATACTTTGGGTTTGTGAGAATGGAATTGTAGGTGTCACCAGTGGGGTGTAGAATCCTGGGTTATAAGCTAAACTAGGGCTTCCTAACCTTGGCAACTTTAAGACCCGTGGACTTCAACTCCCAGAATTCCTCAGCCAGCCATGCTGGCTGGACAATTCTGGGAGTTGAAGTCCACGGGTCTTAAAGTTGCCAAGGTTGGGAAGCCCTGAGCTAGGTGAAGAAGCCACTCTCTGGACTGTCTCTTTAACCAAAATCTTTGCATTGTGGGCTGCCATGCCAGAGAACCAAGAATCTGGGGTTGGCAGGAGAGAGGGGGATGAACTGAGTAAGGTCCCCTAAATAAGTCACCCATCTGCAAAACATTTTGTGACTACACCATTCTTTTTACCCCAATTAAGAGCTGTGAAAGATGCTACTTACTTATTCATTACAGCCATATTTTCAGCCTTAATTGGTATACGAATCTGATTACACAGAAGCCCGTGGGATTTCGTTTTTGATTTCGTTGAAATCAGGCGGTGACCTTGATGAAGCTTTAGGCAGACATTAGCATGTCGGGTTTCAAAAGAACATGCTTTGAAGAGGAAAAAGATGGAAAAGTGCAGCTAATTTGAATTTTAGTTGCCTAAAAGCAAAGAGTTTAATTTTTCATATACACCTGTCTAAGAGGTGCTGCAGATCAACCTAAAATATTTTTTTATGGTGGCCTCTATAAGAGGAAATGTTCTATCATGAGAAATTTGTTACCAAACTTAATTCTTGCCACTATGTGAGTTGCAGCTGATACTATTCGAGCCAGCATTCATTTTTTAAACAACAACAAAAACATTGCTGTTACATTTTTTATTTATTTTTGGAAGATGGATAGTTTAGTATGTTTATTTAACAGTTCCTATTTCTTCGCACTCCCTTGTTTTATAATGTTGTGTTTCAATGTACTGTGGGTAAAATATAAATGGGATTAAAATGGTATTCCTGTTTGTATTTATCTTTACTGCAACTTTATTTTAATTGCTGAACTGCTCACATTTAGCGCTGAAGTTTCAAATGATTCAATGAGGTTCCCCCTTTGAATTTATTTTTTAACATTTTTTTTACAATCTGTGATAGTATATAATTGTAAATTATGTAACCGTGTGAGAAGCAAAGCAAAGAGCATGTTTTGTTTTTATTGTTTCAGAAAAAAAATGTTGAGAGGGTGCTTAATGTGAGGATTTAGACTGCCTGTTCTAGACAAGATTGTATTTTTGTACATGGCGTGGAGGGAAAAAAATAAAAGTGCATCAAATGTAGAGTTCTTATCCAAGCTTTGGGAAAAGCAGGATTTTACTAAAAATTGCCACTATATCTCCAGGGGACAAAACCAAGTATATTAGCATGCAGCAGAAACATAGCTGGGGATTGTTCAATTTTAATCATGCCTCATGAAAAAGTAATACATACATCAGTTTCCAGTTCAGTGAATGTCACTATACGCAGTCTTTTTATTTAAAAAAAATAGAGCTGCATTCTGAGACTGCTTGCTTATTAAGATCACCAATGAAATATTTACTGATTATTTAAGCAGGTATATATTTCCTATCAGCTATTTTAAGAACAGTCCATTGAGGCCCATGCTGATACTAGAAACAATTCCCCAAATAATTATATGTTCTTCTTCTATTTAACAATATTTCAAAGAATCACCCAATCCCTAGCTACAAGCCGCCATGCGTCTGGCTAAAAATAGCATAGCCCTGAGTGCCTCAGATAAGCTTTTCACTTTAATTAATATTTCAGGCTAATTCCTAGCAGTTGAAAAAAGTAAAGCTCCTTTTTTTATAAAAATGCTGGCATGCTGCCACAATAAGGTGGTTTACTAAACGGGGGGGGGGGATAGTAGAAATGTGTCTTTTCGGAAGGAAGGTGCGTTATTTTTAAATTCATAAAGCCTTTTTCATCAAGGGTGAATTTTCATATTTGGCTTATTATTGGTAGTGATAAAGAATGGAGGCAGGGAGTGACCCTGGAAAGAAATAAAAAAGAAAGTGTTTTTAAGAACTTTCAAATAAGATGTGTTATAAACATGGCATGGCAATTGGTCAAATAATTTTCTCAAGAGCTACTACAAATAATATCATCTAGGTAAAAATTCCACAGAATCAAAGAATACAGCCAACATGTTTATAAATATATTGAACAACACGGGGCCTAGAGTAGAGCCTTGGAGTATACTACTTGAAATTTTCCACTAACATGATATAAAATCACTAACATAAACTTGTGGGATATGGTTTTTCAACATCTGTATCTATCTATCTAATGCTAGCATAGTGCAGTCCGCATTTTGCTATTGTTTCCAGCAGAATCTCATGGGAGATTTATTAAATTCTTTGTTGAAACCATGTGTGAGTTCACCCATCCATATACTATTCAGGATTATGCCTACCAGTTTCAAAGCCCAGCCAGGGTTGAGCAACAATGTTGCTACATGCTGGAACAACCGTTGTCTAAAAATACAGTGCTATGGCCTATCATCATCTTCATTTAACGACCCCATAATCCCTTGTGGGGTGGAGTCTGGGCAACTGAATGGAGCTAGCAGAGTGTTTTAATGGCCGGATGCCCTTCCTGTCACCAATGCAGAGTTTTGTTCAGCAGATATATTCTCAGTGTGCCCAGAGAGAGAAATATCTGCCTCTACCTAGGATCGAACTCACAGCCTCCTGATTGTGAGGGCGAGAACTCCACCTCAAGGCCACCGCCCCACTCCAGTGCCCATCATCTGTATGAATTCTGATCCAGTGCTGCTGATATCTAGTATTGAAATCTTGGTGGTACTCTGCTGCCTTGTCTCCAGTTCTGATCCTGATAACACATATCCCCTCCCTCAAGCCCTTGAAAATACTGACCCTACTATGTCAAAAGCCAGAGGCAAGGAAGCAAAGGTATGCTTGTTTGGAACAGTGTCTTCCACCAGAGCAATCTATTTGAAAATATGTGATTGCTACTGGGATTACTTGCTGACCTTGAGCTCTGTGTCTTAATTCACGGAGCAGACCTTGACCACACTTTTGCCTATTGCCTATGTCAGATTGATAGTTTTTGACTCCAGATTCTTTGCTGAACACTTCTTATCTTGCAGTTTAATACACAAGTAGACAACCTGGTGCCCTCCAAATTCCTTAGGCAACAACTTCCCATCTGCTCCCTCTGATATGTTCAGGTCAGGGAATGCAAAGGTAAAAAATCTAGATGACGCCCGATTTGTTTATCCATGTAAAAACAAATGTAATATTAAGCATAAGAGTGGAAAAGAGTGCCATTGGCTTAGTTGTACAGGAGCACGAATTCTCCCAGGCTCTTCTATTGACTGCTATTAAGAAGCAACTAATAAAGTAGGATGCAGCACAGGAAGACAAAAAGAAACATTACCTTTGGCTTCTTCCATCAAGTTCCTACTGCCTCTGTATTCTATATTCAGTTAGCCATTACACAAATTGATTGATTTTTGGTTGATTATGGGGCATCAAGCCATTTTCAACTCAATCAGAATAGAGCTGGAAGGGACCTTGGAGGTCTTTTAGTCCTCAAGCAGGAGACCCTATACAATTTGTGATAAGTGGCTGTCCAGTCTCTTGTTAAAATCTCCAGCGATGAAGCATCCACAACTTCTGGAGGCAAGCTGTTCCACTGGTTAATTATTCTCATTAGGAAGTTTCTCCTTAAGTCCAGGTTGCTTCTCTCCTTGATTAGTTTCCATCCATTGTTTCTTGTCTTGCCTTCTGGTGCTTTGGAAAATAAGTTGACCTCCTCTTCTTTGTGGCACCTCAAATACTGTAATACTGCTATCATGTCATCTCCTAGTAAATATATAGATAGACCATCAGGAATCAAGCTTGGTATGGATATATGTATTGATGTTGGTAGTGGGCAAACTTCTGAAACAAATTAAGCACTGAGTTTGTGACTATTGTTATTTAGAAAAAAATGCACTGCTCGAAGAATTAGTATGATTGGATATATCATGCCAAACCAATCTTATCTCCTTTTTTTTTATACAATGGCCAGTTTAGGTGATTGCAGGAATGTGGCCACACATGACTTCAGCAAAGAATTCAACATATGTCCTGTGAGTTTCTGCTAGAAACAATAGCAAAATGTGGGTTGGGTTATGCTACCAATAGATACAGGGGTTGATTCCTAATCTGGTCTTTCAGGTCTTCCAATGGTGTACTCATTGCCATCATAACTGAGTCAATCTGTCCACAAATTAATAATGCTGGCCTGAGATTGCTCTCCCAAACATTTCTTCCCAATTCTTTTTTTCCTGTGATATATATCTTAGATTAATTGCTTCTGAGAAAGTATTATTACTCTTCCGAAGAATAGCTGGCAAACACTGAAAATTTGCCAGCTTCAAGCATTGTCCCAAAGGATAAGAATTGTTCAAATACCAAGCACTGTAATATAAAATTCCAAACAAAACTATTTTTTATAAATGTTGTGAGGTCAAATAATTCTAATTTTGTCAGCTGTTTTGGCAATTCTATTGTTACAGCTCCTAATGCTCCAATAAATATTGGGAAAAGTTTGCTGCTTTATTCCATAATTTAAATTGTTAAATGTTAATGCTTTTCCAGTTCCTCTTGAGCTACTCTGTGTCATTCGGTATTTTTGTACTATAAGTAAAACTTACTTTTCTTCAACTACATAATGTCTTGGGTATTGTGTTCTAGATATCAATCTATTTGAATTTGGAAATCCTTTAACGTTTTTACATGTCATTCTGGAACTTTTTTGACATCAGGATGATGTAATATTTTGGGGACATCAAATCCATACCTTTTACAAGCAGCCTTGGTTAACGACCACTCATTTAGCAACTGTTCAAAATGTTAACAGGGCTGAACAAATGATATTTACAATCAATTCTTGAAGTTACGATGGTCCCAGCAAGCCCACAGTCGCTTTGCACCTGGCTCACACTTACAATGGTTACAGCCTCCATTGCATGATTTCCATTTGTGACCGCCCTGCAAGCTTCCCAAAAGCAAAGACAATGGGTAAGCTGATAAGAAAAGTTGCAAATTGCTTCTGTAAGTCACTGATGCTTTTTCTTCCAAAGAGCTGGCTCCAGATGATGATATCTTGTGTATTCTGTAAGACGGCCTGGCCACAGCACACCACACACGCCATAGTGCATGCCAACACACCTAGCTGACTCACACTGAGCTTCAGCAACTACCCCTTGCTGGGCTGTGCTCACACCATGCCAGCCATCTGGGTCCCCTCCTTCACTCCGCAGCAGCCAACCCCTGCCGAGTCTACTACTGGTTTGCTTGTGATCTGCCAGGGACTTGCAACTTCCTGCTGGTTTCCCCATTGACTTTGCTTGCTGCAAGTTGGCAGGGAGTAGCAAATTGTAGTCACGTGAGGTTCTCACTTAAGAACTTGTGATCCTTGCGTAACAATAGCAACGGGGACGGTGAGGGCACATACCTTAACGATGGGAATTCTAGTCCCAATGACTGTCATTAAGCAAGGTTGACCTGTACATAAATTCCAATGCGTCATTTTCACAACCTTCCTATTATTATTATTATCTATTTTATTCATTAAACATGAAACTCAGTCAACTGAACATTTAAAAGTGTCACAAATACCACTGACTGGTGCTAATGGTTGATACGGGTTGCTGCCAGCGTCCTAGGTATCAACCAAGTATCTTCTTAAAATATACGATGTTCCGAGTAGCGCAGTCTTTTGCAGTTCCGCTGGTGTTATTCCAGGAAGCTGCAATTTCTTGTTGTGTTTTGTGAAATTCTTGGACATGGTACCAAGTGCCCCGATGACAATGGGTATCACTGTTACATGTTTCATCCATAGCCGTGTAGTTTCAAGGGCCAGGTCGCGATATTTTGTAATTTTTTCCAGTTCATCATCATCATTATCCCATAAGTAACTATTTGATTGTTGGGCCATAATTATTATTATTACTGTTGTTGTTGTTGTTGTTAGAAAATCTGGGGATGATGTAACCCCACAAAATATGACTGACTTCCAATTGGGAAAAAGTTATCTTCGGGGTGAGAGTCAGAGAGGCTGCGTGCATTGGTCAGGGGAGCTGCTGCTGCTGCTGGCTGAGTGCCCAGATCTTGATTATGTGACCGTGGAGGAACTGCAATAGCCAAAATTCCGAGGACCAGTCATAATCCCATTTTTCGTGTCTGCCATAACTTTGAATGGTCGCTGAATGAATGAATGTAAGTTGAGGACTACCTGTATTTGATTTGCCAGCTATTTGTCCCTTGATTTCTAGTTGGTTTGGCTATGCTCATGAAGTCATATAATTAATACAGAGAATAAGATATCCATCACTAACCTAGGAACATGATTTTAGGACTGTCATCCAAGCGAAGGAGTAAAAATGCCTAGGCTGTATCTGCCTGGGTATAAGAAAAACTGAAAATATTCAGTTTCTTACAAAGATTTTAAATATATACATTAATGCACTTTATGTTTTGTCCTCTTACAAGCAAGTGATATATGGTATATGGTAAAACTGCATAAGCAGCTCATTTCAATGGAAATACGAACAAAAGTTACTATTAACATTATTTCTTTATTATGTATTTAACAGCTATTTCTTTTCAGGATCATCAGTGGGAACAATATCCATGACATTAAAGAAATCATTTAAGAAATACGTAGCCTATCCCATCAAAACTTCCACATAGTAATGTTTCACTCTTCCAAGATATTAACTGTCCTGCCCAATTTTGTATCTTACCCCTTGCAAATTGGAAAAGTGATTTGGCCATCTTTTTATCCAATTTATTAATACAAATATTGAAGAATAGAGGCACTAGCTTCTATTCTTGAATGTTGTGGCAGCCCACTTGATACTTCTCTCCAGTCTTGTGGGGAGCCATTGATGAGCACCTTTTCAATATGACTTTTCGAGAGAGCTACGTATTCATTTAACTGTCATCTCATCAAACCTACAGGTGAATCAAAGCGTCCTAGGGTACTTTGCTGAAATTACAGCAGATTCCAATTACCCAGAGAGATAGTAAGCTCCCCTGACCCCCGCCATGTTCAAACAAAGGCTATAAAGTCATCTGCCAGGAATGCTTTAATTTGAATTCCTTGCCCAGCCAGGGATTAGACTTGATAAGCTAAATTACCCCTTCCAACTCTGTGATTCTATGAACACTTAATATGTCGTTCAGCTCCTGGAAGGTCATCTACTCAGTCTGTGATCATCTTATTCTGAGGTTTGATTTCCAGTTTCAAATACTTCTTGGCATTATTCTGAGTTTTTGCATGCTATCTTGCAGAGATCTTTCACTGTAATCTGCTATCATGTGTGTCTTCATGGTGCTTAAAAAAATATCGTGCCTCATGTTACCCCCAAGAGGCCTCATACATGCATATAAGAAAATGACACCCCCCCCATTAACCCTTCCACATTTATTCCTTACCGAAAAGTAGTCGTCAATGTGAAATGCAACGATCCGGACAACGGATAGCTGGCAGCAAAGGACTTAAAGCTTTCTTTAATCTCTTTGCTGCCACCCAGTGACCGTCTAAAGTTTTGCATTCATGTTTGGTATTGTAGTCCTACCGCTACCACCATTTCTCCTCAGCCTTTTTAACTCGGAGAAATAATAAAGTTACTACTATGCCATGCCCCGTGTACCACATTCTCCTCTACCGTATTTTCCCCACTGCATCATAGCACCCCGACCATTAATCTGTTGGAGTTATGCCTAATGCACGCCAAACTGGAGATGTTCCTCAGAGTGGTTTACTTGTTTGGACCCGGCCAACTCCCTTCGCCGACATCCCACCCACCCTCTCCTTACTCACCTGTCCACCCCCCCTCCCCGCTTCGTCGCTGCCTCCGATCCCGCCGCCTGTCTCCGTCTCGCCTCCCCTCCCGGCCCTGCTGCATTGTGGTTCGGCCGGACCGGCGGCGGCGGCGAGAGCGGAGCCGAGCCAAGCGAAGATGGCTGAGCTGAAGCAGCCGCCGAAGCACGACGGGCGGGTGAAGATCGGCCACTACGTGCTGGGGGACACGCTGGGGGTCGGCACCTTCGGCAAAGTCAAGAGCTGAGTACGGGGCACGGGGCGGGGCAGGCAGGACGGGGCGCCGGGTTGCAGGCCGGCAGCGGCGGAGGGTCGCTTCCCGCCGCGGACCGGGTTCACGCGCGGCGGCGTCGGCGACAGCAGCAAGCCGGAGCGCTCGCCCGGGATTGGAGCCAGCGAACAGCCGGGCATCGGGGCTCTCCCCCGCCTTCTCCATCCTCCAGGGTCGCCACTGCAGGGGTTCTGTCTGCGTTGGAAGGGAAGGGGGGGAAAGGCGGCCTGCGGGGCTTGGCACGGCTGTGAGTTGCGAAGCGGCGTAGCAAAAGGGCTGTTCCTCCGGGTGTGCTTAAAGTGCTCGAGTCTTTTCTCTCTCACACACACACACGCACAACCTTCCAACGACCGGGTCGGACTGGATCTCCCAGCACGACTTCCATCATCCTCAGTGCATAGCAATTGCTGGCTGGGGACGATGGGGCTTGAAATCAGTTCATCCAGAGAATTAGACGCTGGAGGAGTCAAGTTCAATGGGAATTTTGTTCTTTTTTTTTTTTTTTTTTGAGGGAAGACCCAACCTACAGTACTATAGGTTGATTATACAATAAGTGTGACTTGTGGGGGGGGGGGTATAATGGAAGCAAATGGGCATGCTGATATTGCACTGGTAAGACTTAGGCCATCCACTTGATGAATAATGCAACGTTTTTTGCTCCAACAGTACCACAACTATTTAAGTACACATTTCTCAGTGAGAAATAAGACATTATGTCAATGTTGTGTTTCCGATTTTGGGGAAGAAAATGCCTCCCACAGATCAGTTTGATTTTCCATAAATCCATGGAAAAATGTTTACCTCAAGAAATGCCTTTCCTAACACTGCTGTTGGGAATTCAATGTTTATTTATTCAGAATCAGAACTGATCATGTGTTCTAGAATGAATTCTGTTTTGATCCATTAGCTATTCTCAGTTAATTGACACAGGATTGCAGCCACATTTGTTTTATCTTTTTTTAATTAACTATTCTCCTCAAACTTTTAATATATATTTTATTCCTATAGCATTCCTGAGATGTGGGAAATCAGTAAGCCATACTCTTAAGTTAGTATACTTTGGAGTGCTGCTTTATTGATCAATGCATTACAAATGATTGATTTAGTTGTTCTAATTTGACTTTCTAATTCTAGAATTATGTTCTAACACGAACTTATTTGGGGTTAATAATATTTGAACTCATTTCAAAATTGAAATGCCATTTGTGTGCATTTTAGAGAACAGAACATTAAGTAGAATTTAATTTTCAAAGTTGTAGTACAGTAATTGAGTTTAATTGTTTAAGAAGATACTGTCTTTTCACTGTTCATAAGTTTATACTATTCAGCTATATATAGCAGACATACATGTACAGAGGAACATGGCAACCCTTTTGGAAATGTTGAACCATTGCTTACATTTGTAGAGTTAGAAACATCCATATTAGGAACCTATACTGTTACACTACACAACAAATAATACCTTCTCTTGTGACTTCATCCTACAAGACATTCCAGTAGACTTAACAAGTCCCAAAGGAGTGAAACAATAATATCTCTGTATCTGTTGCTTACTGTAAGCAAATGATGGATTACAAAGCAGGCTGTTTATTATTAATGATTAATGTATTAGAAAAGATTTTGTAGACACATATCTTTTATAAATGGACTACTCAGT
Organism: Thermophis baileyi; assembly: GCA_003457575.1. NCBI lineage: Eukaryota > Metazoa > Chordata > Lepidosauria > Squamata > Dipsadidae > Thermophis > Thermophis baileyi. Next base: position 1,263,420 of record QLTV01001715.1, read on the forward strand.
AGGAATATGTACATACAAGCTTGTTTATTTTGTTGGCTGGAGTTAGCCAATGTATTTTTTAAATTATTTTAATCAAGGTCACTGAATAAAACACAAATAATCACCCTAGAGTTGGGCAGAGCCTAGTCTTGTCATCAGATTTTACAACTGGGACTCTTCATTCTTGGTTATGTCTGTGGAATATTTTTCCATAAGTGCTCCTGGAGATGACAGATACATGAAGTAATATCATCAGACCATCTGATGGGGCTACACTAATGAATGAGGAGGTTTGATTATTGCAAGTTGCTCAGACTCATTGAGAGTTGGGTGACATACAAGTTTAATAAATTACGTATTATTATTACATCTGAAATTATAGCAAACTATATACATCGGCTGCATTATTATCATTAACAGACTCTCAGTTAAACATTTGGGAAAAGGGGATGAGTGGTGATGATTATAATTGCTTTTCAATCATGCCCAATTCTCAGCTGCCTGGACAGATTTCCACAATTTTCTTGACAAGGTTTTCAAAACTGGTTTGCCATTGCCTCCTTCCAAGGACTAAGAGGAAGCAATTATGCCAAGGTCACCCAGCTGGCTTTATGCCTTAAGATAAGACTATAACTCATGGTCTCCCAGTTTCTAGCCTGAGGCCTTCATGGATCTCAAGCTACACTTAACAAACCCAGAAATGCTTGGTTAATTTAACTGCACCGAGTGTTATTTCTGCTATTTTTAGACATAGCTTATTTCAGATATGTATATAACTAGCATCTTTGTTTTATCATTTCCCAACATATTTAGCTAAATATTAGTGTTTTGATTACTAGAAAAGAATGCCCTAATCTTTCCTATCCACTCTTAGTCTCTCTTCTCAGGGATAGAAACCAAATATTCAAAAATTAGTAGAAGTATTTTACAGAATACAGGAAGTCCTCAACTTCCAACAGTTTGTTTAGTGACCGTTCAAAGTTACAATGGCACTGAAAAATGTGACTTATGACCGTTTCATACTTATGACTGTTACAGCATCCCCATGGTCATGTGATTTACATTCGGATGCTTGACAACTGGTTCATATTTATAACAATTGCAGTGTCCCAGGGTCATGTGATCACCTTTTGCAACCTTCTGACAAACAAAGTCAATGGGGAAACCAGATTCTCTTAACAGCCAGGTTACTAACCTATCAGCTGCAGTGATTCACTTAACAAGTGTAGCAAGAAAAGTCATAAAATGGGGCAAAACTCACTGAACAAATGTCTCACTTAACAATAAAAATGTTGAGCTCAGTTGTGGTCGTAAGTTGAAGATTACCTGTATAGATGACCATCATCAATTGCTAATGTGTGCCAAACAAGTAATTCTTAAATTAAAATTACCATATCAGGGGTGCAGAAACCTAATCACTTACTAGATAGCTGCAAATTATTAACTCTTTGCTGTCAACTAATAGTCTTATGGATTTTGTGACCCATATGCATATTGTTAGTAAGTACATGTACATAAGGCAGTAAGAACATTGTGGTTGTACTGATTTACAGCTTGGCTGTTAAAAAACCTAGTGTTTGATAGGATCCAGAGAGCTTAGTTTAAGAAAAATTATAAAGATATGACTATGTACAAAGAAAGATATTGCTCTTTACTTTTTATCACTTTTTATCACATTTCACAATGAAATGTGAATGGATATACTTCCAGGATAAGAAAAGCTATATATTTCCTTTTCTAAATGTCCTTTTCTGTGCATAAATATCTACAACATATCTATTGATACCTTCCCAATATTACTACTGTTTCTAGAATACCAGCCAGTAAGGAGCAGACACTTTTTAAAAGATGAAGTCCAAAGGTGATATAAAATTAAGAGTAAACAAAATCAGTGAAGATAGTTGGAGAGCTGTCCAAAATTTCATAATTTATCATTTATTCAAAATTACATGCTGCCGTATTTGTGTTAATTCTCAAGACACTGCAACCTTTTTGTGCCTGGTTAATACAGATCTTTTCTGGCACTTCAAGGACAGGCTAGGTAATCAAATAGTGTTTTTTAATCCTGAATTCTTACAAATGGAAAATAAATGATAATTCTTACTGGGCCTTTGTGTGTGTTTCTGTTATACTAACTTACAGCATCACTCAGGCATTGCCATGATGGTATGTAACCTGTCTGCATTAGCAATTTATCACCACAGCAATGTCTGGGTGATGTTGTAAATTGCTGGTTTCCTCTGTGTAATCATTTGGACCATTTCTTAAGTTGCTTTACATTTCTTGGAAAGATCCTTATGCATCATAGAATAGTACGTTCCAGTAGAGGGAACATAGAGATACTGGTCTATATATCTTGCATGTAACAAAGCATAATTTATCTCAAAATCTGCTTTTCATTCTGAATTTGTATAGGGACATAAAATGAGCAAGCCAAACTATTTTTATTTTGAAGCGTGGCAAGCCAGTTTATTTTTAGAACACTCTTATTGAGGAAAGAATTTCAGGCTGCCCTTATCTCTGCTAATAATAGAGACTTGCTCAATTTATACAGCTACCGAATTACCACTCCACCTTCTCCTTTAGTCAGGCTACCTCTTAATTGCAGATTTTCTAGTTCATAGTTCACTTGGTTTTAAAATGTAATGATTTTTTAAAGCTGGGATGCTAAACTCTGCAGCCTATTTATTTACTTCTTCCTTTTAGAATATCATAAGGATTCTTTGAATTGTAGGACAAATATTATCTTAGTGTTGTTGTTTTTTTATATAAATCTGATACTAGAAGGAAATGTATGCTTGGAAATCTATACGTATACTTGAATGTGTATGTTTCTCCACGTGTGTGCCTTTTTCTTTGTCACTTTATGGAATACAACCATGGGTGATGTCTACTGAAATCTCCGTCTTGGCTTAGATCTTTTAAAAATAATTATTATTAATTGCTAAATTTTGCCTTGATCCCCCCCCCCCCCATAAAAAAATTTTAAACAGTTGTTTCAAAAATACTGGATTGGAAGCCAATAAGCTGCACATTATGTGGAAGTTCTAGTGGGGATAGGGAAATATTATTCTTAGTCTGAAAATATAAGGAATAGATAAATAATTTCTAAAAGGAAGATGAGCAAGCAGTAACGTTCCTAAAGAAAAAAGGAGATAATCCATGATAAATTTTAAATCAATTGCTTAACACGAGTATAGTGATGCAGTTATATATCGCCTGAAATGGATAAGACTCTCAGCTACATTACCTAGAATTGCAGTCTTAATATAATTTGTATTTATTTTTTATATTTATATTCTACTAGTAGCTGGATACCCGTGCTTCGAAACGATAACTGTGCTTCAAAACATATGAAACTATGTGATCGGACTTGATAAATTGACACTTAAAGCTGGAAAATTAATGAGTAGTTAAAAAAGGCACTGTATTATTTTATTAGAGACGGTAAGCTAAGTTTCTGTTACAGATTAAGACATTATTGTAAGTCTAACAACAATAAAATAGATGGGTTTAAGCCCTTTAATCCTACCAGCAACCCTGGCTTTTTGTCTATGTAGCCAGGCTAATAACTTGCATACCATAGACTTTCAATTCCTCCCTCAGATGAATTGCTCAGGACCTCCCTGTAAACAACATTCCTGGTTTTGCTCTCTGGCTGGAGGATGACCAGGCTGTCAGGGGAACTGACTCTGGAGGATGCCACATACAACTGGCCATGGGAGAAACAGATGCACACCAGCCACTTTCAAAGCCTGTTCCTGTGTCCTATTGATGGTGATGGCGTAGCACACCTTAACGGGAAATTGTAGACGTTTGAACTCGAAGTGGTAGTCTGATGGGATCAGAGGAATTCGGGGTATGAAAACGGTTTCTCCCTGATTGACGCCTGTGAAAATTGTGGCTTCGATTAAGTGTTTGTACAGAGTCTTCACCTGAAGCCTGGTGCCACTGCACAGTTTCGGAGGGGTTAGATTGCATAACAGCATGATTGGAGCGCCAACCTTGAGGTAGAAGACATGAGGTGGTAATCCTGGTGGGTTGAGAGTGTGCAAGAACTCCACAGGGTAATGTACAGCACCCTCGACCTCCATTACCGAGTCCACAGATTCATACTTCCTATGCTCAGTAGAATGTGTAACTCCTTAGCATCAGAGCATGTTAATATAAGGCAACTGGCAGTTGGAACAGAGTTCTTTTCAGGTGGGGAGGGAGAGTAGAATGTCTAAACTCCCAGCCCGCAGGCCGGTTGAGTCACATGCTGGCCACGCCCACACCCAGTTTAGTGAAGGGGTAGTATCAGAGCGTGTTAATATAATGCAACTGGCAGTTGGAACAGAGTTCTTTTCAGGTGGGGAGGGGGAGTAGAACGTCTAACTCCTTAGCATCAGAGCGTGTTAATAATAATATAAGAAATAACTAATGATCTGATGGTCATTTCGAAAAATCCTTTCTTAGCAAGCACCTAGAAGTCAAGAGGAACATACGTGCCAAGTTTCAAGTTTGTAGGCTTTACGGTTCTGGAGATTTCGTGATGATGCGTGAGTGGTATTTGGCTTTTATATATATAGATTGTTCCAGGAGCTCAAGGCAGAGTAAATAGCAAAACTATGTGAGGAATACTGGGCTGAGAGTGACTATTCCAAATCACCCAGGGAGTTTCTATGATGAGGTGAACTTGAACTGGGTTTCTTCAGCCCTAAAGACTAATAAAATATGACTTTCTGATCCTTCAGGATATACTTTGAAATGAACATAGGAAGTCCTCGACTTATGTCCACAATTGAGCGCAAAAATTTCTGTTAAGTTAGACATTTGTTAAGTGAGTTTTGCACCTATTTGCAACCTTTCCTGTCACAGTTGTTAAGTGAATCACCACAGTTGTTAAATTAGTAACAAAGTTGTTAAGTGAATCTGTCTTCCCATTGAATTTGCTTGTCAGAAGGTCACAAAATGTGATCATATGACCATGGGATATTGCAGCCTTCATAAATATGAACCAGTTGCCAAGCATCTGAATTTTTATCACATGACCATGGGAAAACAAGAGTTGTAAGTGTGAAAAACAGTCATAAGTCACTTTTTTCAATGCTGTTGTAACTTTGAACGGTCACTGAATTAACTGTTGTAAGTCGAGGATTATCTGTATTGATGCTAAATTATTGTAAAGTAGTTTGGATTTAGTTCAGCTTGATTCATTTTCTGTATCTTCTATTCCCCCCCCCAAAAAAAATCTGCTCTAAAAACTAAATATTTTAAATGTATATTTAGAAAAGATTATTCTTTGCTAAAGGTCAAATAAACATCTACAGGACAATCACATATGATTGCAGTCTAATCTATGTACTCTTGGAAGTGAGTTCCTTGCAATTATTTAGAATTACTTCTAAATAAACATACTGTAAGAATTTTGATTTTTAATTGTGGATGTTAAACACAAACGAAACATGCCATCCTTTATTTCAAAACTTATAAAATAGAAAGTTTTGCAACCAATAGCAAATGGATGAGAGAAAGCTTTTAATAGAACTCAATTAAATAATGAAATGCTGTAAATAATTTTATGCAGCAAGTGGCCTGTTGAAAGACAGGTGGACAGAAATAGGCATCTATACAAAAATCTTGATGATTTGTCTCCTGTCAGGTTGAGCTAGCACAACCAATTTTGGTCAGGGATGTGGGGTATTATAATACAAAATATTATTGAAGAAGGTCAGCAAAGCAAGGTTGCCCTAATTAATGCAAATAATTAGTTGAAAATAGCATTCACAAAAGAAGAAATGATGAAAGCGTTCTCTCATTATTAGTGATCTTGAGAGTGGCGATAACCAGATTGCTGCAGGATACTGCCCTTCCCTACTTTTTTTTTTAATTACCGTAGAGTCAAAGCAGTAAGTATTAAAGTAGCTTTAGAAGTCATCATGTGGCAAATCTTTTGGGGCATTCTGCCTTAGCTCTTAACAATGTCATGTCACCAGCGACATGTCCTTTATCTCATTTATACAGAGGCAAACTGGTACCTACTTTCCTTCAGTGCACAGTTGTCATTGCTAGTAAGTGAACTGGAAAAAAAATGGCTTCTTTTGGTGGTACGTATAAAAAAAATCATGATATAGTACTGCTCTTTAAAACTTATGAATTGTATGCTGCCCTTGATGTAAAAAAAAGCATTTCAACTCAGACTTAATTTATATTTTTGTTACTACTTTTATTAATGTTGTAAAAGTTATTATTAGACAAATTTATCCACAACCAATATCTTAACTATTGGTTTTGGAATAATGTAACTTCCAGAAAGAAAAATACACAGATTTGGAATAATCTGCATTTTCATATTTATGTCACAATGCAATTCCATATATACCAACTCAAGAATACAGTACGTTCCATTAAATCCAATTGTTTTGGTAGGATTTCATAGCCTTTTAGAGATAGCAGTCTTTAAAATATTTACATTGCAAAACCCAGGGAAACTTCTTTCTGAGTAGAAACTGTAGTATTAATACAGTACTGAGCAACATGATGGCCTGGTGGCAAAGACACTTGCCTCCCACTCAGAAGGTTGAGAGTTCAATCCTAGGTAGCAGCAGATTTTTCTTTCCCAGGGCACAAAGAAAAAATATCTGCTGCGAATTCTGTGTGGCATCAGGAAGGGCATCCAGCCAGTTCAGCTCCACCCAGTTGCCCTGACTCTACCCTGAATTAAGGGATTACAGGGTCATAAAAAGGGAGGTTTATTTTATTGTAGTGTTAGTACATAAGTGATGCATCTGACAAATCAGTAACCTCTTTTATGTAAGCAGAAATTAACATTCAACTTTTTTTCTTTTATTTAGTTGGAGAACACCAGCTTACTGGACATAAAGTAGCAGTGAAAATTTTAAACAGGCAGAAAATTCGTAGTTTGGATGTTGTTGGAAAGATCAAACGAGAAATCCAAAATTTAAAACTTTTCAGGCATCCCCATATTATCAAACTGTAAGTGTACTAACTCTTATTCTCTTTGTAGCAAAATACAAAAACATGTGAAATATATTTTTCTGTATTGCAGGTATTTTGCTGTATTTCTAATATGTTTAAGAATAATATAAATGTAAACACAAAGTAAGTTTTATTGTTCTTATATTGAATTTATTCCCATGTCCATAGAATACTTGTATGGACATTCTTCCTTTTGAAACTCAGTCAGCAAAATATATATTGGGATTCAGTTAGGTTATTACTACCATATTATTTGTTGTTGTTAATTAAATTTACATGCCACTCATATCACAGTTTGAGATGACACTGGACCATTATAAAATGTTCTTCAAAATGTTTCAGGCTAGATTATATTTCTTGTTCTGTAACAGACAGAAAAGAAAACTTTAACTCTCAGTTTGATGCAGTATCTTATACTTTTCTGGGATAACTGGTACAAGATTGGACAGTTGCTTGATAAAAGCAAAGTAGCACGTATCGTAGGTGTTCATGTTAGATTCATGAAGTGAAAAATAGATCTTTAAGTCTAGATAGATTAATTCAATTATATATTTATCTATTAAAATTTCAAGAGCAAAATTGAAATGTTTTTCGATTTCATTGAATAATGCATAACAAGGAAGTACTCAGTTTATTCAAGCACAGTAGCTGTGTACTTCTGTGACCAATGTCTAAAGAAAAAAAGCAAGTCTTTTTTCTCGTATAGCATGGTTGAGCTCTTTCTTGGTTGTCCATTTTGAACCTTCATTAAAATGGCTGCATTATTGTAAATACATGTATAGCCATATTGTATGTTCTTAATAACAGTGAATATATATAATAGCTTTATACGGGTAGTCCTCAACTTACAACAATGCATTTAGTGTCCATTCAAAGTTACAACGGCACTAAATAAAGTGAGTTATGATCGTTTTTCGCACTTACAACTGTTGCAGTATCTCCACAGTCAAGTGATCAAAATTCAGATGCTTGGCAACTGACTCATATTTATGACAGTTGCAATGTCTCCTTGCATATGATCACCTTTTGCAATCTTCTGACAAAGTCAATGGAGAAGCCAGATTCACTGAACAATCGTGTTATTAATTTAACAAATGCAGCGATTCACTTAACAATGGTGGCAAGAAAGTTAATAAAATGGGGCAAAATTCACTTAATATCTTGCTTAGTAACAAAAAAATTGGGCTCAATTGTGGTCGTAAGTCGAGGACTATCTGTATTATGGATCCAGACAGATTGTAAATAGGAATAACTATTATTGCACCATGTTTTGGGACTGAATGAGAAAGCTAATGAAAACTCCACCAGTCCTGCATTGTGAGGTGAAGGAACCGGTCCTATTATGTAATCATTAGACGTATACTAACATATTTTGACTTTTGAATCTGAAGTGTCTTAATTTTCTCTTGATAGCAACGTTCAGAATATTAGTTCTGAGAAGATTTATTGAACAAAGATCTTAGAGGAGTGAAGAAGTTTAATGTAGGGGGTGGAGTAGGAGGAATGAAGATCTATCAAACAGTTTAATTGAGCTGAGTCCCAAAGGAGTTTATATTTGCATTGCAAAAAAAGGGACCAATTTGTCCGTTAGAAGTGAAAAGCAATTATATAGAAAGTAAATTCCAGTGATTTTGTTAAGGACTGCTTTAAGATTAGACAAGGGGTCTTAAGAACTTTGTCTAGCAAAAACATTTAAGATGCAATTATTTTCTTGTATGTTTTCAACAGGTATCAGGTGATCAGCACCCCTACTGATTTTTTCATGGTGATGGAATATGTGTCTGGTGGAGAATTGTTTGATTATATCTGTAAACATGGACATGTAAGTGTCTTATCCAGTTGGAATAAAAATGCATGTGGTGAAAGGACAAAGAGACAATAGTGGAAAATAGAATTGCTTTGCTAAATTGGATTCTTTTAAGTCAGTAAGATCAAGAATAGGCCAAGCCTATTACCGGTAGCCATATGTAAAATGGCTTGCTATTGAATCAAATCACTGATGTATATTTCTTCCTTTATTGTAGCTATTGGCTACAATACTCTTCCCCATCTGGTGCCCACCAGATGCATTGCATTTAACAATTGGACCATGTTCACTTGGATAATGATGTTAAAATCCAACACATCAAATAAACTCCATATTGGGGAAGATTGCTATGCAGTCTTACAATTCAGCAATTCTACTAATCATCATAGCTCAAACCGAATATATCTTAAATAATTGGAAATTAATATAAGCGCTAAGCAGAAGCAACCTCCATCACCCTGTTTTGTTTAAAATCATCTACAGCTCAATGGTTTATTTACATCAGTGTTTCTCAACCTTGGCCACTTTTAGAGGTCTGGATTTCAACCCTCAGAATTCCCCAGCCAGCATGGGGGAATTCTGGGAGTTGAAGTCCAGACCTCTTAAGTGGCCAAGGTTTACATCATGCCACTGATCACAGTAACAGTGATTTGGAGATAATAGTTCATCTGATTTTGTAGAAACATGCAAACATAGATACAGCTGTCATTTCACACAATCTTAAAATTTATTTGGTGGTGTGGAAAGATTTATAGGTATGTTTAGTTAGTGATATGATTACTAGCAAATGAGCCATATATAATATGAATAAGAATTCAGGCTAAGAACAGCACAAATGCTTCAGCAAAAACATGTTTTATAGACAAATAATACAATTCAAAGTACTTTATTCTTTGAATTTTTTTCTTTTTCTTTTCAAAATAGAGTTATTGATGAACATTGTAAGAGAATCTAAGTCATTTGTAAAGTAAAAGATTTAATTTTTACTGCTCCAATTCATAGGTTGGATTATTAAATGTCTTTTTCTTTCTCTCCTTTTCTTTAATCTTTGGAAAATATTAGAAGAGCAAAATGCTTCCTTATGCATATTATATAAATCTAGTATAAGAGTAACATTTCCTACCGTTATTTTGCATTTTTGTAGTTTAGTCTACTGTTTATAAATTTAGTCAGTGATGAATGTGTTATATAATAGTTAATTATAAAATGTAAAGTATGCAGTTATTTTGATTATTCTATCATTATAATCAGCTGATAAGGCTCATTAATTAATGAAGTAATTCCACTTCAGTTTTGAACTCAACTACATTATTCTCTATAAACAGACAAAGCCAAATTAGGTTGTCTTGTTGTAATTGATGACATCTTGTAGCTTGAAGTTTCAATAGTATACTTAAAACGCCTCTTGTGTGAAAATTAACTTCTTTCTGCAGATACATCATTTAGAAGGATTTGACTTAAACTGCCCTTTGCTGACACCCTCCCCCCCCAGGGAATTGCTTCTGGGTTTTATGCATAATAACATTTTTTAAAAATGTGAACTCACACACCTATAGACCAAAGTGCAATAGTCTTTTCTACCATCACAGTACTCTGTCTCTTCATCCTACTCTTTATCTACTAGTTCTACTTCAGAACACTGGAGGATGTAATTTTTTTATTACATAAAAAAGACTTGTTCTGATGTGTGCGTGTGAGCAATGCTGCGAAATGCATAGATCTGAATCACTCGTGTGATTCCTCCCATTTTTAAAGGGGCAGATTTTATGTCATTTTGGGGGTTTTAAAATTGTATTAGACTTAGAGCTTACACTTCCATTTTTTTTCTATATTTTAAAATCAACAATTGCATCAAAGCTGAAATGCAAGGATTTCTTATGCTGTCTAAGCCCAGGAAACTGTATTTTGGTTTAATAGAAGCTACCTAAATCAAGCCAGGATAAAGCCATAGTTAGAATAAAACTCAATACCTTGGGATTAGATCTTATAAAGAATTAGAGTTGGTTCTGGAGCAAAAGTTTTCAGTATACTCTGTGTGCTCAAAAAGAATGGGACTGTAAGCATAAGGCATCAGGAAATTTGTTGTCAAACATCAAGGTCTGTTTTCAGAAATAACAATCTGGCATTTTCCTAGACTATCCTTATATACAATTATTCTTGAAGGGAGATTTCAGAATATGTTGATTGCCGCTGAAAGCAGGACAGCTGTTTTAGGAAGTCCTTCACTTGTCATTACTGCTGTTTGTATATGTGCTTGGGAATGACTGGGCATGAAAACACGTCATAGCAGCTGCTGATCCTTCTCCTTGCTAGCATCACTATTTGTTCTCATCCTGCTGTGTGAGAGGATGAAGCAGCCCATAGATAGCAGCAACAGTATCAGCAAGGTAAATGCCTCTTTATGCCGATCAGTGACGCCAGTCCTGATCTTAAAACAGATAAGATGTAAAAACACTTCCCTGCATTTGCCAACTGTGACTTATGTTAGGGGTCAGATAAGGAATAGGCACAAAAATGTTCAAGATCATTTATGAATGTCTATAGATCTTTGGAAAATTCTTGGAGAGGATTATGCAGTAATACATCAATTCTTCCATTGAGGACCTATATACTGCACGAGTCAAAAAGAGGGCTGTGAAAATATCTACATCCTACACCCCTCACATCCTGGACATAAATTGTTTCAACTTCTACCCTCAAAAAGACGCTATAGGGCTCTGCACACCAGAACAACTAGACACAAGGACAGTTTTTCCCCGAATGCCATCACTCTGCTAAACAACTAATTCCCACAACACTGTCAAATTAACTATTAAGACTGTATTACTATTCTTCTTCTCATCCTTCCTAGTACCCACTTATGGCTATATCCATGTTGCTTGTATCTTTACAACTTATATTGTTTTTATTGTTTCTTAGTATGATTTGGTTGCTTATTAGTATCCTATGACTATCACTAAGTGGTGTATCTATGATTCTTGATGAATATATTTTATTTTTATTTATGTACACTGAGAGCATATGCACCAAAGACAAATTCCTTGTGTGTCCAGTCACACTTGGCCAATAAAGAATTCTATTCTATTCTATTCTTTGATCATCACAGTTTTAAAACCTTGGTCTAGTCCAGATGTGTTTTATTATATCTTTCATCCCAGCTCACTTGAGTTAGTGGGCATGAGGTTTGGGAATGACTGGAATTGTCAGTTCATCAATCAGTTTTATTACAGTCACAGACCAGTATCGAAAATTCATTACATTGCTTTAGATTATAATGAAATAAAAGATTTTCAGGCTACATAAAATTACATAAAAACAGTATAAAATATAGTTACACACAAAAATAAAAGCGAAAGGCCCCTGGTGACTATCTTCCATGTGACAACACCATTTGCTACGGTACTTCTAGGGCACTGTTTCCATCTCATCTTTTCCACTGTAAACACTCTGCAATACTTGGGGAAGAAATCTGCTTCTTTGTCTTATTATGTTGTTTGCAAATTGTGTAATCAAATCCTGCCCTTGCAGAAGTGCTACCTTGTACCTCCTGATTATCCCCGTCAGCAAATCTCTTGCTTGATCATAACTCATTCCCACTAGCATTTGGAGAATTTCTCACTGTTCCTTCAGTTTCTAGGATTCATAGAAAATACAGTGTATATATACTGTTAAAAAGGCCAGACTTTGTGACAAATAAAATCTAAATTTAATCCAAAGTTAAGTATTTCCTCTAGACTGGTCTCTAAATGAAGTGATCTGGGCCATATAGGAAAAACCCAGAGAGAACCAGGTGAGGAGACACTTAATTGTTTGACAGCCTTAATTTTCAGAAACTGCAAAAATATCACCTCTTGTTTTTCAATTTAGTGCTATTAACCGTACTGTAATTCTAAATTTGTCTTGTGGCTCACCCAAGAGAGGATTGCTGCATTGTTGAGTGCCATACAGAAAACCCTAGAGCAGGGGTGTTAAACTGGCGGCCTGCAGGCCGGATGCGTCACGTGCAAGCCACGCCCACCCCAGCTCCACAAATGGGAAAAATGTCGCAAAACGTCACTTGACGGCAACGTGATGCGGCGAGTTTGATACCCGTGTCTTAGAGCATTTATTTGCTTTTGTTGTTGTTGTTGTTGTTGCAGGTAGAAGAAGCTGAAGCCAGGCGCCTCTTCCAGCAAATTCTGTCAGCTATGGATTACTGCCATAGGCATATGGTGGTTCACAGAGATCTGAAACCAGAGAATGTGCTGCTGGATGCACACATGAATGCCAAGATAGCTGATTTTGGTATGTGACCCTAATAGCATTCCAAAAATGTAATTGGCTACGAGCCATTCCCTGGAGTGTGTCAATGTTAACTTCTTTCAGGGAACTCAGTGTTATTTTCCATCACCTTTAGAAGCGTCTGTGTTACTGTGAAGAGCTCTTTTAACTGAAAACATTGGCTTAATCTTCTCCAAGGTAATAAACTGTAGGTAAAGAAACTCCATGGCTGAAAGGTTTTCAATAGAACAACAACGAAATTAGGAAGTTAGATTCCAGGCAGATTCTGAGCCATTTCTAGAACAACTGTCTTTCTATTATTTATTTTATGGGAAGTAATATTCAGCCATGTGAACTTCACTATAGCCTAAATTGCTTATGTTAGTAACCTCATTGGAAAATACATTGTGAATTATCAGTGGTGGCAGGTTTCTCCTAGCTCTCTTTGCTTTCCTACCACAATGAAGAAAATATATTTACAAAAATATCTGCTCTAGTGATAGATCTTCTGTCATAACACCAGTCTTAAGTGAGCAAAATAACTAATTGATTTTTTTTTAATACAAACTAGTATACGTACTTTTGAAATAAATAATTTCCATTTTTTTCCTCTCATCTGTTTCACTGCCCCTTCAAATAGAAATGGCAGAATATAAAAATATGTCACTTAAACTAATGCTCATCTTCATGCTAGATAAATAAGAATATTCCAGGTCAGGTATAAAACACAAAGTTTTATACCTGTTTGTCTGGACATCCAGAACTTTTTCCTCTAGGTCTCTGTGTGCAAAATTTAATTATTGGTAGGATTAATTTGGATGCAGGAGTCTAGAAAAAATGAGATTCTATATATATGAAGGAAATGTCTAGAAGAAGCTGACATCCTTGGAGCAAACCATAACCAAGCAGTTTTATTGCTTGGCGACTGTTTAGTTTGTGAGAAAAAAAAGTTGGTTATTCTATTCTATTCTATTCTATTCTATTCTATTCTATTCTATTCTATTCTATTCCATTCCATTCCATTCCATTCCATTCCATTCCATTCCATTCCATTCCATTCCAACTGTAATTTCCCAGTTTGAGTTCTTCTACCTTTTTGCTTCATCTATATATAGTAGGTGAATACCTAAACAGTTTTCTTTTTTTAGGGCTGTCCAATATGATGTCAGATGGTGAATTCCTGAGAACCAGCTGTGGCTCACCCAACTATGCAGCACCAGAAGTAATCTCTGGAAGGTAGAAGATGAAGGAAATGATTGCATGTTGAAATGCTTGGGGAATGAAGTGAAATGGTTTATGTTACTAATTTATTTAGGTAATGAGAGCTACATGATTTTATTTTTAAAAAGAAACAACAGCCTAAAAAAGAGAGTGGCAGATACCATGAGTTGACCAATAGGTAGAAACATTTTATTTCAATTTAGCTGATAAAACATGACCAAACAGATTCTTCTGTACCACGTTGCTAAGTATCAACAACCTGGAGTGCCAAAGAATATATTAGGAATACTTGGAGAAGGTTTGAAGAGAGATCAAAAAGGAGAGGTATCAACACAAAATGATCAAGAGAAGAAGGAGGAGGGTTCTATCATTTCTGGTCTTCATTTTGAGTGAAGGCAATTATTTAGCACTGCTTTCCTCTTCTTCTCCCAACTATTTAATATTACATTAAGACATAGATTAATGACATTTTTCTTTTCTTCAGATTGTATGCTGGCCCAGAAGTTGATATCTGGAGCTGTGGTGTTATTCTTTATGCTCTCCTCTGTGGGACTCTTCCTTTTGATGATGATCATGTTCCAACCCTGTTTAAAAAAATCCGGGGAGGCGTCTTCTACATTCCTGAATACCTCAACCGTTCAATAGCAACCCTGCTGATGCATATGCTGCAGGTTGATCCACTCAAACGAGCCACCATCAAGGACATACGGTAACCCTGTACCAAAATTCTAACATGCCGCTGATTAACTTTTTTCTAAAGTAAGAAAGAGGAGGATTGCCAGAAGAATGTGTTTATTGTGTAATTTGATAACTAGAAAGAGATTGGACAATCATTTCCAATCTGATTAAATGTAGGCTGAAAATTGTTAATTAAAATAAATTGAATTTGGAGTCTCCACAGACAGTTATGAGAAAAACCGAGATGAGATTTAAAATAATCTTGAATAATAACATAGAATGAAAATGAAATAGCATGTAATAAAGGTACATTTTAATAAGTTGCAAAACTGTTTAGCTAAAAGAACATATAATATGTATAAAGAGCCTTAATTATATCATGATACTCTACAGCTATTATGCCACTCCATGGACTAGATTTTTGTCCTTTGTTTCAGCCTTATTTCAATATCTCCAGGTATGCCACATTCCAAAACTCTGAAATCTTCATGCAATATGTGGTTTGAAGTATTGATTGTGCATGTATGCTCTGTTGGGGGATACAAGGGATCTTTTTCATATTAATGAACTCTAGGTCTGTCAAGTTAAAGTTCCCCTTTTCCTTGGATTCAACAGTTTCTTGCCTGAGTATATTCTACAATTATTTTTTTTTCATATCTAGAGGTTTATCAAGAACACATGAATCAGTCCTAAAGAATCATAACCCTCTGACCAGGGGTGAAATCCAGCAGGTTCTGACAGGTTCTGGAGAACCGGTAGTGGAAATTTTGAGTAGTTCGGAGAACTGGTAGCGGAAATTTTGAGTAATTCGGCGAACCGGCAAATACCACCTCTGGCTGGCCCCAGAGTGGGGTGGGAATGGAGATTTTGCAATATCCTTCCCCCAGGAGTGGGAAGGGAATGGGGATTTTGCAGTATCCTTCCCCTGGAGTGGGGTGGGAATGGAGATTTTGCAGTATCCTTCCCCTGCCACGCCCACCAAGCCACCAAGCCACACCACGCCCACCAAGCCACGCCCACGGAACCGGTAGTAAAAAAATTTGGATTTCACCACTGCCTTTGACCATTAAAACTGAACATGTGCAAGCATACATAACTCTTATCACCATTTAACATTTTCTCTTCTCTGACTGGTTTGTTTTACAATTCTCTCTTAATTTGATGGAAAAGAAATTGTTTTCATTTCCTTCTTGCAAAGGATAACATTTTAGTAAAATCCTCAGGGAGATGGAGTATATCCTCAGGAATATAGTTATAAGATGATTAAATGTCATGTCTTTTTTTCTATATACACTCATCTTTCCAGCATTTTGCAGTATTTCTGTGGTTTTCATACTTCAGTTAACTTCCAGTGAGAGTAGACAGAAACTTTTTCATATCAGAAAGTTTGGGCAGTGAGGAATACTGCAGAATGATTCAGAGATGTGGGATGATATATGTGATAATGTGATGATGATAATAAGAAAAAAAATACCACGAGAATAGCACATCTGTTGCTCCCCACAATCGAGTAATCTCAAGAAGACTTTCCAATTGCCCCCAACTGTCCCGAATAGTTGCATAACGTGATGAAGAACATTTGGAAGTTTGAAAGAGATTTCAATACACTGTTAACAAACGACGTTGTTCTAACTGGAGTAACATTTTTATTTTCTTCTAGAGAGCACGAATGGTTCAAGCAAGATCTGCCCAGTTATTTGTTCCCAGAAGATCCATCGTACGATGCCAATGTCATGGATGATGATGCTGTGAGAGAAGTTTGTGAGAAATTTGAATGCACCGAGTCAGAAGTGATGGCCAGCTTGTACAGTGGAGATCCTCAAGACCAACTTGCGGTTGCGTATCACCTGATCATTGACAACCGGAGAATCATGAATCAGGCCAGTGAGTTCTACCTCGCCTCCAGCCCACCCAGTGGCTCTTTTATGGATGACTCTATGCATATCCCCCCAGGGATGAAACCTCATCCGGAAAGGATGCCGCCTCTCGTTGCGGATAGTCCCAAAGCAAAAAGCTCTTTGGATGCATTGAACACCACTAAGCCAAAACCGTCGACTGTGAAAAAAGCCAAGTGGCATTTAGGAATACGAAGTCAAAGCAAGCCTTACGATATCATGGCTGAAGTTTACCGGGCCATGAAACATCTGGATTTTGAGTGGAAGGTAAGAGTAGCAATGCCGTGTGGCTCTTGAAGGCTTTTCAGATGAGTAATTTTATGTATTTATGTATGTTTTAATTTAAAGCATGTGAATGCTACCTTTGGATGTGTCCGGGAGGCTTGTATCAGTTTAATTTAGTTTTATTGGTTACAGTCAAAAATCAGCTAAGGCTTATGCTCATAAAACAGATTAAATATAGTATATTGTAGGTAGTCCTTCACTTACAACCATTTCTTTAGTGACCGTTCAACATTACAAAGGCACTGAAAAAAAGTGACTTATTGTTGTGACACGTCGGCTGTCAGCAGAGCTAGCAGCAGTCAGACACGGAGGAGGTGGAGGGAGAGCCTGGGTCAGCTTTGGAGCCTTTGGAAGGCTCTGATAAGGAAACAGCATCAGAGGCAGAGCCGGGGCCTTCTGTCCTCCCCCAGGTGGAGAGGCAGCTGTCTTTGGGGCCTGAGCGGGAGAAACAGATGGGGCCCATCCCAGATGCACGTATGCACAGAGAGGAAAAGAGAGGAGAGCAAAGGAAAGCAGTAAGCCAGCTCTCAAGGAAAAGCAGATGTGGACGATAGCCAGCCCCTCCCTGGCTGGGAAATAAATAGGAGGGGTTTGGGAGTGGCCGGTTGTCGCCGACAACCGTTCGTTTTTAGGATACAGCAAGCAATTCGGATTTCTAGGCCAGAACCAGGTCTGCTGGGACTAATTTACGTTTGGTTTTTTGTTTATCCACGTGAATAAAAGACTGTTCCTACCCTGTTTGAAAAGGGGTTTGTGTTTACTCGTGAGTAAGCAGGTTATCATTACTTCCTAATGATAAGGTGGGGTCAGAACACTTATGACCATTTTTCACACTTACGACCATTGCAACATCCCCACAATCAAGTGATCAATATTTGGATGCTTGGCAACTGGAATGTATTTAGGATGGTTGTGTTGTGGCCCGCCAGCGTCCCGTGCCGGTGCTCAGGGATCCCGAGGACGATGAGGCGGTTGTGGCACGGTACCATCGGCCCGTGCACCCGGCGCCCGAGTCAGAGAGCGAGGGGGACTCAGTGCCAGAGGATGACAGCCAACCAGGGCCTTCTGCACCTCCTCAGTGGGAGCTGAGTGACTCAGGAGAAGAGGAGGAGCCTCTGCTTAATGCTAGGGCACGCAGGGCAGCTAGCAGGCAGGAGTGGCTCTGTAGAAGGAGGTCTCCTCGCGAGTAAATCTGCAGGCTGATTGGCCACGCCCTAAGGCTATTTAAGGCTTCAGCACGCTGAAGCCGACGGCTGGAAACAACGTTTTACATGCTTGCTGTTCTTGGGACTTCTACGGCTTGGAAATTCTGGATTCTCCTTTTGTTGACTAATTCATCCCGGGCTTTTTGCCAACTTCTGTGAGTCACTGATAACAGAGGATCTAATTGGCTATTTACTTTGGGGGTTTGACTTCTGGCCAGATTGCTACCGGACTTTTTTTTTTTTTGGACTTTTTTATGATTTAATGACTTTAACCTCTAGTTACTAAGGAGTTTATTAGTACTAAAGAATCTTATTGACAAACAGTGTGTGTGCGTCATTTTCCATAGGGCGTGCCGTGCTAGGACACAACAGGTTGCAGTATGCTGGGGTCATGAGATCACCTTTTGCAATCTTCTGACACATAAAGTCAGCATCAGGCAGAGATCTTTTTCGAAGTTCCTGTTTCTCCTACTTTTATTAATTTTATGATCTACAGGTAGTCCTCGACTGACAACTACAATTGAGCCCAAAATTTATGTTGCTGAACAAGACATTTGTTAAATGAGTTTTGTCCCATTTTACGACCTTTCTTGCCACAGTTGTTAACTGAATCACTGCAGTTGTTAAATTCATAATACGCTTGTTAATCCGGCTTCCGCATTGACTTTGCTTGTCAGAAGGTCACAAAAGGGGATCGCGTGATCCTGGGACACTGCAACCGTCATAAATATGAGTCAGTTGCCAACTGTCGAAATTTTGACTACATGACCATAGGGGATGCTGCAATGGTCGTAAGTGTGAAAACTGGCCATAAGTCACTTTTTTCAGTGACGTTCTAACTTCGAATGGTTACCAAACAAACTGTTGTAAGTCGAGGACTACCTGTATACAGATAGTCCTAGGCTTATGAACACAATTGAGCCCAAAATTTCCACTGCTAAGCAAAACAGTTTTTAAGTGAGTTTTGCCCTATATGATGGGGTCTGGGGTAACTCTGCACGGCCAGCTTGGTGCGGCCAGCTCGCTACCACCAAATTGTTGCAGGGCAACTCAATACGGTCAACTTGCCACGGGCAGCTGGAAGGACAGCCAGGTGAGCAGATGGGCAGAGCGGCGGTGGCTGGAGGTGTCCCATTTTCATACACCTCTCCGCTGTGGGCCATTCAGCAGCAGCGGCGATGTTTGGGCCATTCAGGGGCTGAGCGGGCAGTAGCAGAGGCCGGGTGCGTTCCATTTTCACAGCCCCCACTGCTGCCGCCATGGGCTGTTTGGTGGCGGCGGCTGTGTTCGAGACGTTCTGGGTTAGCGGTGTTGGGCAGGGCAGGCGGCAGAGGCTGGGCACGTCCCATTTTCACACACACACTGCCGTCACTGTGCCAAGCCTATCTCTTGTTCTGAATGGTTAAATATAGTGATCCTTATTTAACAATCACTCATTCAGTGACCATTCAAACTTGCAACAGCATTAAACGAGTAATACTCATAGCCGGTCGTCAAAATTCTGACCATCGCAGCACCTCGAAGGTCACACGATCGCAATCCGGGCACTTAGCAGCTGACCCGGATTTCCAACCATCGCATCTTTCTTCTGCAGAGGAGATGGCCAATCCATTCACTAGCACTTGTGTTCCACTGCCTGATAAACACAATGGAAAGGAATCCCTTTTCTATAGTTTTTATATATGTTCATTGAAAACTTACTGATGAAGAATCAGGCTGTTTATATGTTGAAAATTATATATATCATGTATCACATGGGAATAAAGCTTGAACATAAACATTGTCTAATTCAGCGGTTCTCAACCTGTGGGTCGCGACCCCTTTGGGGGTCGAACGACCATTTCACAGGGGTCGCCACGCGCGTTAGCCCGCCATTTTGGTGCCACCGTCACTACAGGAGTAAAAAGGTCCCGGTTCGGCCATGACTGCGGGTCGCCGGACAGCTGGTAGCCTGGACGCCGCCATTTGGGTTCTTCTACCCTCTGCGCATGCGCAGAATGCTTTGCGCATGCGCAGAGGGTAAAAGAACCCAAATGGCGGCGTCCGGGCGAAGTCTCCCACTTCTGTCGCTACCGGCGGTCCGGCGACCCACAGGCACGGCCGAACCTGGAGCATTTCACCCCTGCTGACGGTGGCACCGGTGGCGGGCTAGTGCGCGCAGCGACCCCTGTGAAAAGGTTGTTCGACCCCCAAAGGGGTCGCGGCCCACAGGTTGAGAACCGCTGTTCTAACTAATCAACTACAACTGAGTGTTCTGGCTTATTGTACACTTTGCTGTTCCAGCAAGAGCCGTGGTGGTGCAGTGGTTAGAATGCAGTACTGCAGGGCTAACTCACTGCTCACTCCAGGAGTTCGATCCTGACTGGCTCAAGGTCAGCTAATTTTTTATTTATTTTCTCTCTCTCTGTCTATGGAGATTCTCAGTCATTCAGGTCATGGTTGTCCCAAAGGTGATTTTTCAGGAGGCAACTGGACTTTCTGGTTTTCCTTTGAAGATGTTTCGCTTCTCATCCAAGAAACTTCTTCAGCTCTGACTGGATGGTGGGGAATGGAAAGATTTATATTCCTTGCAGACAGCTGGTCATTTGCATTCTTTTAGCTAGTCATTAAGGTCACCTGGAGGTTTATCTGTGACCTGAGTGGTGCAAATGGGTGTGGAGCCTTCTTGGAACTGTTGAAAGGACTGTGTTGTAGACTGGAGATAGATGATGTCATATCCCTCCCCCTCTGTTGAGAGAGAGAGCTGTTCAATTTTGACATAGATGGCTTCTTTGACCCCTCTTTCAAACCAACGGTCCTCTCTGTCCAAAATGTGGGCTTTGCTGTCTTCAAAAGAGTGGCCTGTGTCTTTTAAATGCAGATGGACTGCTGAATCTAGTCCTGATGTGTTTGTTCTCCTATGTTGTGCCTGCGCTTATGAAGTGGTTGTTTTGTTTCCCCAATGTACAGATCTGCCCATGGCTCACTGCATTGTACTACATATACCACGTTGCTCAGTTTGTGTCTGGGTGTTTTATCTGGGGTGGACAAGCTTCTGCCTTAGTGTATTCTTGGGTTTGAATTGTGCACGTATGTTATGTTGGTTGAAGATCCTCCTGAGCTTTTCCGATATGCCTGCAATGCACGGAATGACAACATTGCTTCGTTTATTGTTCTCTTTGTTGTCTGTTATGGAGGAGTTCCTGTAGGGTCTTTTTTTTTTTTTGAGATTTGATGAAGGCCCACTTGAGATAGCCACAGATTCTGAGGGCTTCCTTGATGTGTTTTCAATCCCCCCCCCCCGTTCTTTTTCTTTCTTTCAGAGCTGAAGAAGCTTCTTGGATGAGAAGCAAAACGTCTTCAAAGAAAAACCAGAAAGTTCAGTTGCCTCCTGAAAAAGCACCTTTGGGATTCTCTCTCTCTCTCTCTCTCTCTCTTCTCTCTCTCATCTCTCTCTCTCTCTCTCTCTCTCTCTCTCTCTCTCTCTCTCTCTCTCTCTCTCTCTCTCTCTCTCTCTCTCTCTCTCTCTCTCTCTCTCTCTCTCTCTCTCTCTCTCTCTCTATCTCTATCAAATTTCTAAATCACCCAACTCCTAATAACTTTTATCTTTATACAGGGTAGCAACATGCTAAAGTTCCAGTATGAATAAAATTATAATTAAGCAAGCTGGTTGGAGAATTTTCACATAGAATAAATAACATCTTTCTCAACCATCTTTCATTGTATACTAGCAGTGCCTAAAACAGAAAATAAATAAAAAACCAAAAGCAGGTTCTAAGAGGGTTTAAGAGACTAAGCGGATTTAAGAGACTTTTATAAAACATCTGTAAGGAAATGTTATTTGCTAGGTTTTTTTTGCAGAATTCTGGAAAACCCTATTCATTTTTTTTTCTCAAACTGCAATACTGAGATTAAACTAGTTAAGATGCATTTTTTCAATTTCCTGAAAGGTATATCCCACTGAACTGAACTGGATTTATTACAGAAGAGAAATGTCTGAGATTACATTCCTTTGCTTTATGCAAAATTATTTTTTGAAATATGAAATTAAAATTCTTTTACCTTTTCCATAATTATGTTTTTATATCCCACTGAACTGGATTTATTACAGAAGGGAAATGTATGAAATTAACATTCTTTTTCCTTTTCCATAATTATATTTTTCTCAAATGGTAATTATCTGTTTTAGGTGGTGAATGCCTATCACCTTCGAGTGCGTAGAAAGAATCCAGTTACAGGAAATTATGTGAAAATGAGTTTGCAGCTGTATCAGGTGGACAATCGCAGTTATCTGTTGGACTTTAAAAGCATCGATGGTATGTGAGAAATTCAAGCACTCCCAAGCTTGAAGGAAGACTAAAAAAAAACCCAAACCCCAAACAGCTCCATCTTCTCTTTCCCCCCATCACACTTTATATCTACTTTATGATTCTACTAGTCAGAACAATTGTTGTTTAGCAACACTTCTTCAGTCCATTTGTCATCACTTAGTGTTAACTGTGACAGATTAATGATACACATGGGTAAAAAGAAAGATTTCTGCTTCTTGCAAGATTCACAATAATCCCTCAGCAGGAAATATTCTTGCAAGCCTTTTCTGATCACAGACCATTTCTGAACTCCTAATAGCATTTTCTCCACAAGCGATGAATTGCCCCCCCCCACCTCCCACCCAGATGATTCCATTATTCTTATTTCTACAAGCTGAAACTGTATCATTAGTATCACTTTCAGTTCATTATCTCCAAAAACTACCTCAATTCCTTGGTTTTCTTTTTACCCCTTTGTGATTTCCCCCTCTTTCTTGGATGCGGTGGGATGTCTAAATCCTAGATGCTAAAAGGAATTAGAGAAACATATATGCATGCAATTTGTTCATAAAATTGTTTCATAAAAGATTGACACACTGCTTTCCAAGTTTTGTAAACTAGTGATCAAAATTTGTTAAAAATTCAGTCCAGTTTCAGTACTATTTACAAATTAAAGGTCTTAGCAAAATCACAGTCTTAAACGAGTTATCTCAGTATTTTTCAAACTTGGCAACTGGACAACCCAGCATTCTGGCTGGTGAATTCTGGGAATTAAAATCCACACTTCTTAAAGCTGCCTAGTTTGAAAGACACTGGTTTATCTGATAGTGACACTTTCTGAACTTAATGGAACATGCATATATGATTTTATTCTTGGACATGTAACATTTTGCTTGAGACCAATGGGACTGAAGTTGAGATAGCTGTCAGTAGTTTTGAAGACAGCTACAAGCCATTTAAGATAAAGGGAAGGGAAAGGGTTTGGTAAAAATCTAGAATAGCGAAGAGCATAAAAGTGGCATAATTATGGTGAAATGTTTGAAGAAAAGCATGGCTTGAAAGAAATAAGTGTAGCAATATAGTTAAAAACCTCTTCTCATGTTACTCTTGTAGAATAGAAGTTATGGCAGAACAGCTCCTTCTTCTTCTCCCAAGAAGACATCAGAAGTCTAGGACTTATGGAGAGGAATGGGGAATTACATGAGACTATTGACACATGGTCTGAGAAGTCTGGAGATTGCGTAGGAGGCCGCTTGTAGAAGCAGCTTCCATTTCATGGAAATGGGGAGGAGGAGGAGGAGGAGGGTGATGATGGTGAGGAAGAGGAGGTATAAAATAAGAGCAGGAGCTTACCTCAGTCTATTCTTCAAACTAGCTTTTGTTAGGTGAATTGTTCACCAATTATAAAAGCTCAGCCAGGAGTAAAACGAAAGAGTTAGAGGGGAATTTTAGCCTCCTGCGAGCTCAAGAAGTTGTTTTAAATCATTTCTCTGTATTTTCAAGATGATGTCGTGGAACAAAGATCGGGTTCTTCTACACCTCAACGCTCAAGCTCAGCAGCTCGTTTGCACAGACCGAGACTAAGTCTTGACTCCGCCACTGTTGATTGCCAGTCACTTCCTGGGTCCCCTACTGGCTCTTTGACTGGGAGCATGTCCTCTGTGACACCACGCCTTGGGAGCCATACACTGGATTTCTTTGAAATGTGTGCCAGTCTCATTATGGCTCTGGCTGGCTGACAGGTATAATTCAGAGGCTTGATTTCAGTGGGTGAGCATAGGCCTTGGCAAACCCTGTACTCAAGGCTGAGTCAGGAGTGCATGGCATGTGGCAAAGAAAGCCTCATTTTGAACTTACAATTATCAGATTCTGTACCCAGAAATTACTTTATATACGGTATTTAGGAGAGAAGACAAAGGTGTTCGATTTAGGTAAGTCTGTCTGCAGATTTTGCTGTATTTTTGCCAGGAATTTGGGATTGTTGGTGTTATTTCATAGGTATGGTAGAAATGATGAGCAGTGGAGTTAGTGCTTAACAGAGGTGAAGACTGAAGACTTCAGCCAACAGCTGTAGCTATTGGACTCTATTAGCTGCCATTCAAAATCAGATGCTGCACTGCTGCCAAAAATCTGAAAAACTCTACAATTGAAGTATCCATAACATTCATGCCATGTTGAATGAACAGTGCAATAATATTCCTGAAAACTTGACCATCAAAAGGCTTTTTTTAAAAAAAAAAAATACAACTTACTTTAGAAAACAAAAGCAATAGAATCCTAGATAGAATTCATTTAGATTTATACTCATGGAAGAAAAGTTTGTCTCTGCTGTTCTTCCACGTATTATAACATGCAAAAAATCACCCATACGGTAGGACTGTAGCTCAGCGAGAAGTGCAATTTTGAAATTTTTTTGATATCAGATTTTAAATAATTATAATTTAGACCTAGTTATTTAAGTTTGGAAATATATTATGACAGGCCTTTGGCCAAGCTTCATATATATTTTTTCTTCTATGGAAATGCTTTTGGAATGCTTGGAAGTCAATAGTGCTTTTATATCCTACTCATGGATTCATCTGAAATAATTATTGCAGTCTACCTCCTAAACAGTGTAGAACAGGATTCAAGACTTGCTGACTCGAGAGCAGAGATCTATAACTAAGCATCAGAGGTCTCCAAATCTGAGATTAGATTGTTCATTATAAAGCGATTCTTGTGACATTGTGGTAAAATTAAATAAAGCAACTGCTTTTATTAGCGGTAGCAAGTGACAAATAATGCAGAGACATCTCTTACTTCAGTTATTAGGCAGTAAGTAACCTCTTCCTGATCTCAACACATTTTTATTAAATTTTTGTTGCTGCTGGATTGTACATTATATCTGTTTTTCACCCCAGTAGAAAAATGTCCTCAGAGATTAAGCAAACTGATTCAATATGTGAAATCCCCCAAAACCTAGATGTTGAAAACCATTCAAATTCAGAAATCACTTCAATACAATTCTTTTGAGTGGTGGATGGTAGTCAGGGTTACGGATTCTTTTTGCAAGCTATCCAGCAGCAACATTTCCCCAGTTTTAATTAAAGTTTTTTTTTTTTATTAAGAAGTTTCCGTTTTCATTGAAGGAATTCTTTTCACCGCAGCCTTTCGTAACCACTATGCCCTTTCTGCTGTTCATCATCCAGCGTTTGTTAGACTCAGACCACCTACTATATCTCATAAACAAAATTTGCACTCTGCTTTTTATCTCATTATTAGTTCTCCCATCAATCATTTCAGGCCGTGTTTGCATCGAATATATCAAAATGCTGGGTTTGCATATTTAAATTAGCAATATTTATTAATCTCATGGCAGCAACAGATCAAAACGTCTATAGCCACGATATAAAATTCAGAATTGTGGGGAAAGGGGAAAAAAATCTTTTCCTTCAGGGATGAGTTCCTTTGGTAATGTTCTCTTTCAGAAAAAAAGGCTAATAAACTGATAAAGCAAGGTAATTGCAGGCTAGGCACTCTTTTCAGAGAAGAGAGGGTAGCAGAGAACATTAGCAGCAGTCAAGAAAAGGCTCAAGTGGAAAAAAGAACAGGGCACTCAAGACAGGTTTTTCTTGCTTCAAAAGCTAATCAGTATTTAAATGCTTAGGTAGCGTTAGTTGTCTGTAACAATATTTGCTAGGTACTAATTTTAGGCAGGTTTTGAGAGGAAAAGTTTACTGACACACACAGCATATTTCATTCACTTGTAGGATAATCCTGTACATCAGTGGCCCCCAAACCTTTGGGCACCAGGGACCGGTTCTGTGGAGAGAGGATTTTCCATGGACCAGAGGGGGCATGGTTTTGTGTGCTGCCTGCATACCGCGGAAGGGGCATCGCTTGTTTGCACCGACCGGTTGCTGGCATGCCAGTCCACGGACCGGGGGTTGGAGACCCCTGCTGTATGTGTCTGCTCAGAAAATAAGTCTCACTGGCTTTGGGTAGACTTAGGTTTAAGTAAGAACATAGAGCATTGCTATCCAAAATATTTAATCTATCCTTTTAAAAAAAAGATGGGTGAGTCTATCAGTTTTAGTTTTAAACATTGATCCAAAGGGAGCATTTTTGGCACTGCTGCAGAAGCCGGTTGTGGAAGTGGATGGATTTGAGATCTTTCACAGACAAGGATATTTCCCAGTTCACCCTTTGGTCAAATCATCAATCTCTTTCAATTACTAATGCCCATTTTTGTTGTTTTTTAATCTTCATTTCTGATTTGCCACTTCCAGATCATTAGGGACATTCTAACACAGGCAAAAAAAAATGATATGCATCTCGATGTTTGTGTTGGCTCTAGCATCTCTTCATCCCCAGAATTTGAGAATAATTTATGGAGCCAGAAGTTGTGCAACAGGGAGATGCATTAGAACCAATTTGATATTGCCAGTAAATGACACTGCAGTGAATATTTTTTCAGCGAGTCACTGTTCATAATCAAAAGTCAGTCCTGAGTGGTTTTGGGTGATGACATGCTCCATCATGGATGCATAACATTAGTCTTGATGTGTGTTTTTTACAATGATAAACAGAAAACTTGACATTTTGACGTGTGTCATTTTTATTAATCACAAAAAACTCCATCTTTTTAAGTCCACAAATACAGCAGTTTAAAGTCACGGCATTATCTAAATTGGCTAGAATATTTGTCATAAGGGAGTCACATGTAACTGTTGCGCTGAGATTGTCCGCAGTACATTTTAAAAAGTAACAGATTAATGGGCATTAATCACTAATTACCTTGAAACATAACGAGTTTGTTGAATTCTAGATTTCAGATATGCTTTTTTGTGAGTAAAGCTTTGTCATTTTCTCCTTCAATAGGAAAACATTTTTGCCTTTTTGGTACTGACAGCATCCTTTTACAATACTATTTCATGAGAACTGGAATATGAATTTGACAGTGTTGTTCCAGACCTTAGGGCTTTTGTGTACTTCTAAAGTTTAACTGCCTGTGACTTTGCTGAGGTACAGATAAAGCAGGAATGACTTATGTTTAGAGTTCATTTTCTTTAGGCTATCTCAAGGCATCATGTTTACTAAATGTGTAGTAACAAAACACTTTATTACTGGAAATGGTAGTATTCTTTGAACATGAGGGTGAAACTTTGTAGATGCTGCAGTTCATTGTTTCAGAGTTTTTATTTATGCTTTGTTCTCATAATAGCTGCTCTTTAATTTTACGATAGCTATTTGTAATACTTATTAATACTTGATATTAATAATACTTGATATTAATAAGTTGATAAATTGAGGTTGAATTAAAAATAACAGACTGAAATCTAGTAGGTATAAACTATGATGGAGTCAAAACATTATTTTAGGCAAAATGGGAAAACAATTTTAGCCAAATAACTTTGCATGAAGCCTTTCCAAATAATTCAAAAATTGAACTTTTCTCATTTTTTTGATATGGCATTTCAACAGTCATTTATATGAAAATGATAGTTGAGATGGCCATCGTTTTCCCCCCCCTGTTGGAGGATATTGATTTTACAGGATTTCCTTCATATAATGAATTTTGATACAATTAAAGGAATAGCAAGTACAGTCACTGTTTTGCTGAACATGGATGTAGGTACAGATTGTCCTTGACTTACGACCACAATTGACTCCAAAATTTCTGTTGCTAAGCAAGACAGTTGTTAAGTGAATTTTGGCTCATTTTATGACCGTTCTTGCCACAGTTGTTAAGTGAATCACTGCAGTTGTTAAGATAGTAGCAAGATTGTTAAATGAATCTGGCTTCCCCATTGACTTTGCTTGTCAGGAGGTTGCAAAAGGTGATCACGTGACCCTAGGACATTGCAACTGTCATAAATATGAGTCAGTTGCCACGTGTCTCAAATTTGATCATGTGACCATGGGGATGTTGCAATGATCATAAGTATGAAAAATGGTCATAAGTCGCTTTTTTCAGTGCTCTTGTAACTGTTGTAAGTCAAGGACTACCTGTAACATGAAAGACTGTGTAAATGGGCCTCTGAGTATGAAGATATATGGATTTAGAATTTCAGAAATGCTGTCTGATCATGCTTTTTGCTCTTTCATAAATATATGTATGCAGCCTCTCCTATCATCAACACTTAATGCAGGGACAAAGAAACCCATACCTAGGATTACCTAGCTGGACTGCTAATCTCTCTGAGATGGCAACAAATAGCATTTTCTTGTATCTGTTTGCAGCCCATATATTAAATCGGTGGGTCAGGGCTGACAGGAACGGAGGCAGACTCAGAAGTGAACAGCAAACAGCAAACCTTTATTTCAGCACCATAGACAGAACAGAATAGAGAACAGGCAGCTTGACAGCTCCTTTTATACTGGAGCTGTCAAACTCTGAGCCAATGACAGGGCTTTAATTTCCCGCTCGCCGGCTGCTTGCGTCAGAGCCAATCAGGCTCGACTAGCAGCCGGCACAGTCGTAACTGTGAGGATTTAACACCCTTCACCCCCTGGATGCGTAGTTGGCAAGGTACGCGGGTGGCTGTCGACTCCGCCCAGAGCGCCTCAGTTGAGGGCTGTCAGCCGAAGGAGGAGGAGCCGGAGTGCTGCTTAGCGGAACTGCCGGAGACTCAGACAGCGCCATATTAGGAGGCCCATGCAGCACTGGAGAGGCCCCGACTTCAGGTGAGACAGGCGGTGGGAGGTCATCGTTGTAAGGAGGATGAACAGTCTCAGGCTGAGCGGGACAGGCTGGGGCGGGGCAGTATTCGGCTGGACGGGGTGCGTCGTCACAGGGGACTCGCCGGCGAAGTTGGTTTATGTGGCACCTCCACAATCTTCCATCATCCAGGCGCACCCTATAAGAGCATGGGCCCGTTAGTTGGTCCACATGCCCTGGAATCCATTTTAAACCAGTCCCAAAATTCAGGGCAAAGATGGGGTCTCCTGGGCTGAACTCTCTACTGCGGGTCGTGGTGCAGAGTTGTTGTCCCATGGCATAGCCAGGGTGTAGACGGTCGAGCTGGGTTCTGAGGCGGCGACCCATGAGCAATTCGGTCGGGCTCATGCCAGTGGCTTGACATGGGGTGGTATGTTGTGCCAGGAGATAGGTGCTGATACTCGCATGCCAATTTAAATGCCCCAGGCGGCCCAAAGCCTCTTTAGCCAATCGAACGGCTTGTTCAGCCAAGCCATTGGCAGCCGGGTGTGCCGGCGCCATGGTGGCATGGCGAACCCCTAGCTTTGCCAAAAAGACCTGGAAGGTAGTAGAAGTGAACTGTAGGCCATTGTCTGTTACTAGGGTGTCAGGCAGGCCATGAGTGGCAAACAGGGTTTCCAGGATCTTAATGATGGCCTCGGAAGAAGTGGTGGGCATGCGTGCCAGCTCGACCCACTTCAAATAGGCGTTCACGAGCACCAGAAACATCTGGCCGTGGAATGGGCCAGCCAAATCGAGGTGGAGCCTTGACCAGGGGGATCTAGGGGCCTCCCAATCAAGAATGGGGGCCGCTGGTGGGGCCGGCCTAGACTGCTGGCAAATTTGACATTTTGCTACCCAGGCCTCAATCTGTTGGTCCATTTTGGGCCACCAGGCATAGCTGCGCCCTAGGGACTTCATGCGCACTGTGCCGGGGTGGTCCGTGTGTAAGCAGTGGAGTATGGAGTCCCTGAGTCCTGGGGGCACTACAACCCTATGGCCCCACGGTAGGCATCCCTTTATGACCGTCAACTCATGTTGTTGGTTAAAATAGGGCTGAACCTCCGGGGCTGGGGGCACCGGGGGCCAGCCCCTGCGCACCCAGTCTAAGACCTGAGAGATTAGGGGGTCTGTGCCAGATTGAGAAGCAATGTGGGCAGCAGTAACTGGACCTTGGAGTTCATCTACAAGTAAGATAGCAGATGCTGGAGCAGGGTCCTCGAGGGGGAGGGGCAAGGGGCAGCAGCTAAGGGCATCTGCATGGCCCAGCTGCCAGCCAGGGTGGTAGTGCAGCTGGTAAGAGTACGAGGCGAGAAACTCAAGCCACCAGAACATGCGGGGCGAGAGGATGTGAGGGCTTTGTCTGTCGTTGGCAATTAACCCCAGGAGAGGCTGGTTGTCAGTGACCAAGTGAAAAAACCTACCATAAAGGTAGTCGTGGAATTTATGGATGCCAGCGACACAAGCAAGGGCCTCTCTATCCAGCTGGCTATAATTACGTTCAGCCATGGAGAGAGTGCAAGAGTAGTAAGCCAGAGGAGCCTCAGAGCCATTGGGCAAGACATGACTCAGGACAGCGCCCACCCCATATGGGGACGCATCACAAGCTAACACTAAGGAGGGGCTGTCACTGTATTGAACTAAGACAGCCTTGGAAGTGAGCAGATCCTTAACAGCCTGGAAAGCCCTAGCCTCGGAAGGCCCCCAATGCAAGGTAGTCTTAGCATCTAGGAGGCGGTGAAGGGGCTCTGCCACAGAAGCTTTACGTGGGAGGAAAACAGAATAGAAGTTAAGCAGCCCCAGAAAAGCCTGGAGTTGGGCCCTAGAGGAAGGGGGAGGAGCCAGCTGAATGGCCTCAATCTTGGAGGGGGTCGGATGGATACTCTCAGCATCAATAAGGAACCCCAAGAACTACACCTTGGGGACCCCAATGCGACATTTGTCCTTCTGCAGCCTGAGGCCAGCCGTCCGGAAACGGAGGAGGACAGCCCTCAATTTGCATACGAGGTCAGAGTGGCTGGAGGCGGAGATTAGGACGTCGTCAAAGTAGGGAACCACCCCCTGCAATCCCTGGAGCAGCCATTACATGAGGTTTTGAAAAATGCCAGGGGCTACACTTACACCAAACTGGAGGCGCTTGCACTTGAAAGCTCCCCGGTGGGTGACAATGGTTTGAGCCATGGCAGTGGCATCATCCACCGGGAGCTGCTGATAAGCTTGTGCAAGGTCCAGCTTGGTGAAAATGGAGCCCCGGCCCAAGGAGTGCAGGAGGTGCTGTACAACTGGGACAGGATATGGGTTGGCCTGCAGTGCCTTGTTAAGTGTTGCTTTATAGTCGGCACAAATTCTGATGGAGTCATCGGATTTTAGGGGAATAACAATAGGGATTTCCCATTTGGAGTGATCTATAGGCTCTAATACCCCTTGGGCGATAAGTTTATCCAGTTCAAGATCTACCTTAGGCCACAGAGCCAAGGGGACGCGCCTGGGCTTCAAGCGGATTGGGGCCATCTGGGGGTCCAAATTGAAAGAAATGGGGCTCCCCGTATATTTACCCAGGCCTGGGCTGAAAACGTCAGCGAAGTCAGGCGAGGGTATCCAAGGTGTCATCGTTGGTAGCGTGGATGCCGGTGACAGCAAGGCCCAGGGCAGAAAATCAATCTAGCCCCAGAAGCGAAGGCAGCTGGCCGTTCACGATGATGAGAGGCAGCTCTCCCTGGAACCCTGCATGAGAAACATGAAAAGACCCACAGCCCACAGTAGGGATTAGCTTGCCCTGATAGTCCCTAAGGGACACTAAACAAGGTTGAAGGCGGCTTTTGTCGAAGTTAGGCAATAAGTGATTGATGGTTGCCCAGGAAAGTAAAGATTTGGAGGAGCCAGTGTCGACCTCCATTTTGCAAGGTTGGCCTTCGAGGTGGACAGTGACAAAGAGTTTGTGAGGCGAATTGGACAGAGTTGCCTGGCTCACAGCCATGGTGTGAGGCTGAATGGCTTTGGAGATGGAGAAACAATCATCTCTGGAAGGAGGAGGTCTTCTGTTGGATCTTGGCTGGTAGGCAGGTGTGGATCTTGGTGGGTATGCAGGTGCTGGTGGTAGATTGGAGGAAGGCAGGGAGGCTCTGCACACCCTGGACAGGTAGCCTTTCTTGCCACATCGGCGGCAGATGGTGGTTCTGAACCTGCATTCAGCCCAACTGTGGTTCCCGCCACAGCCAAGGCAAACTACCTGAGGTGATTTGTCACCTGAGGTAATTTTCCTGCACGTGGTTTGGAGGCGGCTAACATCTGCTTCTTCATCTGAGGGGACGTCTAACTCGGTGTCTTCGTAATGCACTGATTGGCTCCTGGGTTGAGCTGTCAGTGGCCGGGAACGCTGCATTTCAGTGACTGATTTCTCAGATAGCTCAGAAGCCCTGGCTTCATCTAGGGCTGTCATAAGGGTCAGCTCTTTTCAGGCCAGCAAACGGCGCTGGAGTCGCAGATCTTGCACTCCACAAATGAGTTGGTCAAGGAGGAAGTCATCAAGATCTGAGAATTCACAGTTGACAGCGGCCGTTCAAAGGGCGGCCATGTACTCATTAATTGATTCGCCTTCTTTTTGGAACTGCTGGCGAAATGCGTGCCTCCTGGCGACGCGCGAAGGGGCTGGAGAGTAGTGATTCCTTAAATTTTCTATCAGTGTCTCCCACGGAACCATGTAAACGGGCTGCGGCGCTGTCAGGGCTCTGGCCGTGGCGAATATTTCACGGTCACAGGAGCTGAGGAAATATCCCAATTTTTGGGTACCGGACAGCTCCGTGAAGTCGTTCGCCCTTAGAATGCATTTGAATCGGGTTAGATAATCATCCCAAGTTTCTGTGGCAGGCTTGAACGGAGCGAAGGCTGGTAATGTAGCCATCCTGAGAAGGACGGCTTTAAGCAGTCAGCGTTCAGTGACCTCTCGTCGCCCAGCTAGTGAGCAGTTCAGCTCGTACTTCAGCTCTCAAAAGGTTGATTCCGTGCGTTCCTTCAGGCTTTAATCCCATCCTCGTCGCCAGTATTAAATCGGTGGGTCAGGGCTGACAGGAACGGAGGCAGACTCAGAAATGAACAGCAAACAGCAAACTTTTATTTCAGCACCATAGAACAGAACAGAGAACAGGCGGCTTGACAGCTCCTTTTATACTGGAGCTGTCAAACTCTGAGCCAATGACAGGGCTTTAATTTCCCGCTCGCTGGCTGCTTGCATCAGAGCCAATCAGGCTCGACTAACAGCCAGCACGGTCGTAACTGTGAGGACTTAACAGTAACCATAGGGGGCCCCAAGCTTTCCTTTTAATCGCAAGTCATATTTCAATCTGGCACTCTTCATTTGTGTGGAGACAGAAACTCCCAGAATTCCCAACCAGCAAGGTCAAAGGCCAGGTTAGTTGGAAATTGCTGCCTCGATACATTTAGAGCTAGGTAGGTCTACAGCAAAGGTGGGGCACTATGGCCCCTTTATGACTTGTAGACTTAAACTCCCAGAATTCCTGAGCCAGCCTGGCAGTTGAAGTCCACAAGTCATAAAGGGGCCATAACTCCCCTGGTCTACAGTATGCATAATACTTGAACTACTTTTATTTTTCTCAAAATTTTGAAAGTCTAGAAAGGCAGAGGTACACTCCATAAGGAATAAAAACATACTCTCTGTGCTCCCAATGAAAGTTGAAGATGGAGATGCAAAGAATCTGGGAAAGAGAAGCTCTATTAATAAAAAGGATGGTTATTATCACTATCGGTTTAAGTTGAATGTAAATTTTTCCTGCCCTGCTAAAAAATGTTTCATCCATTCAGAAAAAGTGCAATTGCTTAATGTCCACTGAAGTGTTTGTGGGGTGCGGCTGACAGGAACTGAGGCAGACACTCAGGTTCAGCAACAGGAACGTTAATTCAGCACCATAGGAACGAACAGCAAACAAGCGGCTTGACAGCTCCTTTTATACTCGAGCTGTCAAACTCTAACCCAATCCCAAGCCGTTATTTTCCCGCTCAGCTGCTGCTCGCGCATCAGCCAATCAGGAGCGAGCAGCAGTCGGCGCGGTCGTTAAAGTGAGGACTTAACACCCTTCACCCCCTGGATGGCGCATGCGTAGTCCGTGAGGTAGGCAGGCGGACGGCGGCTCCGCCCGGAGCGTCTCAGAAGAGGGCTGGCAGCCAAAGAAGTAGGAGGTGTGGACTCGTCGCTCTGGGGAACAGCTGGAGACATGGGCAGCACCATCTTGGGAGGTCCGGGCGACGTCGGAGAGGCTGCAACTTCAGGTGAGGGCTGCGGCAATGGGTCGCGGGGCGGAGGGCTGGCTGGCGAGGGAGTCGAAACAGCTTGGGCAGGGGAGGGCATCTCCGGCTGAGGGTCAGAACTGTCCGTGGGGACTCGGCGGCGTAGCTGGTTCAGGTGCCGCCTCCATAGACATCCGTTGGCCAGGCGTACCCTATAGGAGCATGGGCCCGTTAGTTGGGCCACATGCCCTGGCATCCATTTAAGGCCAGCCCCGAAGTTCAGGGCAAAGATAGGGTCACCCGGATTGAACTGCCTAGGTAGGCCAGAGGAGAGGCGTGGCTGGCCCATGGCGTAGCCGGAGTGCAACCAGTCAAGCTGGTCCATTTTGGGCCACCATGCATAACTGCGACCCAGGGCCTTCATGCGGACTATGCCCGGGTGAGCTGCATGCAGAGAGTGGAGGATGGAGTTCCTAAGACCAGGGGGAATCACTACCCTGTGACCCCAGAGCAGGCAGCCCCTCAAAACCGTTAACTCGTGCTGCCTATGAAAATAGGGTTGAAATTCGGGCGCAGGAGGCGTAGAAGGCCACCCCCTGTGTACCCAGTCCAGGACTTGGGACATAATCGGGTCTTTCCTGGACTGCGAGGCCACATGGGCCGCAGTGACTGGGCCCGTGAGCTCCTCGACCAGCAGAATGGAGCAGGCCGGGGCAGGGTCAATCAAGGGCACATTCAAAGGGCAGCGGCTAAGGGCGTCAGCGTGACCCATGTGGCGGCCAGGGCGATAGCTGAGTTGGTAGGAATAGGAAGCAAGGAATTCCAACCAATGGGACATGCGGGCAGAGAGGATTTGTGGGCTCTGCCTATCGCCGGCTAGGAGCCCCAGCAGAGGCTGGTGGTCCGTCACTAAATGGAAGAATCTGCCGTATAAGTAATCATGAAATTTCTTAACGCCAGCAACACAGGCCAGCACCTCCCTATCAAGCTGGCTACGCTCAGCCGTGGAAAGTGTGCGGGAGTAAAAGGCCACTGGGGCTTCTCTGCCATTAGGCAGCACATG
This sequence comes from Thermophis baileyi, assembly GCA_003457575.1. Lineage (NCBI taxonomy): Eukaryota > Metazoa > Chordata > Lepidosauria > Squamata > Dipsadidae > Thermophis > Thermophis baileyi. The sequence goes on from QLTV01001715.1 coordinate 1,299,003, forward strand.
ACTTAACACCGCCCCTACCCCATAAAGGGAGGTGTCACATGCCAACAAAAGGGGAAGGCTGTCACTGTATTGCACAAGGACAGCCTTGGACGTAAGCAAGGACTTGACAGCCCGGAAAGCGCTGGACTCACGAGGACCCCAGTGCCAGGCAGATTTAGCATTGAGCAAGCAATGCAGGGGCTCAGCTACCGAAGCCTTATGGGGAAGAAAGACAGAGTAAAAATTAAGCAACCCCAAAAAGGCCTGGAGCTGGGCCTTAGAGGTGGGAGGAGGGGCTGAATTAATAGCCTCAAGTTTGGAAGGAGTGGGGTGGATGCCATCCACATCGATCAAGAATTCCACAGAGGGGACTCCAATGCTACATTTGCTCCTCTTGAGATGTAGGCCGGCCTCTCGGAACCGCTGAAGGACGGCCCTTAACTTGGCCATAAGGTCAGAATGGCTAGAGGCAGAAATGAGAACGTCGTTGAAGTAGGGCACCACCCCCTGCATTCCATGGAGTAGGTGTTCCATTAAGCTCTGAAAGATGCCAGGGGCCACACTGACACCAAACTGGAGACGCGTGCATTTGAAAGCTCCCCGGCGGGTGATAATGGTCTGGGCCATTGCGGTGGCCTCATCCACCAGGAGCTGCTGATACGCCTGAGCGAGGTCCAGTTTGGCGAAAATGGAGCCCTGGCCCAAGGAGTGCAGGAGGTGGACGGGGTAAGGGTTGGCTTGCAGAGCCCTGTTGAGGGTTGCCTTGTAATCCGCGCATATCCTAATGGACCCGTCAGCTTTAAGGGGAATAACTATAGGGGTCTTCCATTTTGAATGATCAATGGGTTGCAAGACCCCCTGGGCGATGAGCTTATCGAGTTCCAAATCAACTTTGGGCCTCAGGGCTAAGGGAATGCACCTTGGTTTCAGACGGATTGGGGCAACTTGGGGGTCCAAATTTAAAGAGATGGGGGTCCCTGTATATTTACCCAAGGATGGGTCGAACACATCTGCAAAGTCAGAGGCAAGGCCATCCATTAAGTTGTCAGAGGTGGCATGGATGCTGGTTACAGCCAGGCCGAGGGCAGAGAACCAGTCAAGTCCCAGGAGAGATGGTAGCCGGCCATTGACGATGATCAGAGGCAGCTGTCCCTGGAACCCTGCTTGGGAAACAAGAAAGGACCCACATCCCACAGTAGGAATCAATTTCCCCTGATAGTCACGGAGGGAAAGAGGACAAGGTTGAAGGCGCCCCTTGTCGAAGTTCGGCAACAATTGGTTAATGGTGGTCCAGGACAGTAAAGACCTTGAGGACTCTGTGTCCACTTCCATAGTGCAAGGCTGGCCTTCAATGTGGACAGTCATAAACAATTTGTTGGGAGAATTGGACAATGAAGCTTGGCTCACAGCCAGGGAGGGAGGCTGGGAAGTCTTTGAAATAGAGAAGCAGTCGTCTCTTGCTGGAGGAGGTCTTCTTGGTGGTCTAGGCTGACGGGCTGGTGAGGTTCTTGGTTGGTAAGCTGGTGCAGGTTGCTGGTTGGTGTCAGGTAGAGTGGCTCTGCAAACTCTTGACAGGTGGCCTTTTTTTCCACATCTGCGACAGATGGCAGTTCTGAATCTGCAGTCCATTCGGCTGTGGTTCCCACCACAACCAAGGCAGACAAATTGAGGTGATTTTTCAGCTGAGGGAATTTTCTTACGTGAGGCTTGTAGGCGGCTGACATTTGGCTCCTCATCTGAGGGGATGTCAAGCTCGGTTTCCTCAGAATGGACCGTTTGATTTCTTGGCTGGGCTGTCAGTGGTCTGAAACGCTGCATTTCAGAAGCAGATTTTTCTGACAGCTCAGAGGTTGTGGCTTCTTCTAAGGCTGCTGCGAGTGTCAGCTCTTTTCTGGCCAGCAGCCTGCGTTGGAGCCTCAGATCTTGAACTCCACAGATTAGCTGATCTAATAGGAGATCATCCAGATCTGAGAACTCGCAGTTGACAGCGGCTGTTCTGAGGGCGGCGACATAATCGTTGATTGTTTCGCCCTCTTTCTGAAAGCGCTGGTGGAAAGCATGCCGCCGGGCGACTCATGATGGTGCCGGGGCGTAGTGGTTCCGCAACTTCTCCATTAGAGTGTCCCATGGAACCAGGTATACTGGCTGCGGCGCTGTTAGGGCTCTGGCCGTGACGAACATGTCACGGCCACAGGAGCTGAGGAAATACCCCACACAACCTACGGGGTCCTGACAGCTCCACGAAGTCATTAGCCCTCAGGACACATTCAAAACGTGTCAAATAGTCGTCCCAGGTCTCTGTCACTGGTTCGAACGGAGCGAAGGCTAGCAGAGTAGTCATCCTGAAAAGGACGACTTGGCTTCAGCAATCAGCGACCTCTCGTCGCCCAGTAGTGACTGGATCAGCTCTAGTGATCAGCTCTGAATAGGGGTGGCTTCGCTCGTTCCTTCAGGCCGCGGATCCCACCTTCGTCGCCAGTGAAGTGTTTGTGGGGTGCGGCTGACAGGAACTGAGGCAGACACTCAGGTTCAGCAACAGGAACGTTTATTCAGCACCATAGGAACGAACAGCAAACAAGCGGCTTGACAGCTCCTTTTATACTCGAGCTGTCAAACTCTAACCCAATCCTGAGCCGTTATTTTCCCGCTCGGCTGCTGCTCGCACCTCAGCCAATCAGGAGCGAGCAGCAGCCGGCGCGGTTGTTAAAGTGAGGACTTAACATCCACGTTATTATTTTACATTCATGTTGCACTTTACCTCTTTTTTTAATATCCAATTCAGATTACTAGTAAGACTCATTCAGTAAGTATCACATGTGTGAAAGATAAATTTAACAAAACACCATTGATTGCAACACAATTATACTCTTACCGCCATTACAAAATTTATCTTTGTTTGCTCGTGTAAAGACCCTCCTGACTATTGCATTTTCATTGTGGATTGGAATTTGGATGTACACAAATGTCAGGCTTCTACTAAATTGTCAAAAGGATGCCTAGAATTAAGATGAATTACCCTTTTGCCTTCTGAAAGGGCAGTGCTTGAGCTATAGAGCTAATGTGATATTCAGTATAGATTCAGGTGGCTGTTACCGATCTATTTAAGTGAGGATTGATAGTGATGTTGTTTTCCTCCAACAAACAGGATAAACACATTTCTACACTGTTGAAGTGAAAGTACAATTTTCAACCACTGGTTTATTGGCATGTTCCAGTTAGAAAATCACTAATTCCCCCCCCCCAAAAAAACATCCCTTTGAATCAATACAGAACGTGAGAGTAGTGGCTCATATAACAAGTTTTCATTCACAGATAATAGTGGTGTAATCCTTTAGGTTTCGGATTTCAAACAAGGCTACTTAAATTGAATTTTAAGTAGGGTTAATTTCCTTGCAACAAAAATTTTCCAATGGCCACTGCATTATCTTAACTTCTTCCATAGTAGCATTGTTGTTGTTGTTTTTGAATATGTGATGTGAGTTAAATATAGAAAATTGTGCCTTTTTGCACCAGGAACTGAAAATGACAGAATGTATCACATTTGCTCATTTTGCAGAAAAGTCTATCACCTTCATTACCATAGGTACAGGTTATTTAAAATACTTGAAGTGTACTGTCTGTTACCACTTTGCCTAATTGATGACATTTGCATATGACAACACTTGTTACTATAATCATGCTGTGCAACCAAAGTGTTATTCGTGATGAGTTCTAGTTTAATAGTAGTTAATGTCTGTTTTAGTAGGCAGGACTTATGAATCTCTACAGAGTTACAGGTAGGCCTCAATTTACAACAGTTTGTTTAGTGACCGTTCAAAATTACAACGGCACTGGAAAAAGTGGCTTATGACCATTTTCATACTTACGACTGTTACAGTATCCCCATGGTCATGTGATTTACATTCGAATGCTTGACAACTGGTTCATATTTATAACGGTTGCAGTGTCCCGAGGTCACGTGATCCCTTTTTGCAACCTTCTGACAAACAAAGTCAATGGGGAAGCCACATTCACTTAACAATCCTGTTACTAAGTTAACAACTGCAATGATTCACTTAACAAATGCGGCAAGAAAGGTTGTAAAATGGGGCAAAACTCACTTAACAAATTTCTCACTTAGCAACATAAATTTGGGGCTCAATTGTGGTCATAAGTCGAGAACATCGGAGTATTCAGATCTTCAGAGAGGTGTTTTACTTGATCTTCGCTCCACTTTTGATCTCTTGACTAGCTGTACTGCTTCACTTGATACAGTCTTCGGTAAGGAGCCGGTTTTTGAAAAGTGGCCATCAAAGCATAAACATTCATATATATGTTTGACATAAAGCACTGCATCCATGGCTAATTCACCATTCTTTCTATGTAGACCAGTGGCCTAACTCGATGCAAACCAACTCTTTGTATTTCTTTGCCCCTTAACAATAATATCAATGTAATTAAGCTGCATTCATGTTTGGCTAAAATGTTAATATGGTTTTTCTCCTCCTCGCCTCTATCACTCCTATCCAGAATTTATCTTAACTATTAGTGTTAATGCCACTTCCTCAGTACCTTCAAATGGCAATGCACATCCAAGTGGGCCATTTTAAAATTTCTGTTTTTAAGTGAAACATTTGTTAAGTGAACTTTGTCCCATTTTATGACCTTTCTTGCCATAGTTATTAAGTGAATCACTGCAGTTATTAAATTAGTAACATGGTTGTTAAGAGAATCTGGCTTTCCCATTGACTTTGCTTGTCAGAAGGTCGCAAAAGGTGATCACCTAATCCAAGGACACTGCAACCGTCATAAAAATGAGTCAGTTGCCAAGCATCTGAATTTTGATCACATGACCGTGGGGATGCTGCAATGGTTGTAAGTGTGAAAAACAATCATCAGCCACTTTTTTTCAGTCCTGTTGTAACTTTGAACGGTCAGTAAATGAACGGTTGTAAGTCGAGGACTACCTGTACTTGACAAAGAAACCTATTCCTATGAAAGGAAATCATTAATTAGTTTTTCCCCCCAAGGTAGCTTGTCTCACAAAAGCTGCTTTTGGGAAAGGAAGAAAGAAACCTTCCACTAACCTTTTCCTTATATGTATCCAAATGACTTTTGATCATCAAATCCCTGGATCTTCAGTTGTTCATAAGCTTCTTTGCCATCACTGCAAACATTATTCTGTTCATGAAAACTAGATGAAGTTGGAAAGTGAACCTTTAAATGAATGATAAATGGAAATGCTGCTTTTGCTACCGTACCTGTAATTGTATTTGTTGACAGATTTAATAAAAAGTTAGTTACCAGTTTAAGCATTTTAGTATCGCCCGTTGTTCTCCCTAAATGCTTTGAAACTACTACTGAAACTGCCTTAAGTAATCTAAAATAATGTGACATAATGTTTATTTGAAAAGTTGACATGTCTGTCTATGCATTTTCCTAAGTAATTATTGTAAAACTCTTTTGAATGGTTACCAGTCTTCTGGTATTATTTCATCCCTAATTTGAAGTGAAATCACATTTTTTCCCCATATTAAGGTACACTGTATGTATGTATATCTAGCACTATTTTTTTCTTCAGTATGACTATTTTTTTCTTCAATGTACAAAATACAAGCTATAGGACTATATATTTGTATCCTGGAACTACTGTATTTTTGGAAAATAGCACTGTTAAAACAAACTGTTGAGAAGAAACTGGGGGAGGAAAGGGGCCGTTTCTCCTTAAAAGGTAAGTAAGGGGAAAATAAGATGACTGAATATTGAGTAGAAATTAGCAGAAGTGGCTTTTAAGAACAACAGCTGGTAAAATTAAGAAAACAAAGTGTTGTTGTGTCTCAGATATTGTTTGCAATAAGAAAATTCATAGGATTCGCATAACCAGGCATAGCAAAATTTGTCAATATCCCTATGGACAGATAGTATTTCACAAAATAATATTCACTGATGCTTTCATGTTTCACTGTTATTTATAGAGGAGGTAGTCCAGATCGTTTTGAACTGATCTTTATTCAGCTGATATAAGTTAGAAGAAGGCAGCACAAGCACACTATTTTTTTCAGTTTTATAATTAAAAAAAAAGGATAATTGAAGTTTCATGTACCTATTTTTATGCTGAAAAAAATGTTTATTGTATCCCATTGCATGTGATTATTACTTCATGGTTGACATTTGCACTTCAATAAACAGATTATAAAAGTAAACACATGAGTTTCTTATGTGAACTCTTCAGCCCTTTTATACTTTAAAAACTTAGAAATATAAATGCTGTGGTTATGGTTATTGTTTTCATCACTGTGCTCAGAGAAAATGTAAGCTTCCAGGGAATTGCCATTAAAAGCAAAAACAATAATATTCTATGACCAAGAACAAACTCAGAAAACCATTTTTCTAAATTCCATATTTTTTTTTTTTGCTGGCAATATTTGCAACTTTTGATGACAAACTTCACTTTTGCCTACTTTGAGTAAACCTATTGGCACTCACATGTTGGGATGTATGCAGGGGTGGGTTCTGGATCCTTTTGCTGCCGGTTCGCTCAGGGTCGTGCCGTGTGCGCACGCTTCGCCAATCCACGGACCGGGGTTGGGGACCCCTGTGTTTTGCCTTGCTCTGTTTGGAGCAAGATAAGTGGAAATCTGCCTGTCCATGTTGTCCATTTGATAAATGACATAGATACAAGATTCATTACATTAATCTAGTTGTAATGTTCTTCACAGAAAAAGAAAAACCATATTATTATAGTTCACAACCTTGAAAAATATGTGCAATATCTATGCTCATAGTCTTTTTTGTTAGCTTGTGTTCATTTTACCCTTTTTTTCCAGTGACTTGAACAACAGTCAAGTCACTTCCTTTGACTTGCTTTAACACAAGTAGGCCAATAACGTCATTGTTGCATTATTTACAGTAAATTTGAACTGTATTTTAAGGAAAACAGAGCAATTGACTATAGCTTGATAGAAATTGGAAATGAAAAGTTTTAAGAAAAAATTTGTGTGTATTAATGAAATATCACAGTAAAATATTTTAAAAATAGGTAATGCCCAAAGTGGTAGCAAGATTGTTACCTGGACCGTCTTTCAGTTACTTTTAAGTGGTTTTGGAATTTTTTTGTTGCTTTCTAATGGACAATAATTTACCATGAATTCTTAACGATAGATTTCATAAATATTTGAAATAAATCAAGTGAACAGAGGAGAAGCTAGAAGAGAAAGCCATATGCAAAATATACCTGATGTCCTATATTCTGTTTAGTTCTTTAAAATGAGCCTTTTTGGGGGGGAGGGTGGGGGGGGCGTTCCTCAAATGGAAACTTTTCTCCATTTTGCATCGCAACAATTAGCAATAGCAATAGCACTTAGACTTATATACCGCTTCACAGTGCTTTACAGCCCTCTCTAAGCGGTTTACAGAGTCAGCATATTGCCCCCAACAATCTGGGTCCTCATTTTACCGACCTCGGAAGGATGGAAGGCTGAGTCAACCTTGAGCCTGGTGGGATTTGAACCGCCGAACTGCAGCTAGCAGTCAGCTGAAGTAGCCTGCAGTGCTGCACTCTAACCACTGCGCCACCTCGGCTCTTAGCATCTAAAACCCCAATGGCAACTGTACATGCACTAGACCACACTTGGGCATTTTACAACCTGCAGGTCACATCCGGCCCTTTGGCTGTCCCTGTCCAGCCCACGGTGGCAGCCCTCCGTAACAGTCCGAGTTTCTTATGTGGTCCTTGAGAAAATTGCCTTACCATGCGCTAGACTCGACAAGCATCACATTAACTGACATTTGGCTGATAACATGACGTGTTATCAATTTATAATTTGCATTAAATTAAATTGAATTGTGCGGTATTCAAATTTGTTATAGGTAGTCCTCATTTAGCGCCCACAGTAGAGACTGGCAATTTGTTAAGTGAAACAGTGAGTGTGATTATGGTCTGACTTCAGCTTTCCTTTGCTTTACGGACCCGGGAAGCTCATTAATGTAAGGATTGGTTGTAGAGTTACTTTTTCATTACCATCATAACTGCAAATGGTCACTAAACAAGGACTGCCTGTATATATATCCAATGATGGCATAGTCAGAATCCAGACTGACGCTTTCCCCTTAGTCACAAAAATCATGAGAATTAGTTGAGAGGCATCAGTAGTAGGGACAAAGTTTTTACACTGTTGCTTGATCATACGTTGTTATGGAAGAATGTAAATCCATTTCCTCATCAAAGTTGCTCAGGCAGGTATCTGTTTTCACAATGGAACTTCACTTTTATATTTCCTACCCTCTGACTCCATACTTTGACAGCAGATTTAAAGTAAATAGGACTTTCCAACACAGAGGAAACTTGTTCTGATTGCAGTATTCATTGGTAAATATTCACAGTTGAATACAATTCTGGTTTTTTTTAAAAATAAATGAAACAGTAAACACTTCTAAGTATGTGTTTAAGTTCTGCAAAGTTTTGTGTCAAACTGTACAATTAGCAGCAATGTCTTAATTGCCAATTCATACTTTATTTATCTTATTTACATTTAAAAATAGTGCATCAAATGGACTCCCAATATTTTTTCTAAATGCTAAGTCCACAAATTCTTACACTGGTTAAATGCAGGATTAAATATAAAGCCAAGTGTGATACTCCTAACATTGACAAAATACATACAAAAAAAATGTGTCTATAGCAGGTAATATGTCTTGCACACAAAGACTAAGTATTGCTGTACAATATCCAAAGAACCAAAAGTGACATTTGCAATTACCATGAAAAAGAGCTGCTCTGGGAAGACTTGTAACTTGAAACAAAGTTTGAAAAAAATGTTTTTACAGACAATGACATTAAGTTATTTGTATCTCGGCCTGTACCGAGATTGATAAACTTTGGACAGGATAACATGAATATCAAGCGCTAATACAAAAAAGTCACTTTTATGACAATCATTCAAAAAAGTAGCAGTTGTAAGCTTCTGAAGAATTCAGACTGAGTGCGTTGTCCACAATTCCATTTTTGTTTTCTTTCCCAAGCAACGAAAATTCTTAGACTATTTTCCCTATATTGTGCCTACACCATCCTTCCATAAGTCACACATGTTGGCCTTCAGTTGTACAGCACTAGTGCCTGGTATAGGAAAAAACACAAAGCTACATTTATTCCAGCATACAAATGGTGTCATCCATAAAAAAACTACAGCTTTGAATTATTACAGGTTCTGATTTTAGCTAATCCCGTGTCTCAGAAGAACTGAGTCATTTTAAACCTTACCTGAAATTCAAATGTTCTAATAGCACATACCCATCTAGGAAAGATAAAATAAAATACATTACTATAGGATGAGTTTTGTTATAAATTTTAGTCAGAGAGTTACAAACAAACTGTTCAAACCTACAATAAAAAAATATTCAAGTGCAAAAGTGATGTATAGTTCTTTATATCCTACTTCTGTATCATACCAAGATGACCAATTTTCAAAAAAAAATTTTTTTTTTAAAAATCAGCTTTTCTGATTTGACCCCACCCTCAGTGTTTTTGTTTAGTTATTATGCTAGTCTCTTCTATTTTATTCCTTTTGAAACCTTACATTTGCCTTCAGAATTCCGACATATCAGTTGATTTCCTTCAGTGATGTCTATAACTTCAAGTTGTTCTCCAGGCAAGATCCTCAAGTCCAGGTTTCCTCTGATTGGAGTATTTGAGCAATGTGCGACTGCCGTATTTATTACTGTGATTTCTTTATTATACTGTGGCAGAGTAAGGGAGGGAAAGAAACCAAGCTACAATTTACATAAACTTAATTGAGAGCAGGTCTAGAGCTTATTACAGATACAGTATGGATAGGATACATTGAGAATGACAAAGGTTTTAAACATTTGCATACAGGTAGTCCTCGAGTTACGGCTATAACGGAGTTCAACATTTCTGTTGCTAAGTGAGACAGTTGTTAAGTGAGTTTTGCTCCATTTTACGACCTTTCTTGCCACGCTTAAATGAATCACTGCAGTTTGTTCAGTTAGTAATACGGCTGGTAAGTGAATCTAGCCTCCCCATTGACTTTGCTTGTCAGAAGGTGGCAAAAGGTGCTTCCATAACAGCGGGACACTGGACCCATCATAAATATGAATCAGTTGCCAAGCGTCCCAATTTTGATCATGTGACCATGGGGATGCTGCAACGGTCATAAGTGTGAAAAATAGTCACAAGTCACACTTTCCCCCTGCCGTTTTAACTTTGAAAGATCACTAAATGAATGTTTGTAAGTCAAGGACTCCCTGTAGTTTGTTTTTAAATACACATTAAGCATACTTTTTACTGCCTTCAAAAATTCCAAATTCAAAAGTGGTCTGACATAAAGGTAGGCATTGGGTTATGACCATTCAATGACCATTCAAAGTTAGGACAGCACTGAATGAATAGTAGCTCTGACCATCCTCAGAGTTGCATTCTTGTCTCACCTTTTCCTGCCCTGCATAAGCTCTCTGCTCCAACTCCCGCCCACTGCCTATCTCCCCCCATCTCTGCCATTTTGGATGCCCTGCACTCCACCAGCTATTCCTGCTGCTCTCTGCTGCTCCCACCCCAGCTGTGCCACCCTCAAGAGCCTTTCAAGAGCCGAGGTGGCGCAGTGGTTAGAGTGCAGCACTGCAGGCTACTTCAGCTGACTGCTAGCTGCAGTTCGGCGGTTCAAATCTCACCGGCTCAAGGTTGACTCAGCCTTCCATCCTTCTGAGGTGGGTAAAATGAGGACCCAGATTGTTGGGGGCAATATGCTAACTCTGTAAACCGCTTAGAGAGGGCTGTAAAGCACTATGAAGCGGTATATAAGTCTAAGTGCTATTGCTATTGCTATTTCGCTGTCTTCTTCCTCCCATTGCAACCATGGGATATGCATGGCAAGCACAGAAGGCTGAAACCATCTTCCACCACAGGTCCGAGGAGAGGAAAGCACAGCAGGAAGGACACGTGAGGTGGCGTCAGTTCTGAGGTGAAATTTTCCCAGAAAATATTCTTCTTTGTGGGAAGAAGTGGCAAACCGAAAACAGGTTTGCATTATTAGAAGTAAGAGGAAGGAATATAAAATTTGTTCATTTGATCAAGATTAAAATAGCTGTTATGTTGTCCTGGTAACCCTTAATGGACTGTTGCTGACATCAGGACTGAAATGAAGAGATATTTATGGATTTGTTTATAGATAAGAGATAGGATATGGGAAGGAGATTATTTGCTGTATTTTAACAGAAGGTGACAAGTTACTAAAATTGTTGATATTGTATATATTTTCTTTTTCTTTACTATTTCTTATTTTTTTTCTTTTTCTCCCCTTTTCTACGCATTTTACTTTTTTTATTCTTTTATATTTTAGTTTGTATTTGTTTTTACTATTGTAATTACAATCTTTAATAAAATTACTATATAAAAAAGCAAAATATGTACTCTGCAACCACAGATTTTTCTCTTAAAACAAGGTCCAGAATTGTTGGTTACCACTAAGAATTTATGCATATTTCTAATGACAATATAATGTAATGAGAATCGTTTTCTGGAATGTTGCTATTCATAGTTCTGTATCGTGACAAGAGATGACAAATTGCACAGCATATTTTCATATATCATACACACAACAGTAATCATGCCAACATCTTCCAAGCTATTTAAAAGAAGAAGAAACTTACCATAAATCTCTCTCTAAATGATTGTTCCTCCTTTGTCATCTTGTTATTCTTTTCTACAATGTATTTCTTGACTTTAAAGGGATTTCTAAGAAAGACACATGTACAGAATAAATCTAACAAATGGACATCTGAGAATCATGGAGGGGGAAATCAGAATTTTTCAGAGTGGCGTTGCCAAAACTGCATCAGAGACCAGGTGCCCTTATCTGGAAAGATCCTCAAATGACATTGAAGCCAGTCACCTAACCTTTTTTCTGCTTAACAGTAAACTGAAGAAATCAACTGTGTTTATTTGCCAGTAAGAAGACAGAAATCTCCCAAAAATGTTAGCTTCCTGGACTACATCAATTTTCTCTGTTTGTTAAGCTCTTCCCCCAAAGACAGAAAAAGAAAGACACCAGCTAGTTCCAATTAGGATTATGGCAAATTGAACTATGCTTTGGCTACTTCAGAGCACCCTAATTTAGACTTGATGTCACACAAATCTTCCACCTTTGTATTGTTGAAGATATAAAATTTCAGCTTGAAAGATGCAACAGTGGAAAGTTTCTGTTGAATAGCATTAAACGTTGTGGACCACTTTATATTTTGCATCTTACATAAATAATAGAAATGTAAATAATGTGTTTTTAGAAATTCCCATCCCTTCAAAAATAAATGCATCCAGTGTTCTTTCTTTATCTTTCTGCATGATTGTTTGCTTTTCTCTCTCTTCCTTTCAACAAAAGAAATGTAAATGTCCAGTTTTATGACAAATATTCTCTCTTGAAAAAAGGAGAGTGGGAGAGAGAACACAGTTTCGTAATGTCAGGGACGTCAGAAAATGCTGAGGTTCCAGAGAGACAATGAGTACCAGCGCGATCAACTAAGATACCACACAATGGGCCTCATTTCATGCACCACTGAATCACAAAACCATTTTCAAATAGGAATCATGTAGTTACAGTACCACCCAGACCTGTAGTTCAATAGGTTGCAAGCAGAGCACCAAGCAGCTTTCACCCAGCCGGAAAGTTACAAGGGATTTTGTTTTAATGCAAGCAAAAAAAGCTGATGCTAGAATTAAAAGGCTATTTGAATTTCACGCAGCCTTTGACTCCACAGCATTCCATTCCCCACAAAAATGCATTTAATACTCAATTATTCTCATGCTGCTGAAGAACTAGTTCAGTTTTATTATCAGGGCTGATGTATATCACCTGCAGAGTCACCCAGCCATAATGCCTACCAACAAACAAAGTTGCCACACGTGACTGTTTGCACTCCGTTCCATATTGTTAACCAGAGAGCTTAGCTGAAATTTTGTGTATAACTGAAGAATCTCAAGATCGAACTAGGATGGAGGAAAATACAGAATCTAGGATGGAAGACATTTCAATTCCATAGTGGAAGACAGATGGAAAGGTGATCTTCACAATGCCTGAGAAACATTTATTGTGTGGCACCGAAAACTCTGCTTCTTCTGCTGTACAAAGTTTCTGGTTTTGTACAAGGGGAGCAATTTACGCCATCCAGAAAGTTTAAAATATTTCAGTTCATGAGGTTGCTGGAAGCTTACACAAAGCCTTTGCAGATAAAAGAATTAAGGGATTAAAAAAATACCAGTAATTTCTTAAAAGCCAATCTTAATAAAAGGAGCTTTAGGTATCAGTTTCTTGGTGTAATCTACTGGATCTTGTATGGCTGACAATCAGGATTGGAGGAATGCTATGTAAGCTTCCTTGACCTCATGGAAGAAAGACAGGATACCAGTTTAGTGAATAAATGAATAAAATGTTCCAAAAAATGTCCCAGATGTGCATCAGTCTTTAAATAGAATTGACACTTTTGAACCTTGGTGTTGGAGAAGGCTCCTGAGAATACCATGGATAGCCAAGAACATGAGCAAATCAGGCCAGAGTTCTCATTAGAGACACAAATTACCAGGCTCAAATTATTTTACTTTGAATGTATTATGCAAAGATCCAGCTTTCTGAAAAAGACTCTAATGCTAGGAAAGGTGGAAAGAAAGAGAAGAGGATGACCAGCAGGGAGCTGGATGGATTCAGTTTCAGTGGTTAATAGGTGCGCTGCTAGAAAACCTGAAGGACCAAGTTAAGTGATAGTTCATCATGGAGGCTATCTACGTCAGGGGTGTCAAACTGGATTTCATTGAGGGCTGCATCAGGTTTTGTTTAACCTTGGGGGGCCAGAGTGGGTGTGGCCAGCTTGACGTCACTTGTGTCAGGGCGCCTGTCGTGGCCTGAGCGCTCTGCCAGCGAAAGCGGGCTCCCAATCTCCATTTTTGGCTGGAAAGGCCTCCTGCAACCCTCTGCCCGAGCTCCGTTTTTGCTGGCAGAGGGTTGCAGGAGGCCATCCCAGCCAAAAATGGAGATTGGGAGCCCGCTTTTGCTGGCAGAGGCACCACGGGCCGGTCCTTCGCTGTTTCCAGGGCAGCCCCACAGGCAAGATCTCAGCACCCTGCGGTCCGGATCCAGCCCGCGGGCTTTGCGTTTGACACCCCTGAACTACGTGGTCACTAAGAGCCAGTTCTAAAAGCACATAATCAGTTAATTAACCTTATTATTGCATTTTATATTATTGCATTTTATATTATTGTAGCCAGTGATGTTATCATACATTTTAAGGATACTGCTATAATTGTATAGATCTGAAGAAAGTTTTATTGGCATGAGAAATTTTAGATAGCAAAGAAAAATATATTCGTGACTATTTTACCTACCTTGTATCATTTTGTTCTGGGTCAATGTCATTATACACAAACTTTTCCTGGGCCATGACATCTGCAATTAAAATCAGAGTGTGATTAGCTATCTACAATTTCCCAGAATTAAGAGAGAGAAACATCAAAAATCTTACAGTCTACCAAACGCAACATGAAAGGAAAAACAAATGGAGTGACAGTAGGAAATAAGCAAACTCGATCACCAACCTCTAAAAAGTTACAGTGCATCCCAGAAAATGAATGGCCTTTGAATTCATAAAGTGAACAAGGCCACTTTTGAAACCCCAAGTGACATCCTTGTAAAAGGAGACTGTCACAATTATCATTTGTCTCCTTAAGAATTTCCCACTCTAGAAGTAAATTCCTAAAGGAATAATGGCTATGTAATAAGCATTAAAATAACTAAGAATGTTGTAATATCTGAAAAGATCTAACTTGTCTGAAGCAGCTCTACAAATTCAGTGTGTAAAAGAATAATTATAGCATCAATTTACTTTTACAAAAGGCTGAATCTGTAGAATTGGAGACTAGCAATGGCAGACCTGCTAAAAATCTTCTTGGCTGCAATCCATCATAAAAAAAATGATCTGTTAGAAATGAGAAGCAGTGTTTTAAACAGGCACTATATTTTCTGTTGATAATTACAAAATAAAAAGAGGGGTACCTATTCCAAAGCATCTCAGACATGCAGACAGCACCAAAAATGTTATTTCAAAAGAGAGTCAGTTTATCTATTAGACATAGAAGCTTACCTAGGTTTGGTACAGAACGGGAAAGATTGCTGCAGAAGACAAAACAAATGTGCATTTCAGCATGGGTTATAAATAACAACATTTGGCTGCACATCTGCAGTTAAGGTTTTCAAACAGGAATTAGCATGCACCAACTTCTATATTGCCCATCACACTTGCGTGACTCTTAATTTTGAAGATTATATCATCATCATCGTCGTCTTTAAATGACCCCATAATCCCTTGCGGGGTGGTGTCTTGGCAACTGAATGGAGCTGAGTGTTACTGGCCGGATGTCCTTCCTGTCACCAATGCGGAGTTATATTCAGCAGATACAATCTCATAGTGCCGAGAGGGAGAAACATCTGGCTCTACCTAGGATCGAACTCACAGCCTCCTGAATGTGAGGCAACAGCTCCACCTCTAGGCCACTGCTCCACTCAATTTTGAAGATTATATACTGAATAAAAAAGCCATAGTTGGAAAAAAAAACATTGGACTGATAGAAATATTTCAACTTCACAGTATTTTTGTTATCAACTCCTGAAAACAGCACATTTACATATCCAAAATGCATTACATTTTTTGGAGCCTAGAAAAGAGGTATGGTTTCAACAGAGGTTTATTCATAAAAATTAGGGAAATGTTCAACCCGAGAGCATTTTCACAGACCTCAAGACTAATGGAAGTAAACATGGAAAGAGAAAGGGAACTTAACACCTGCATATTAAGCTCTAGTCTCAAATAAACCACCAACATGTGAAAAAAGAAATCTCCCCACAATGGATGAATGGCTGCAAAAGTTGATGGAGTTAGCAGAGATGGCTAAATTGACTGCTTTGATAAAAGGAAAAAAAAGTCCTTTTGTTTCTACTTGGAAACCGCTTCTGGACTTTGTGCTTGAGGTGGGGAAAAAAAAAACTTTGATTTTGGGTTTTATCAATTAGATACATTTGTTGATATAGAAATGGCTAATTTATACTATTATGTAAAAGTAAAAAGTTGAAGTTTGATGTTATTACCTTATTCTACCGCACCAAAGGGAGCCGGAAGTCAACATCTTTTTCCCCCTTCTTTTCTACACTCTTCCTTTCCCTTTTCCCTCCCCTATTTTTCCTACTATTTGCTTTTGTATTTTTGTATTTTATATTATAAACTAATAAAAAAATGTGGGGGAAAAATTGAGACCAAAAAATACACATACAGTAGAGGGCTGTTTAACACACAAAGAGCCAAATAGGAATCAGGAATTTCTTTCATGAATGGCATTATAACAACCTTCTCTTATTCAGTCATTCTCCAGTTAGGTGGCTTTCAAACCCGCATGACTGAGAAATCTCTAAGCTGGGACAGCAACATAGTCTACTCCATCAATGGCATCTTAAATTGTGATGGATACGGAGTACTGCTCCCAAAGAATTACAAAATAACCACTGATTATCTTTGAATATTAAAAATTCAGCATTATTAACCTTCCTCTTTTCTCCCAAATGCTTTTTCAGTTCAGATGGTATCTGGACAACTATTTGGACTAATGTAAGGTACCTATTAACCAGAACAACCTAAGGTCTTGAAAGCAACTTAAAATTTCCTGGTCAAGTCCTCAATATTAATGGAAAACTTGGCACACTGGATTTACTACATTTAACTAAAGATAAACCAAGAGAGGAAGAGTTAAACAATGCAGTTCGAATTCCTTGCATAGAAATATGGTCACTTTCTTCTTCCAGCATCCCAAACTACATGGAGACAAGCATAAAGCTAAAAGCTAAATCTTACTACAAAGTGTCACGCTTATTTGTGCTAAACCCAGAACAAAAAATGCAGTCAACCCATAAGACCCATATTTCCATTTTTAGAGGTGAAGTACTGTATTTGTTCAATCAATCAATCAATCAATCAATCAGAAAAGAACTGGAATGGACCTTCGAGGTCTTCTAGTCCAACCCCCTGCTCGAGCAGGAGACCCTATACCCGTGATGGCGAACCTATGGCACGCGTGCCGGAAGTGGCACGCAGAGCCATTTTTCCGGGCACACGGAGCCGTCGCCCCTTGCTCTTCCGGGTTCCGGTGCGCAGGCCAGCTGGTTTTCATATGCACAGGTGCGCCAGAAACTGGAAGAACAGCCGCCCATTGCGCATGTGCGCTCCAGGAAAATGATCTTCCTGTTTCCAGAGTGCACACGTGCACTGGCCAGCTGGTCTGGTTTCTGGCGCTCATGTGAGCGCAAAGACCAGCAACAGGCACGCGGGCCAAAAGACGTGTCCCTGCCCGTGCGGGCTTCTTATGCGGCCCCAGGCGGTCCAGAGCACCGGTGGACGAGCAGCCGGTGAAGGGGTGGTGATGGTGGGCTACTGTGCAGATGACCCCGTGGCCTGGGATCCTCCCTGCTGGGATCCACCGTTCCCCGTTCCCCAGCCGCCGGCAGAGCTCTCTGCCCCCCCCCCTCGGCAGCTGCAGAAGCTCCGAATGCCCCCCCTTGCCTGGGATCCTCCCTGCTGAGATCCACCATTCCCCAGCCACCGGCAGAGCTCTCTGCCCCCCCACCTCGGCAGCTGCAGAAGCTCCGAACACGCGGCCTTGCCTGGGATCCTCCCTGCTGCGATCCACCGTTCCCAAGCTGCCATCAGCGCTCTCTGCCCCCCCACCTCAGCAGCAGCCGGCCGGGAAACAGTGGATCCCAGCAGGGAGGATCCTAGGCATGGCTGCATGTTTTGAACTTCTCCGGCTGCCGCGGTGGGGGGGGGCAGAGAGAGCTGCTGCCAGCTGGGAAATGGTGGATCCCAGCAGGGAGGATCCTAGGCATGGCTGCACGTTTGGAACTTCTCCGGCTGCCGAGGTGGGGGGGGGGGAGAGAGAGCTGCTGCCAGCCGGGGAAGGGTGGATCCCAGCAGGGAGGATCCTAGGCATGGCTGCGTGTTTGGAACTTCTCTGGCTGCCGAGGTGCGGGGGGGGGGCAGAGAGAGCTGCTGCCGGCCGGGAAACGGTGGATCCCAGCAGGGAGGATCCTAGGCATGGCTGC
>QLTV01001715.1:1318384-1341795 GCA_003457575.1 Thermophis baileyi
CCCGTGGGGGCTGCCATTCTCCGGCCGGCGGCAGGCTCTCTGCCCCCCCCATCTCAGCAGCACCATGTGCTGGCTGGAGAAGCTCTGAACGCCCGGCCTTGGGAATGGCTGCTCCTTTGTCTCGACAGGGAACGGGCCGGTAAGAGCAGTAAGAGGAGCACCGGCCCTCTTGGAAGAAGTGGGGGGGCACATGCGCAGTGGGGGGTTGCATGTGCGCATGCGCAGTGCGGGGCGCATGCGCAGTTCGGGGCATGGGGTGTGTGCGCGCATGTGCAAATGGGGGCGCGCATTGCATTATGGGTGCCGGCACGCGCAAGCACAACAGCGCTCTCTCGTTTGGACTTTCGGCACGCAACGCCAAAAAGGTTCGCCATCACTGCCCTATACCATTTCAGACAAGTGACTGTCCAGTCTCTTCTTAAAAACCTCCAGTGATGAAGCATCCACAGCTTCTGAAGGCAAGTCATTCCATTGGTTAATTGTCCTCACTGTTAGGAATATTCTTCTTAATTACAGGTTGCTTCTCTCCTTGATTAGTTTCCATCCATTGTTTCTTGTCCTGACCTCTGGTGCTTTGAAAAATGAGTTGATCTCCTCATCTTTGTGGCAACCTCTCAAATACATACCAGCTACCATTTTCTCCTTTAGCTTAATATTCAATGCTCCTCATTCACTAACATTTCTGCCATTCCCACTCAATCTGGGTAGGATGGAAGGGAAAGGCCTTGTCATTCTGTAAATGTATCTAAAGCTTTGCATTGCTATCCCAATCCCATTTATATTTCAATGACATACATGCTATTATTGAACTAGCAATTAAGAAGTTGTAACCTTCACAGTGCTGTGATTTGTATTGCAGTAACCCAGCATTTCAAAGGTTCATCAGCCACCACAGTAACCAAAATGGAATAAAATTAAGGACTGGCACTTTAAATTAATCAAAATATGCCTTTTATGAATGATGATGATGATGATGATGATGATGATGATGATGATGATGATGATGAGTTTTCAGTGTTCTCTGAGATTGTTTTACTGCAGATATTTCATAACCAGGCTAGGTAAGATCATCAATGCAAAGGGGATTGAAGTTTGCTGGTTGTTTATTGCATATAGCAGTGATGGTGAACCTTTTTTTCCTCGGGTGCCGAAAGCGCATGTGCGCGTGCTATCGCGCACGTGCGAGTGCCCACACCCATAATTCAATGCCTGGGGAGGGCAAAAACGGCCTCCCCCGCCTCCCGGAGGCCTTCTGGAGGCCGGAAACAGTCCATTTCCCGACTTCCGGTGGGCCTGGTAGGCCTGTTTTTACCCTCCCCAGGCTCCAGAGGCTTCCCTGGAGCCTGGGGAGGGCGAAAATGCCCTCCCCCGCCCCCGGAGGCCCTCCTGAGGCCAAAAACGCCCTCCCAGAGCCTCCATGTGAGCCAAAAATCAGCTTGCCGGCGTGCACATGCGCACTGGAGCTGAGCTAGGGCAACGGTTCACGTGCCGGCAGCTATGGCTCCGCGTGCCACCTGTGGCACACGTGCCATAGGTTCGCCATCACTGGCATATAGAATAGCTTCCCCTGCCAATCTTGCTTGCAATGTGACTTCTTGCTTGATTGTTCCTTGATTAGGAACATACTGTATATTCTCTACATACCATATGCAGGTAGTCCTCAACTTACAACAGTTCATTTAGTGACCATTCAAAGTTAAAACATCACTGAAAAATGTGACTTATGACTGTTTTTCACCCTTACGACCTTTGTAGCATCCCCATGATCATGTGATCAAAATGCAGATGCTTCGCAACTGGTTCATACTTATGACCGTTGCTGTTTCCCAAAGTCATGTGATCCCCTTTTGCAACCTTCTGACAAGCAAAGTCAGTGGAGAAGTCAGATTCACTTAACAACCGTGTTACTAACTGATCAACTGCAGTGATTCACCTAACAACTGTGGTAAGAAAAGTTGTAAAATGGGACACAACTCACTTAAACAAATGTCTTACTTAACAACAGAAATTTTGGACTCAATTGTGATCGTAACTATTGGAATAATACATTACATACCGAGAACTCTCTTTCATATGTGCGCTTTTTATTTTTAACTTTCCTTTGAAAAATTTTCCAAATGCTTTGAGTTTTTCAATTTTCATCTCTCTAGAACAAAAAAAAAGAGAGAGAAATTAACAAATAACAAAAGTGAAGGTACTGTATATACATTTTATACATTGTCTTTGTTTATGAACGTAAGTTGGGAAAAGACAATAGGTGAACGTGCCTCTATTTTGTGACCTCTGGCACCACCCCAACATGTAATTGCTGCTTTTCTAGAATTTCTTTATAAAAACATGAGAGAAACAAACGGCGTGTAAATCTAAAGGTGGAATCAGTGTTCAGAGGCAGACAGTGCTCGGACATCTCCTAAAAGAGTTCAGGCTAGCATACAGCAAAGACCATTTCAACATTGAAGAGCCGAGGTGGCGCAGTGGTTAGAGTGCAGGCTACTTCAGCTGACTGCTAGCTGCAGTTCGGCGGTTCAAATCTCACCGGCTCAAGGTTGACTCAGCCTTCCATCCTTCCGAGGTGGGTAAAATGAGGACCCAGATTGTTGGGGGCAATATGCTGACTCTGTGAACCGCTTAGAGAGGGCTGTTA
Source organism: Thermophis baileyi (assembly GCA_003457575.1). Lineage (NCBI taxonomy): Eukaryota > Metazoa > Chordata > Lepidosauria > Squamata > Dipsadidae > Thermophis > Thermophis baileyi. The sequence continues at coordinate 1,321,029 of QLTV01001715.1, forward strand.
AATACTGTAAAGCGGTATATAAGTCTAAGTGCTATTGCTATTGCTATCTCCTTTATGCTTCAGCAGCTGGCTAACCCTGAAAGAAAGCCCGCCTATGTAAAAGCAGAAGGCAGACTGCTACCGAGTTCATTCTTCCCAGGCGTCGTCAACCATGCTCCACGTGGCACAAAAACAGGTCAGAAGAAGCCTCTTATATTCTAGCATTATTACTCTGAGGAACACCCACCTTTTATAATTCCTGGAATGAATAATTCCTTTTCCAGAAATTCTGGGAGGGCAAGATGGGAAAAAAGATAGATTATTACTAAAAGCATCTACTGTATTTGTGATTTTGCTCTTAGGGTGGAAGTTAGTTCCGAGCTAAGTTTAACTACTGGTTGTTAGATAAAGATATTGGGGTGGGGGCATGCGGGATTGGCAGGGGTGGAGAGGGGTCAATTCCAATTTATCCCAAAGGCACCAGTATAGGGAAGGATAGTGCAGATTATTTCTGGTAATAGGGTACTCTTATCTTAGGCTCTCAAAATTGGGTTAAGGGTTTTCTGTTGGGCCATGCTGGTTAAATACAGGTAGTCCCTGACTTACAACAGTTCACTTAGTGACTATTCAAAGTTACAACGGCACTGAAAAAAGTGACCTATGACCATTTTTCACACTTACAACCTTTGTAGCAGCCCCATGATCATGTGATCAAAATTCAGATGCTTGGCAACGGGTTCATACTTATGACGGTTGCTGTGTGTCCCAGGATCATGTGATCACCTTTTACCACCTTCTGACAAGCCAAGTCAATGGGGAAGCCAGATTCACTTAACAACCAGGTTACTCACTTATCAACTGCAGTGATTCACTTAATAACTATGGCAAGAAAGGTTGTAAAATAGGAAAAAACTCACTTAACAAATGTTTCACTTAAGAACAGAAATTTCAGTCTCAATTGTGGTCATAAGTTGAGGACCAGAGGTGGGTTCCTACCGGTTTGGAACAGTTCATCCGAACCAGTAGCAACCCGCTGGTGACGTCACGGAGCCGGTTCGGTCGGTGCCGGTCCGTGGACGCCGCCATCTTTTATTTTATTTTATTTTTTTGATTATTTTATTTTTGATTTTTTTTTCTTCTGCGCATGCGCAGAAGCCGAGTTGCCGGCACTGCGCATGCACCGCCATCTTGTTTTCGACTTTTTAGGGGGGGAATTTTTTTTTGATTTTTTTTTCTCCTGTGCATGTGCAGAAGCCGAGTTGCCGGCACTGCACATGCGCCGCCATCTTGTTTTCGGCTTTTTTGGGGGGGAGGAAATTTTTTTCGAATTTTTGGCACTGCACATGCACGCGCGCGCTTTGCCCACGCAGCGTGGGAGGAAGCGAACCGGCGGCGAGGTAAGTTAGAACCCACCCGTTGAGGACCTGTATTCTGTAAGCAATTAGTCCAATTAATTTGATGGGTATCACTCAGGAAATTTTGGCCTAGTCTGTTCCAATTGATATTCTAAAGTAGTACGGTTAATCCTCAACTTAGTATAACAGCTCATTTAGTGACCATTCGAAGTTACAACAGCACTGAAAAAGTGACTTATGACTGTTCTTCACACCTACGACCCTTGCAGCATCCCCATCGTCACGTGATCAAAATTCAGTCACTTGGCAACTGACTCATATTTACGACAGTTGCAGTATCCTGGGATAAAGTGATCATCTTTTGTTACCTTCTGACAAGAAAAGTCAATAGGCATTCACTTAACAATCGTGTTACTAATTTAACAACTGCAGTGATTCACTTAACAACTGTGGAAAGAAAGGTCATAAAATGGGGCAAAACTCGCTTAACAAAAATGTTGGACTCAATTGTGGTCATAAGTTGAGGAATACTTGTACATAGGATATGGCTACTAAGCATCAGGAAGAATTTTACAAGCAGCCAACCAGTCAAAGAGGTATTAAGTGGTGAGATCTTCAAATAGAGGCTGGATAGTGATCTATCAGAGATGATATAGTAGATCCTATTCCAAGCAGGGAGTTGAATGGGATAATATCTAAGATTCCTTCCAACTGTATGATTCTGTAATATTTCCTACACTCCAAAAAGGGACTGCAGCAACACAGTAAACATACTTGACCATTGCCAAGTAAACAGCACTAAATACAGCTTTTTTTTTTTTTAGTGTGCCTATAGGAAAAAGCACCAGCTTTCCCCTAAATTGTACAGTATATAAAAATGTCAAGGCGCTCAGTCATATAAAAGACTCAAAGTTCATACAACCAAACACTACATACTCACTCCAATTTGGAGGAATGATAACCTTCACTTTGAATTTCACTTTGAATATCTTCATATGTTTCTTCATAGGTATCATCTGAAATATAAAGCAATAAAAGCCATATTTGTAGTTAAACCACCCATTGCTGGTAATTTTAAAGTATAGTTAGAAAAGACACCATTTGGAAATATAGCAAAAGTGTTAATTTTTTCTATCATCCATTTATTGCACTTTATTAATAACCTAACTAAGCTCTTTTTGGAATATCCAAGAAGTAGTGCCTGAATTAAAAAAAACCAACTTCCAAATTTCAAGAGATTATAAAATATAGAGCACTATGAACTGGAGTATGGAATAAAACAAGCACATGCTTTCTATTAAAAAATGCGTCAAAAGAATATACTTTAAGATTCTACAACTTTGTAGCTTTTATTGCATCCTATAACTGTCTCAAATTGAGCCAATCGTGTAGGAAAGGATGAGGTAGAGAAATCACACAAAAGATTAACCCCAAATAATTATTAATCTATCTAACCAACAGATTATTTCTTATTCTTATATAAATTAACTTCTGAGCTTTGTTTTCTGTTGTATTCATATTCTGCCTTTCTTCCAAGGAGCTCAGTTTAGCCCAAATGTGATCTCATTTTTACCTGTACAGCACTCAAATATTCTCAGTACCCAAATAGTTCTCAAATATTCTGACATGGTGAGTCAACTACGGCCATCAAGTAAATTTCATGACTGAGCAAGGAATTCGTTTGGATTTAAAAAAACAAATATGATTTATACATACACATCCATTTTGTCATATGCTACCTAGAGTTTTTGGATTGGGGCCGGTTACCAATACTATAAAACCAACCAACCAATAAATAAGAGTCTATAAATTAACTGAGAGACGAGTTCAAAACCATGACTGCTCCTGATGAGGAAAGTTCACATAAATCAATATTAAAAATTCAGTGACCATAACTTAACTACACAATGTGGAATGAGTACTATCATTTGAAAGTCAATGTGTCACTAAGGGTGATTTTTTTTAAAAAAATTTGACAGTACATCAGCCTCCAGAGATTTTAATGAGCCGAGGTAGCGCAGTGGTTAGAGTGCAGCACTGCAGGCTACTTCAGCTGACTGCTAGCTGCAGTTCGGCGGTTCAAATCTCACCAGGCTCAAGGTTGACTCAGCCTTCCATCCTTCCAAGGTGGGTAAAATGAGGACCCAGATTGTTGGGGGCAAGATGCTGACTCTGTAAACCGCTTAGAGAGGGCTGTAAAGCACTATGAAGCGGTATATAAGTCTAAGTGCTATTGCTATTGCTATTGCTATTTTAAATGATGTGTCTTCAAAAAAGATTGTCAGTAAAAAGCATGACCTGCTTAGCCAAATGGTTTACCAAGACATCTTGGGCCAGGTGCTATCAATCAGCCTAACCTAACAAAATGAGGATGAGTTGGAAGATATCCATATATCTTTCCTTTGATACAAGGGAGAAAGAAATGAATAATATACTAAGGAAAAAATGGAGGAAGCAACTAATCATGTCTCCAATGCTGTTTAAGGAGCAAAGTGGAAAGTTCAGATTGAGAAATGACAGAATATATTATTTAGGCTTTGAGGTCTAACAACTTCAGATAAATTCTATATATACAGAAAAAAAGGGGGGGGTGTTAATCTTTATTCCTAGAATAGTTTGCTGGGCTATGGAAAAGAACAGACAAACATGGGATCCCACTCAATGGAACACAATCAGACAGTGACTTCCCAGAAGACCACTGGATAACAGTTTCAAAATAAGAACATGTACTGTATATTAAATATAAGATAGCATAGAAGTATTGTGGTCTTTCTACTTTTAGAAAATTTATCAGATACCCATTGGCAAATCTACAGCTTGAAGGTGTCACAAGTCAAAGAGAAATCCTCTTATATAACCAGTATATCTGAAAAATAAGGCTTTAGTTAGTGAATGTTATTTGACTTACATTACAATTGTACTGGCATTATAAAATGTAAAGTAAAAATTAAAAATTAAACGTTTACTTTACAAACTTTTTATAATTGAGAAGTGTGTAGCTCAAAGTTGAAATATTGGAATCTCAGGCACTGGTGAACTTGGTTTTTTTTCTTGTAAATGCTTCATTATCAATTTAGTGAACATTCACCTAAAAGAAAACCAAGCTTACCAAACACCAAGATTCCAATAAAAAAAAATAAAAGTAAAATGAAGAAGTACCCAAACAAACAGAAAGTTTGGGTAAAACAGAAGTTACACTCAGAACTGCATATGCTGCTAGACATGAAACTTTGAAATAAATGATTGCAGGTTTATGGCCAACTGGAGGGAGCTCTAAATCTAAAGTTCGAAACCTTGAATAATAAACCCCAAATTATTCCAAAATTTGCCGTGAATTATCATTTTTCATGTGACAAAAGGGTGGCATTATTAAACATGTGGGATCTGACCATATTAGCTGAATTCTAACATATCTAAATTAAACTACTGTCCTGGCCCCATTTACCTTTGAGAGTGTGGCCCCTGACACACTACTCAAAAACTTTTGATATTTCTTTCTTTCCTAAAATGATCTCAACCAGGAAATAAAAATAAAGCCTTTTTTTTTCTGTCTACAGAGACTCCAATTCTCATACTCTTTCCAATGGTTTGGATAGTGCAGAGAATTCACTAGGAATCTGGAAGGTTTTTCAAGAGTTAAAACTACCTTTGCGTAAGTTCTTTCAGTAGTTAAATATTCAACCGCACTTTGTTCTATAAGAAGAGTTATTTTTATACTTACTGCAATGTAAAGCAAATGATCTGTGGGCATCAGAGGACTGTCTGCAACACAACATTTAAACAGAGTAGTGTAAAAATACATTTTTCAAAAAACTTAAATCTACATGTACTTTCTAAACGTCTATGAAACACTTACAGGTCTCTCTCTATTCCTTCCACATCGTCATACACTTCCTCTGCAGTTTGCTCCAATGTAGCAGTTCTTAGATCTGGGTTCCATTTCCCTTCATCTGTTCTTAAAGATTCCAGGCATACATAATCATCTGAAACTGGAGCAGAATTCTTGTTTCAAGCTCTCCTGAACATATACGAAATATTTAACCTGCCTAAATGCTGAAAGTGCAGCAGAAACGCATTCTGAAAATGCAGAAACGCATTCTGAAGATCCAAGAAGAGAAAGCTATGAAAACTGCATCGGCTTTTCGATGCATGTTTCTCCAAAATATACCATTAAGGAAAAAGCAGCCAACATTTTTTGACGTGATTGTCCTTCTACATTGTCTATGGACTTTAAAATTGCACTTACAGTCACAGAACCCAGTTGTTACAAAACAGGCTGGCTTGGGAATTCTGAGAATTGAAGTTCACACATTTTCAAGTTATTTAGGCTGAGAAACACTGCTATAAAATAATACAGTACCAAGCTTTTCTTAAAGAAAAAGCATATTCCACAAATTACCATTACTGTACACCAGCTCTTGCGATTGTCCCTCATCTCTCAACCTAGATATACAAACATCAATTCTTCAATCCTTGGCAAGAAGTCAAGAGATACAAAGGACATCTTGTCAAGAGATGTTACACATGGAGAGGTATAAAGCAGGGGTGGGTTCTAACTTATCTCGCTGCCGGTTTGCTTCCTCCCACGCCACGTGGCCAAAAAATAAAAATAAAAATCCCCCCCCAAAAAAGCCAAAAACCAGATGCCGACGCATGCGCAGTGCCAGAAACTCGGCTTCTGCGCACGCGCCGAAGAAAAAAAAATCAAAAAAACTCCAAACCCAAAATTTTTTTTTCCAAAAAAAAAAAAAATCCAAAAAAAAGATGGCGGCGCCCACGGACCGACACCGACCGAACCGGATCCGTGATGTCACCATGATGTCACCAGCGCATCGCTACCGGTTCGGGCAAACCGGTCCAAACCAGGAGGAACCCACCTCTGGTATAAAGGAGTACGTGTCACTTAACTCAGAGTAAAGCTGCAGCAACATCAACATGCATTTACTCACAATCTCCATCCTTTGCCAATCCTTCTCCAGAGAAACACTGATTTGTTTCGTCGTGAGGCATGTTCTTCTCATTCCCTCTGATTCGGGATTTCATGAATATACTTCTGGGACTGCAAATCTGTTAGCACACATTACATTGCTTGGGTTAGGGCCCTTTCACAACATTCCTTGCTAAATTCACGATGTGGCACAGAGCACCTCTTCTACCACATAAATCAAAGCAGATTAAATAAAGTACTGAATTATTTATGATCAGGCATCATCCAGGCCCAAATCTGTTTAATTTGTCTCCATCTTGCACCTTCTACATGTTTCATCATAAGAAAACATTCTCCAAGCTGAATTCTTACCAGTAAATTCCACTGAACTTTTAAGTAAAGGGGAAATGCATGTCCTACTTCTTTCCCAAGCCAAAAGCAGGAGAAGACAATATTACATTAGGTGAGTAGAAAATTCCAGTGGGGAAAGAAAAAAGCCCCAGCCATTTTACATATTCAACATTAGCAATTATTCAATTTTCCCAATTAAAAGATCTCCTGTAACATCTGTGAGTAGAGTGGGCAGGACTGCAAGGTTTTCAAGAAAGACACATCACCCTTTACCAAGACAGTTTGTGCACATATAATCCAATCAGAAAATCAACATTAAGAATTGCCCATTTACTAAGACAGAAAAATAATTGGTATATTTGATATTCTGAAGATCATACTTTGAGGATACCCAACACTGTAGATAATTGGACTAGCAATTTCAAAAGACTGAGACTAATAACACAGGACCAATGAAATCCATAACAGATTCTCTACTAGAAGCTGTTTGCCATTCAGAATATCGAACTGTTCCTTCTTCAAATATCATGTTCATTTTTGTGTGAACACATGCAGTCAGAGTTACTATACAGCTGCATAATTTAATCCTTGTATTAAAAACTTTTTTTTAAAAAAACCCAACACATAGGGCAATAATACATAAATATTCCTGACTTAATATTTCTTCAACCTATTTGTAGCAAAACAAAGAGTGCTTTAGTTTTCACAGATTGGTCACAAAATAATAGTTTTATTGACCTGGACATTGTTTTAAGGAATATCTCAGTCTGCATCTATGTTCCATGTCCTTCTAGTGAAACGTGGCTAGAATCCAAAAGACACTACTCAAAGTTTCCAAAGCATGCAGAGAAACATACACAAGCAAATTTTCCTTCCTGACTTTAATCCGTAACACCAAATGGGTTGTCATTTCAAACATTTGCTAATCTTCCAAAGCAATCTTTGAAGCACAAGGAAAAGTAGGCTGACACAAAAGTTATGGGAGAAATAACCTGCATGGAAAATAACTCATTTTAATGCTTGTATGCTTGCCAGGTGCTTCAGTTTATATTATTCTCATATGGAACATTTGAAGAAAATTAATTAGCCTACTCGGAAAATTGGTTGAGAATTGACTTGTTTGTTCAACACACTTTCAGTTCTATCAACAAGTTAAATTTAACGTATTTAGATTGTGTTTATATTATATACTTTTGGTTATATACTTGTTGCTTGACGTTAGGACTAGGTTCATCCAATTTAAATAATGAAATTGCTATGTGGAAAAAGAGTCAGTAATTAGCTATAATTTGTAAAATATTGCCTTGTGTGTATTATTCTAAATGTGATATAAAATTTTAGCATAACAAAAAGTAATTTGTCCTGAGGTTAAAAAAAAAATCAATTCCAGAATGCTGAAATTCGATGCATTTCTATTTTAATATTAATCTTCTACTATCTAGGTGCTAGCTATAAACACACAATAGACAATAAGTTAAAGGAAACTAACTAGAGTAGGGGTGGGAAATTAATGGCCCCTTTATGACCTGTGGACTTCAACTCCCAGAATTCTTGAATCAGCTGGCTCAGGAAGACCTGGAAGTCTACAGGTCAGAAAGGGGGCCATTAATTGCCCACCCCTGAATTAGAGGGATGAGCTCCATAAAGATGGATATTTCTACAGCAAGCCAAGTGCTGATCTGTTGTTCTCTTTTTCTTCTCTCACTCCAATTATTTCATCAAACTAGAGATTGAGAGCACGTACCTTAGTATCTTCCTTTTTCAAAGACTTGAAAGCTAGAATCAAGGTTTAGTAGAAATTAGTACATTCCACTTTGTAGTTTATTTCAACTACTTTTATAAAACTGCTAACGATAATAAGGAGTTACAGATAGATTGCTATATAACCTACATTTTCCAACCAGCTAAACAAAATAGAATAGAATAGAATAGAATAGAATAGAATAGAATAGAATAGAATAGAATAGAATAGAAAATAGAATAGAATAGAATAGAATAGAATAGAATAGAATAGAATAGAATAGAATAGAATAGAATAGAATAGAATAGAATAGAATAGAATAGAATAGAATAGAATAGAATAGAATAGAATAGAATAGAATAGAATTTTTTATTGGCCAAGTGTGATTGGACACACAAGGAATTTGTCTTGGTGCATATGCTCTCAGTGTACATAAAAGAAAAGATGAAAATGAACCCAAACTAATATTTTTTAAAGACTAAAACTGCAAGATTTCATGCACTACTGATACAATTAGAAGTAGTTGTATTTCTATCCCCATCTAAATCTTAAAAATGAAAAACGTGTGTGAGAAAAGTCAATGAAAGATCACCTCTTTTCAGAGGCACATAGTTAAAAGAGTTTTTAAAAAAGAGTTTAAAGTTAAATAGTACAAAAAGAAAAGAAAAGAAAAGTAGAAAAAAGCTTGATAAATGTGTTGAAACATAACACAGAATATTAAAGCCAAAATTACAGTGCACTGATGATTTCAGTTAGTATCTAAGTGTGCGGATATTACCAAATCGGGTAATGAAACATCTATTAGCAAACAACAGAGTCCAAACAGCACCAAGGACTTCATAGTTCAATTCTGAGCTACATATATTCTCTTCTGTTGGATTTAAAATGTTAACCATCGACTAATTTCTCACCTCTGCTACTTAAATTCTCAAAGTATTACTTCTGCCACAGCGTTAATCACCAAATTCCCTCATGTTGCAAGCTAATAAACCTTGGGAGTAGCTGCACATCTAATGAGCAATGTACACCCATATAGTCTGCATAAATGAAACAACAGTTAAAACTCACAGTGTATAGGCCGTTGAGCAGGATTAGGACAGTTCTCTTGCTGTTCCTGGTAGTATATGGTTTCTTCATAGGTGTTCAAATCTTCCAGTTCAGTACTGAAAATAAAGGAAGGGGCCATACCATTATCCTTTTCCGAAAAAGAACTTAGAAAACAATGAAAGTATTTGGATATTTTTGATTCATTCATCCCAGAGATGTACAGTATATTGATTGGAATCAATCCTGTTTCTCTTCCTCAATAGAGGTTTGCAGATGGTTCTACTAGCCAAGAAGTCTTGGGAGTGGTTTATATGATGTACTACTTTTCAATGTTGTATGGAAGCTTATAAAAGTAAGATAGCAACACAACAGGACCTCTAATGCTGTTGGATCAACTCTGTAAGTTCTGCAACACTGAGAATCACCAAAAAGAACACGAAAAATAATATTCCACATTTTCAAGTATTTTTTGCAAGAATGAAAGTATAGTGTTTATTAGGGCCATGCCTACAATTCAGAAATTCAGAAATTCAATTGAAAGGAAATTTGATCAAATGTAAAATCAACTTTCCAAATCAGATAATTTGGAATCAAACTGTCAAACCAAATCCTTCCAAAGAGAAACCAAGCATCAATGGTCTTCTGTATATGGAAACACAACTTTCTTCCTATAACCAAAATAATAGGAATAACTCAATTCAACAGTCTTATTCAGATACTTAAATTAACTTGATTGGACTATTCGCTTTGGAAATACAAATCAAATAATTGATTTGAATGAAACTAATCTGATTATACAAAAAGATGATAAACATCTTTTTACAATGAGTTGCAAAAACTTTATGCAAAATATGAAGCACCTGGACACAGGAGGATAGCAATTAATTAATAATTCAATAGACTCTTTGGGGATCAGTTCAAGAGAATCATGGAATTCACAACTGAGAATGCCAACTCCATCTAGTTGAATGAGAGATGCTGAGCTCTCCGGATCCTAAACAACAATTATGTGGTCAACACATGCTAACCAATCAGGAACAGATCATATAGAATTTAATAAAGTGTTTTAAACAACTTGAACAAATACATAAATGTTCTATGTTCTATAAATCGCCTAATACTCAACATCATGCCTATTTAATACCCAGCAACTACAGAGGCAGTTTGGTATAGGGATTAAGGTACTAGACCAGAAACCAGGAGACCTTAAGTTCTAGCCCTGCCTTAGGCATGAACCCAGTTGGGTTGTCTTTGGCCCAGTCATGCCTCTCAGTCCTAGGATGGAGGCAATGGCAAACCAATTTGAATTCTTGCCAAGAAAGGCAAGATTGGAGGGTTAATCCAAGTGTCACCAGGAGTCAATAGTGACTCAAAGGCACATACCGACAAAAAAAACCCCAAATAGAAACTCCCCCCAAAATCTAATACCCAGCATAGGGAGTGAAAAACCTGAATGACATTTTATCCATCTACAAGAATATATAGCCCACAACTTACAACCATTAATTTAGTGACCATTCAAAGTTACAACAGCATTGAAAAAAGTGACATGACTGTTTTCACACTTATGATCACTGCAGCATCCCCATGAGCATGTGATCAAAATTGGGCTGCTTTGCAACTAGTTCATATTTATGTTGGTTGCCATGTCCCAGAGTCATGTGATCACTTTTTGTGACCTCCTGACAAGCAGTCAATGGGGAAACCAGATTCACTTAACAACCATGTTACTAACTTAACTGCTTAACCGCAGTGAGTCACTTAACAACTGTGGCAAGAAAGGTCAGAAAATGGAACAAAAGGTAGCAACTGTTTTATTTAGGAATAGAAATTTTGGGCTTAATTGTGGTCATAAATTGAGGATTTCCCATAGTTTATTGCTAGATGAGCATGGCCAAATGATTCTTACTCTTATTAAACATTATAATGTACCCAAGATATATCAAAGTGGACTGGAGGCCACAGGACACCAGATGTACAATCAAATACCACAAGAAATGGTAATCAGCCATCCAATATTCAAGTGTTTGCTTCAAAATGTATTTTTTATTATAATTATAAAGCTGAAGTATAAATTAAGAGTACTACCTAAACAAACAAACCCAAACCCAAAAGATGTCATTTGTACATCTAGAAAAACCAATTAACTGTTAAACCTTGACTTGGAAGTGACTCTTACTCATCCAACCATCACTGGGACAGTTGCTGCTCAGCCTTACACAAACAATAGCTTCATGCAGTTAAATCATCTTTCTAAAGTTTACTCATCAGCTTAGAATACACATCTTGCTACACTGATAAGAGCAGTCTTAATTGGTCCTGACACATTTGTCTGCTTATCACAGTACCAGATACCCAAGGGACATACTGTACGTTTCTAGCAAGAAAGATCCAGAAACCCAAGCCATGTTCCAAAAGCTGTCTAAATAGAACCTACCAAACAACATAGATATCTTAACCCACATTCTTTCCAGACATGCAAACAACTGTAATCAAAATCCACATCTGCTGTTGAAATTCACTGATACCTATGGCTTAAGCATTTTTGGATCGAGCAGATGCAAGTATTTGCAATCTTTGGTTTATAGAACTTCAGAAATTTTAAGCCAGAGACAATGAAGAAGAAGGGGAAGCAATTTCTCTTGTTGGAGACAAAAAAAAAAATAGCACATTATTTCTGATCTCCAGAACACACATACTTCATGTTCACAGACAGGTTGGTACAAAGGCATTAAATCCAAATAGAAGTAGTGTTGTTGTAATTTTTAGGAAAAAAATACATAACAAGGAAATACTTTGCCAAATATCTGCATTACTATTTTCAATGTTGTCTATAAAAATATTTGTATCCCTGGTTTAAGCCCGATTAGTGATGATTTGTGTGTTACACTTCCATTCAGCCTTTCTTCCAAGACAATGTAGCCAATGTTGCTTTGCTTTTCTTCCGAGTATAAAGCAGGAATCCTGACTGGGGTATTCTGGGAATTGAAGTCCAGACATCTTAAAATGGCTACCGTTGGGAAACACTGCTCTAAATTCTAGCCTATGAAATAGACTGCGATACAGATTTGCTACTTCCCCGTCAAACCTACAAATATTCCACAGCATTGCATTGGAGTCTGCTGCTAAAAATTATGATGCAAGTCAAGAAAGCTAATTGTGACTGATGGATTGCTCCAGTTGTGAAGATCTCCGCAGTGAGCAGGGAAATGAGAGATAGTAGTTCATAACAATGCTTTGCAGTAATGATTTTGGCAAAAGGTAATAAAAGGTAAAAACACTAGGAATATTTCCTGAAGCAAATCTTTTCAATTACAGTATGGTTTATAAAGCAGAGATATAGCACCCATAAATTTATTCCTGTTCTGTTTTATTTTTAATGCAAAGAACACTGCTGTAATCATGTTCACCCAAGAAAGCCAGTAATGAAGGGGTTTTATTAGATGTTTACAAATTTTCTCTGTTCACCTTAACTTCTCTTTCTTCTGCCAAACCTACTAGCTGTTGCATACATAAATATAAAACTGAGGATAGGACACATATATACAAAGGCAGTTTCTGAATCTCATTTTTAAGATGGTATAAGTGTACCCACAAAACAATTATTTATTTTACAAAAGGCAGCTTGGCACTGCTTTTTACAGAAACCTGATACCACAGGCAAGATAGATACATAAAGGCAACCTGAAATGAATTCCTAGGCAGTAAAGATATATTCACTTACATTTCGGGAGTCAAGTATGCATCATCTGGAGTATCTGAAAAGAAACATTTAAAGGAAACAATTACTGGAACCATACAATATAACAGAGAGGTTAGATTCATCAGTGTAGTGCTTGAATAGATCCATTCTCAGTAGGAGTTCCAGAGATCTCTGGGTTTCCACAAACCTATCCCAAACGTTGGACTAATTATTGGGTTAATATTGGAGAAGACCATGAGAAAAATATCCAGGTAGAAGTTTCATTATATATCAGAGCTGCTTGACCGTAAGATGGATAGCATATAAATTTAATAAAAATAAATAAAAGTATGGATTCAAAGGAGTTAAAAGTGAGTGATATTTGTCACTCATTGAAACTTGATGTCAATTAGTGTGGAGAGCCACGGTGATGCAGGACACTTCAGACTGAAGAACATGAGAGACGGGGAACGCCTTAGAATAGCAGCGAACATCACTTACTGAATTGTGGGACAAAAGAAAAATAACCCCAAATTTAAATGAACAAATTCCTTATTGTTCAATAGTTATCAGGATATATTGAAATAAGTACCTCACTCTATTAGAAATAACTGCAATTCTGGGCACCTAGTATCCATTTCTTTTCAATGCCACCAAGGAAATACCCTACCTGGAAAATTCTGCTGGAAGGCACCAAGATCTACCTTGGGAGGTCTTGGTGGCTTCTTTGGAGGAGGACCAAGCTCTTTGATAGAAGGAAGGAGCTTGATTTTTGGAAGCTTGGCATCTTCATCATCAGGACATCTTTCTGTACCAAAGAAATGAAATAATCTTAAGATTTGAGGAAAGAGGAGTGGACAATGCATATTCATGAAACAACAAATTGTTTTCTTCTAGGGGTTCCAGCATCTTTCTTTCCTATTCTTAAAAGTTATGTAGTGAAGGTCCGTGCCAATGTATGCCTGCACTGGCCTTTTGGCTGCAGAACTGGCAGCATCTGTACCACAGTAACCAACAAGGTATCATTTAATGTCCTCCAAACTCTGGTTCCTAGCATTTTGGAGGGAAGGGGAGAACCACTCATGCAAATGTTACAGCATGAATGGGCAATTTTTTGATCATAGGAACCATACTTCTTCCAATTTATTTATTTGATGGATGAATCTTGCAATGAGTGAGCAGTGATGCAAAAATATCATTGAAGCAAAGAGGGACAGGATACTCGTGTTTCGGTGAGGGAAGGGTAGCTAAAATATATCCACCTTAAAGGATTGGACTCAATTTTTTATTCTTGTACTTTTCTGCAAAACAAACAAACAAACCAACCCTGACAGCAAATCATACTGCTGTTTAATCTGCAGGAAAGCAAGTAATTTTAAATACATTGGACTTAATGGGGAGACCCAGATTTGGGACTCCATTGACACAGAGAGATCCCTAGATGACTTTGGACCAGTCGTTCCTTCTCAGCTCAACCTATATTAAATTGTTATGGGATAAAATTAATGAGCTGCTTCCTGGTCTATGTCACTTCTCTGAGAAAACTTGGAATATAAATGTGGTAAACAAATAAAAGTAATGGCCTTAGGGACTGCAAAAAAATGCAGACTTGCATATTATATATTGTGGAATTGAAAAAGGAGAATGGTTCAACCCAAATTATTCAAAGCCTAGAGCAACTTCTCCAAATTTAGGCCTTTTTTGATTAAAAAAGGGAGAGGAAAGCATGGCAGCACTGAAACAACACAGACAAAATAGTTGAAGTTTCTTTTAATTTATCAAACTTACATGGCCATCCATCTATCCAGTGAAACTGTGTGAGACCATATAAATTTGATTAATAAAATCATTACTCCCCCCTAGTTATTAGCTTAAGATGCCAAATACATTTCTTAAATAAAATAAATTCTATTTTGTCTGTGGATGGTGAATTAAGTATAAAACCTAAAGTCATTCAATGAAACTATAGGATAGAAAGTCGGTGCATTACTTCTTCACACAACCAAAGGATATTGGACAACTTTGTGTTGAATAAGGCCATCAGCAACCAAAAGCCATGATAGCTATGGAGTTACTGATTTTAAGAACCTGTATGCCATCTTATAAAATCAACTCAGTTTCTCAATATCCTTTTGCTGAGGAAAATGAATAAGAGGATGTGATGATGTATCTCTCCAGCACGCAGACTGGAAAATAAGCAGTAATAAGATAGGATGGGTATGATCTTGCAGAACTTGTTTATGTTATTTTATGACAGTCACACTGTATGCTAGACTCATAAAAAATGAAAAAAAAAAACCCCAACCCTGTGACTCAGCACTGAAAAGCCACCTAGAAAGGTCAGTTGGGAGAAAATCCTGGAAGCTACATTCAAAATCTTATCGTATGAATCACCTGCATTCATTGTAAGTTGGCAAAATTGCCGCTTAATATTAAGCTACTGTAAGGCAACTTTTTCCAGGGGGAAATAAAATCAATTAAATATTAATCTTCTTCAGTGTTGGCTTTGGTCCTGGATTTTGTGAAGACTGTCAAAGTCAGAGCTTCCCGATGGTAGGTTTCTCCTCCTGAGTTTGCAAAAATTCATTTCAGCAGCCACAACAGCATGTTCTGAATGTCTGCCTGGGGAGCCACCACATTTTTTTTCTCTTTGGTTACTATAAGAGCACATTGCTTAATATTTATGAAGAACATACGCTGATTAGTAACTAGTTGGGTGCCATCCAGAGGTGGGTTCCTCCCAGTTCGGACCGGTTTGCCCAAACCGGTAGTGACCCACTGGTGATGTCACAATGACATCACGGATCCAGTTCGGTCGGTGCCGGTCCGTGGACGCCACCATCTTTTTTTTTTAATTTTTTTTGAATTTTTTCCGGTTTTTTTTCTTCTGCGCATGCACAGAAGCCGAGTTTCCGGCACTGTGCATGCATCGCCATCTTGTTTTCAGCTTTTTGGGGGCAGATTATTATTATTTTTTTGCACTGTGCATGCACGTGCACGCACCCACGAGGCATGCCCACGCGGCGCAGGAGGAAGCGAACCGGCAGCGAGGTAAGTTAGAACCCACCCCTGGTGCCATCACTTCAAGGCTTTAATCAAACAATAGAGAAATAACACAGTCAGAAAGCTTAATCTTTATCCATCTCCTACAAGTATTAAGCTACAGATTGTGAAACAAGGCATGGAGTTTGCTGTTGCATTAGCTGACCTGTTGTCAGAGCCTATGTATCAAGTTGATTTGATGATGTGTGGGAAAAAGCTTTATGATATTTTGGTTCTCAAATGTCCCCAAAGAGAAGTTAAGCTTATGTTAGTTTAAGAATTGTCATTCTAATAAAGAAGGGAAGTACCTTCTATGATGGCTGGTGTGATACGGACCTTTATCCACTACAACCCTCTATCACCACCCAAACATTAACACCAAGTATTATAGCCAATAAAATATTACTGGCCATTCCCCAATTTTGTTAAGAGTGAATATATATTTTAATAGCTTCATAACAGAAATAAACTCAACAGAACCTATTTGTATTGGACTCTTCCACATTTGTAAATAGTGAGACAAGCATGACCGAAACATCTTCAATTTCCAAGATTTCTTAAATAATATAAAAGGAAAACGATCTGTACTAACCCCAGCTTACAACCTCAAAAAACAGTTATCACTGATGGATGGATGTTACTTCTAAAGGCTGGAAACAGCTGTAAACAAATCACTTTTTGTCTGTGCTCTGACTACAATTGTTCTTAGACCTATTTGAAGCAAATATAACTGGCTTAATATCAGAAAAGAAAAGAAAAATATTAAACATGATATTTACCATTTGAGACCTTGCTTAGACTGTTCGAATTGTTCAAACTACTTGGAGAAAAACCAGCAACCACTTTATTTAAGCTTGTATGACTTCTTGGAGGAACTGGAGGTGAAGTTGTAGGAACAAATTCATTGTGTACGTGGGATGGAGGCTTATTCACATCAAGGACCATCCCTTGCTTAAGTCCAGCTATTTTTGCTTTGTCCTCTGTCAAAATCACATCATTAACAACTTGTGGGTGGGAAAGAGAAGTTGTCCTGACTGTACACTGTGGTGGTGTTGCACCACATTTCTGGTCACCTTGTGCTGAAGCACTTTCCCAAATGTGCAATGTGTTGCGAAAAGAACTGCTTGCTCCTTCAGACCCTTGAGGAGGAAGACAAGATCTTGGATGCGGTTTCTGTGATTCTTCCCCTGATGAAGGTGGTTTGCAAATGGCCACAGAGAGGTTTGAGTCCTTCCTATCTTTGAGCTTGACCTTTGGGAATACCATAGGCTTGACTTGCCTGATTTCCAATTTCTGTGATGTGTAACTGAACTGCTTGGTTTGCTGTTCAGGATCTGGAACCTGCCTTTGATGCAAGGGTTTTGGTGTGGGACGAGACACAGACGAGCCACCAGTATTTTGCCGTGGACTGAATTTGGCAGGAGGCTTCTTTGCAGACTCCAGGAGCATATTGGAAAAATTGGAATCATTTTGAAACATTGCTCGAAGACTGCCAAAGTCCCTAGGCTTTTCCTAAAAAAGAGAAAAGGTAATTGTCAGTTGCAGAGCTTCCAGTGAATTACTGCCTGGTGAAAATCTAACTCTCTCACTCAGGCTGGAACTAAATTAAAACCTTCCCAGGCCTCCTCTGAATATCCATTGTATCACAGTAATAGTTTAATCATTAGCATATTGGAGCTAATACTAATATAAATAACAAAAGCGGAATAGAAGCACAAGGGAAGACTGAAATCCTTGTAGTGAGGAAATTATGTCCAATTACCTACTATTAGTAAGAAGAGATTTTTTTCATTGGAATACTCCAGTAGTAGTTAATCTGGTAACCTCCAGAACTCCTGGACTATATTTTCTACTTTCCATTAGCCATTCTCACTAGGGTTAATGTGAGTTCCAGTCCAAAGCTTAATCTGGAAAGTTCCTGATAATCTGCCCCTGGAGAACTCTAAATCAAATCTATCTTAATGACAACTTCTCTTGCTTTTCTAATTCTTGCCATTGATATGCTGGAAACTATACACAATTTAATGTTGTGTGATGGGGGTGGAGATGAGATGGAAGGGGGAAAAACACTTAAAACAACACAGCACTTTTTGCAATCATAACTTTTGGCCTCAGAAATCAACTCCCACAAATCATGGCTCAGAGCCTCATTGTAACCATTTATTTCTTCCTGTTTTAAAAAGGTCCTCCAGATATGCTAGAACAACCTTTCCCAGAACGGACAACAAATTCTGGGAATTACGGAAAACAAATTCTGGGAATAACACACCTTGCAAATTTGGAGGCCTCCACAATGAGGAAGAGGGTGATAGTAGTTTGAACCACCTGATGAACTTAATGGACTCGCCTAGCACAAGGAACATGTATGTTAACTGGTTTTATCCTAAAATAGATCAGAGATTAGAAAATCCGGAGAAACAGACAACCCTAGACAGAAGTTCCATTATGCTGAAGAGACATGCTGATGTCTTTAATGAGAAGCAACACAATTGAGCCTTGTCCTGAGATGTTATTGAATTTTGTATAATTGCATCCAACTTATTAAATACCAA
Organism: Thermophis baileyi; assembly: GCA_003457575.1. Classification (NCBI taxonomy): domain Eukaryota; kingdom Metazoa; phylum Chordata; class Lepidosauria; order Squamata; family Dipsadidae; genus Thermophis; species Thermophis baileyi. The sequence continues at coordinate 1,339,705 of QLTV01001715.1, forward strand.
ATAGTCTCCTCTGAATAACCTCTCGTAGTCAACGCCAGTGTTTCCACATTAAACAGTGTGATGTAAAGCATCCAAGGGATACTTTAGTTGTTCTGATTGTACTAGAGCAGCCAGCTGCACGATGCAACCAGCCATGCCAAAGACTCTAGTTGAAACTGGAATCTATCTGCAATTAACACTGCCATACAAGAAAGACAAATGAAACCCACTGATCTTCATCTAAAACACCACGCAGAGTTATGGCTATAACCAATGGCAGCGAAGTTTAAATAAACAGCATTGTGTTTGCAGCATGGGCACAATATCTACGTGCTTTTTAAAGAACAAAAACAGCCCAAACGCTCAGCACTGTTTATGGTTCTTTATTGAAAACCAGGTGCTCCTCTATTTCTGAATTCTCTTAGATGGTACGCAGAGATGGCCCAATGAAAACAGAAGCCTTTGCCAGGTCACAATGCTGCAACAAGTCATCCCAGAAGGATTGTATTCCTGAGAAGAATTATGGTATTATGAGTTAAAACACAGCTGAAACAACAGAGCTGGATCCAGAAGAGATGCCTCTGCTTCTAAAGAGCACCACAGGTGCCACAGCTCGTCCATGAAGCACAGCACAGCATGCTGGAATTTGAATGTAGCTCTGACAAAACCAGAGATTCTGCAGTGGCACAATATACACACAACAGATCATTCACTATACTCCCATCAGAACTGGGAGAATTTACAAATCCTTCTTTTTTTCCTTACAATCTACTCTGATCCTTTCTTTTTAACACATCTGATTTGTTTCCTGCCTTTATTATTTTTACAAATAACTCAAAGTGGCAAACATATCCAACACAACATCCACCTCCTATTTTTCCCACAACTACAATGCTGTGAGGTGTGTTGGGCTGAGAGAGAGGGACTGGCCCAAAGCTGCCCAACTGGTTTTCATGGCTAAGATGGGATTTGAACTCACGATCTCCCACTTTCTAACCTGGTACCTTAACCACTTGTTATGGCATCTTGTTAAACCTTAATTTTTAGAGGCAGGATATCCTAATGCAAGATTCTGGAGGGAAAGTTCCCTTCTTTCCTACTCCAAATCAAGTTTGATAAGGCCTAACAATTCTTCACTTATCACCTTTCTAACTAAGAGAAAAAGAGAGCAATTCACAATGGAGGAGAAAGACAGAATGGATCTCCTTTACTAATTAGAAATCCTTTCCATATGCAAAAACCTCTGAAATAAATTCCCTCAAGTTCAGTGTTAATGTAACACTTCACTCAACAAACCAGGAATTCCTGTAGAATATAATGCACCTAGAATTTTTCAAGATACCTGAGTCTAATAGATGACCAATGTTTATGACTAACATAAAGCTATAAACTGTAGTTTACAAGCTACTATAGTTGCGTCAGATCAGATAAGCCACCTTATGCATCAGTACAACCGTATGGTATGTAACAGTACTATGGGTTGGTACAAATATATTACTAAAATCTAGAGCAGGGCTGTCAAACTCCCAGCCCGTGGGCCGGATGTGTCACGCACTGGCCATGCCCATGCCTGGTTTAGCAAAGGGGAAAAAAGTCCTGATATGTCACGTGACGCCACCGTGACGTGAATTTGACACCCTGATCTAGAGATACATATATCACTTATGTTCTACAACAACAAACACAAGAGTTGGAATTGTTTGTTTTTTAACAAGATTATTAGAAGTTTTTTATTGCATAAAAAATAAAAAGCAAGTTTTATTATTAAAATACAAACAATACAAGTGATTTTTCTCTCCAATTTTTAATTAAGCTTACAATAAGTCTATGAACATTAGGGCAGGATGAGTGTAATAGTAACAGAGTTGGAAGGGACCTTGGAGTTCTTCTAGCCCAACTCCTCACTCAAGCAGGAGACCCTATACCATTCTGGACAAATAACTATCCAATCGCATCCTGGACATAAATTGTTTCAACTCCTACCCTCAAAACGACGCTATAGAGCACCGCACACCAAGACAACTAGACACAAGAACAGTTTTCCCCGAACGCCATCACTCTGCTAAACAAATAATTCCCTCACCACTGTCAAACTATTCACTAAGGCTGCAT
>QLTV01001715.1:1354881-1365690 GCA_003457575.1 Thermophis baileyi
CAGCAAAGAAGAATCAAAGTGTGTTAATATAAGGCAACTGGCAGTTGGAACAGAGTTCTTCTCAGGTGGAGAGGGGGAGTAGAACGTCTAACTCCTTAGCATCAGTATATGTTCTTATATACTGTATATAAGAAATACTAATGATCTGATGGTCATTTCAAAAATCCTTTCTTAGCAGGCACCTAGAAGCCAAGGGGACCATACATGCCAAGTTTCAAGTTTGTAGGCTTTACGGTTCTGGAGATTTCGTGATGATGCGTGAGTGGTATTTGGCTTTTATATATATAGATTTCAAAGTCATTGGAAAAATTACTGGAAAAATTAATTGGAAGGAGAATTATTTTCATGCACTGATTTTACAAAATACAGATGGTAAAAAAGAACCAGTGCAGAATTTTAAAATTTTCATTTCAGGAACAAAGCCCAAAACAGAAATAGACAAGATTTGGGAGGAAAAAAGGGAGCAATCCAGCTCACTTTAATTTTGTAGGCCTAGTTACAGGACATAATATTTCAACTTTTTAGAAAACACTATCAATGAACACCATGTGCCCCAATTGTTTGGATACTACGGTAGAAAGACTGTTTTACCCATGTATATACAGTATTAGCCTGATTATTGAAATTGCCATCAAAGACCCATCATTTATGTTCCAACAGCCCTTAAGATCAAGGCAGGTCTTTCAAATGGCCAGGGCACCTTCTGGAGTGCTCCTCTGAAGGACACCAAATCGCACCTTCTCCCTAGCAAATTTCTAGAACATCAGGAAAGTCTTCCATTATACAATTCTGCTTGCTGGTTTATCAATTGCTATTTTTTATTTTTATTTTTTAAAAAAATGGGTTTTTTTCTGCTGCTGTTTTGTAGTTTATACTTTACTCTTTTAGAATGATTTAGCCTTTACTTGTGAGTTATCACACCGTAAGGTGAGATATAAATTCCTACATACATCATGGCCATTGATGCTGCATCATGGCTAGAGATGCTTCATGTTTTCTTTATGGGTCTTAAGTGCAATTGACTCTTTTCAAGTTAACATTCAGCTATTCCAAACATTAAAAAAAAAATCATAATACAGATTATCGATTCAGTCAATACCATTTTACTAGATTCATCACTTACTCAATGCAGGCAAGGAACAGGTTGTGATTTTGAGGTAAGGAAAAAGGTACGGTAAGTGTGTGATCTGATGCTTTGATCAACGTGACAAGAGCAACTTTGCACCATTATTCCGCAAGTCACAATGCTTGTACAAAAGGGCAGAATTTACAATAACACGGTGTGATGCTGCTTTTATCATTTGTGCATCCTCTCCTGCGGACGTTTCTGTGAAGGAGATCTGTCAAGCCCATGTGTGCATTCATTTGGAGGCAAATTGCATTCAGTATAGTGATAATTGATAATTACCACTATGTTTTCACTGAATCCCCTGGCATTCAGTATCCTCTATAGAGTCGACTATAATAATCCTTCAATGTAACTTCTGCAAATTCCACAGTATTGAGTACTGGAAAATTTCTACTGTAAATCTTAGTAGGCAAAGGCTTTTTTTTTTTTTTGCTACAGTTTTCCACTAGAGGACGAGCTAAGCTAGCTTTAGTTGCATCAGACTTTTTCAAAGATATTTCTCTCCAAATTTGGGGGAAGGGAAAATGTTCATAGTGTTTATTGATCTTCAGGTTAATATCAGACAAGGTGAATAATGACAACTTTTACTGAAGCAACTTATTATTAGCCAGACTGATGGAATTTACTGCACATCTAATAATTCTCCCTTCAGTAATTTTTAAGAGAAGTCCTCTCAAACAGGGCAATAAAATGTTGCATTGGAAACGGACTTTACTGTTCTCAGCGGCTGCTCCAGTTTCCCACCACATGACTTGGAGATTTAAGATGTTACTTCTCTATACTGTAGATTAGGCCAGGGGTTAGGTAACTTTAAGACTAAGCCAGCCGAGGAATTCTGGGAGTTGAAGTCCACAAGTCTTAAAGTTGCCAAGTTTGGAGAGCCTTGCTATCGTGGGAGAATTGTCAAGTTTAGTCTTTGTGCTGGAAATCATTGGATCAGTTTCTTTCTCTTGGCTTTCTTTCATTCATAGCTCATCCACTCCAGGGTTTGTTTAGTGAGATAGTATTCCACCACGGGGTTAGTTTTGAGACATGTGGCGATGCAAAGATTGCCTTCTTTTGCCTTTCGCATTTAGTATGGCAGAGTGTGCCAAATAACCCAGATGCTGGAGTAGCTCCAGTGGGTTGCCCTCCAGAATTGCTAGCCAAATTCAGTTTTGGCTAGGAATGCTGGGAGCTGCCATCCAACACATGTGGAGAGCCTGAGGCTAGGAAGAACGGCTGCTCTTTGGGGACATTACCTTGAAGGTCACTGCACCAGCTGAGCAGCTTGAGAGTGTAGGACCCAACATTTATTTGCAGCTTTCTATGTTAATGCATATGGGAGTGTAGCTTTTAGCCATCATTTTTAATATGTAACTTCCTGCAACCTGAGATGTGTTTTATTCATCTGTGTTATACTTAGTGTCTTGAATCTCTCCAACCTTTTTTCTACGTTCCTGGCTGACAGCATCACACACTCACTAAAGTGGCACCTTCTCTTTCGGAAACTGGAAATGTGCTTGATTGTTTTATTTCTGGAAGAGCCACAAATAACTTTAATCATATGAAGTGTGTTTCCGATGCCACTATCAGCATAGCTAAAATAGATATAATGCTTCAGTAATCTCGCTAGATGCTGAGAAGGAAAATATTTGGCCATTTTTATTAGCGGATGGTCAGGCTTTGGGTTGGAGAGATTCCTGGTTGCTGGTTTACATGGCATATTAAATTAAAGGAAGATTTCATATTGTCAGTTACTTCTTTCTTGTCTCCAATTGCTTTAGAAATCAAAGATTTAGATCCTAGTGATGCAGTGACTGAGTAGGCAAACATGACAGCCAATATGTGCTAAGCAATAACTCACTCTGCTTGGATGCTGGAAACTATTTTATTGAGACAGACAATGGGGAAAAATGAATTGCCATTTTCTTTAGGGCCCTGTGCGGTGTACATTTTGTTTTCCCTAAGTGAATTCATTGGTAGGTTCAGCATATTATTTTCTAAAGCTTTGCTGTACAGTGAGATCTGGCTTGCAAACTCCACTTGAACAGATGGTAAGAATGGCTGAATTCATATAGCCCAAAGGAAGCCCAAACTGAGTTTGTGTCATCTTCATTACTCATTGAGGTTACTACTATTCAGTTCTATTTCCATATTTTATCCTGTTTTAAGTCTAATCTTAGCAATGCTTAGCTAAGGTTCAGTCAAATCAGATCTTTATTACAGCGATAGACAACATAGGGGCTCAATCTGCTTTATAACACCATAGAATATGACAGAATAATAATAATTTTTAAAAAATCTTTGCTTATTTATTTTCTCAGTCCATTTCCTGGAAAACTGGCTGACGCTCTAGAAGACATGGCATTAATTCTGACAACATTAACCACTGGACACATGGATTGATGTAGAATTAGCAACTTTTAAAAAATAGCTAGAGACATTGAGAAAGTTGTCTGTTTTTATATATTAAGCTACTTGTCTGTTTTATTCTGTCAACTGTGTAAGGATATTTTTGTCATGCATTAGTTCAAATATGTCCTAAAATTATCAAGGGTATCTATTTTCTATAATGCAGATGCATATTGGACTGTTTATTTGTATCATTGCCCCATATATATTGTAGAATGCCAAACCAGGGAAATTCCTACTGGAATCTTACCATCTGCTCATTAAAACATAAAGTTGTAACTTACAGTAATTTATTCTCAGATTTTTGATTAAAGAAAACGACAAAAAAAAAAAAAAAGTGACGAGGCACTCTGCTTCTGACCAAATCAGATAATCAAGTTCTGATCCTGCAAAATTCCTGCAAAACTGATATTTCTGCAAAATATCATTACAATAGGCTGGCTAAAGAAATATCAAGAGTTCATGGAAAACAAGTCTATTAAGGATAATTTGTTTTGAAGTCCCAATATTATCCCAGGTTGGGGACTTTAATTAGCCATTGCAGAGAAACTTTAATTAATTAGCCATTGCAGGGTATATTTTTGTCTCCCACTTACAAGCACCACAAAGTCATCTGCGTGGCATGATCCAACATATCATAGGTCTATCTGACTTGTACATACATATCAGATGAATGCATTGCTACATATGGCCATGTTTTTTTTTTCTAATCAAATTTACACCTGTCAAAATAGTGTTAATATTAGTGAAATCCAGTATCTATATCTGGAAACATTCCATATGTTAAATGCTGCGCTTGGAAGAAGAGAGGGAAAACCATTGGGATAAAATTTATGTTCTTGATTGTTTTGACTTTCCCTTCAATAATGCTGTCCTTAACTCCTAAATATCACAACCACATGTAAAAAAAACAAGCAGCAATTAAGTTCATGTTCTTATACCTTCAATTTCTAATATATGGGCTTTATAACAAAGAGTTCAGTTCTATTAACCAAACTTAGTGGACTTTGGCATGAACACAAAAGCTTGTTTAAATATGTCCATCTATCCTGAAATGTCTGCCATTGAGAACCCAGTTTGATTGGTTCCCCCCCCCCATTTTGTTTGTTTTTCTTTTTGTCAATGATTCACAGTACCAAAGAACATTTGAGACACAAAATACACTCTTAAAAACAAACAAACCAGACCACTCCCAAGTGGGTACTCAAAGATTTTCAAATGAATTTTTTTTTTAAGCATTTGGTTTTGCTAAAAGAAAATGAAGATCCACCCAAATAATATACTTTTTCCTATAATTCTCTCAATAGCTTACTTGCTATTATGTCAGAATACAGATGCGGCACAGAGTAAGCTAACGGGATTGCCTTCCCAGAGGTAAGTCTATATCCATGTAATTTAAGATACTACCTGTCATATATAAATTGTTATCTGGTCAGTACATCAATTCAAACTCGCATATGAGCCATGTGGGTACCATTATCTTAAAGCAGCTAACAAAAAATGGTTGACACAATTGTCCCATCACTGTGGAGCAGTAACACAAATCATTTTTTGAGTCTCATAATTACATCTGTTTAAGACATTTCCTCCTGAGCCACAATTTGTTCTTCAGACAATTCTGTTCTTCATTCCATGCATACTAAATCAAAATGAACTTGTAACCATATTATTTAACAATACATTTGCTAGTTATTCTATATAACATTTTTGGAAAAGAGAAAGCAAGAATACTATGTTTGGATTATTAATATATGATTTCTGAATTTTCAGGATTGATTCATTTATTTCTGCAATAAGTACAGATGGCTTATTTTTGTCATTGCATTCATCTACGGCACCCCTTCCCAGCCAAATGTTTAGTAATTTTAGCACTTTGTGCTCTGCGCAAGGGACAGCACAGAGCGGAAAGTGGAGAGGGAAGAACAAAAATAAAATAAGCAATTAGATTATTATTTTTTAAATGATCCTCTCTAACTGCCTGGTTCTGAAATTGAAACTGACCTATAGAAACAGCAAGGTATGATCAAGTATACCCCATTGGTATCTTTACATACATCTCTTGGGCTTTAGAGTAGCATATGATTTCCAGCTTTGGAAGAATACCGTCATTGTTCTAATTATTAATAGTCTTCCTCCTTACAAAAAATAAATCTCCTATATAAAATGTCTGCTTGTCATCTGACATTGTGGATTATAGCCTGTGAAATCTCATGTCATATTAAATTTGCTGGTCTTCAAGGTGCTCAAGCACCTTACATTCTCCTAGTCTGTCAGTCATAATGATAATAGAAGGTAAGAGATAATGACAGGTTATGTGTTAGCAATGTGACAATAACAAGCATTGCTCAGAGCTTCTACTTCAATAAATAAGCAAATTGGATGTATCTTATTAAGGAATACATTGGATACAGATCAGCACCCTATCTCACCCTATGCTCCTTCTAGAGAACATACCCTGAAGAAATTCACACACTGACCAGGCAGTTGTGAATCACTGAAAAAAAAGTAGCTATTTGAATTGTCTACCATGGGACATTTACTCTGATAATAAAGTAATGTTGTTCCAAGGAACAATATCACTTTATTATCAGAATAATCTACTTGTTATCATGTCAAATAACTTGTTCAAGATTTTGTCTACTCTGCCAGGGAAAGACTGTCTAGAATCCGAAGTAGAGATCTTTAGCAAGATTGTATTAACTTTGGAGTTATGAGTTATTCTGGATCAAACCTGACTTTATATTACTAAGGGGTTTTTTTTCAAGAGGGATGAGATGCACACAATTCTGAATCAGATGAGCATATATTTATGTTTAATTAATATACAAGGATGTTTATTTAATCAAATATAAATTAATTCATGTGAGTATAATTATATTTAATTAAGTATTCAGAAAAACAAAATTAGGGGTAATAGTATGCATTTTATAGTTTCTCTGTTTTAGCACATCAAAAGTTTTTATTTCGTAGCAACTTTTGGAGGCCTCTGAATTCCACAATATTTTCAAGTTATCTCATACTTCCGTGGGACATTTGGCAGTATGCCTTCTATTAATACAAATTCTGAGATCTTCTATGCTGATCTTTAGTCCTTCCAATACCAATATATTTTTTTGTCAAAGTATAAAAGTTGTTGCCTATGCAGTATTTCATGAGAGGGGAGGAGAAAGGTAAGGTTGAGACTACAATTGTAGCTTGTCAAGGAACACAACACTGCAGCTTCACATACATCCACAGTCGTGTACACATACTCTCAAGTAATTAGTTCTAATTTTGATTTCAGTCTGATGTTACATAACACTTGTTTCTTTGGAGGAAATAATAATGGGAATTGGTTGTCTATCCAGCTTTTCCAAGGTTGTGGAAATCCTAATTGGCCTGGATCTGGAGAATGCTGTAGGCTACCATGGCCTTGAAAAACTTAAGTACCGTAATCACTACTGAAGCATTTTTATGTTAGAATTCCTATAATTCTGACTAACCTTGAATATTACTTTAGATGTCATGTCTAATACTGTAAACAAGTGGATGGGAGCAACACTGAGTGAGAAATGGTCTATATTGGAGTGGACAATCCAGGGATCACATTTTTAAGTAGCTATTTTTAAGTCTCCAAGAAACACAGAAGCCATGGTGGTGACATGGTAATAAAACCAGAAGAAATGTAATAGTTCTTTAAAAAACCCTTTCTTAATTATTGGGGTATAGTATTTTTGTTTTGTTTCAGTGAAACTGCTATGAGAACTTCTTTTGATTTTAGATAGGGCAAACTATGGATATACATCATTACTTGATATATATCTCAGATGTAGATAAAACAGACAACAAAGTATTTTCCAAGTGTGAGTTTCTGTTACTAATTCAATTTTGGTATGATGCTGTGAGAAGGTACTTAGAAAAACATTCATCTTATTTAATGCATGTTTATTTATTTGCTACATTTATATCTCACTTTTGCTTCACAACCTCACAACACAGTACACAGCGAACTATCCTACAGCTCAACTTAATCCCACAAGTACCATCTTATTGAGAAAATGCTTCCGGGCCATAATCATCTAGTGAATTTCTATCACTGAGGCTGAATGTATCTTTTATACTGTATGTTAGCTTTACTTTAGTATTGCCACCCTAATAGGCATTACCAAGATGTGAAGTTAGAACTTTCTATAATGTAAAATAAATTTTGCTTGCAATGATGGTAAAATGAATTTTCTTAAATAAATAATGCATATGGCCATTGACTTGTGGTTCAATCAAACACTGCCAGATGGAATTCCTTTCCTCCTGAACATAACAGAAGAATGTAAAAGTGTATTTTTTTTAAAAAAAACCCCACTAAAAAGAGCTCACCACTGTTTTCTGCCGGATTGCAGACAAAACACAAGTATGCAGCAAGCATCTGCACACAAGATTCCTTGAACGTTTGAAAACAGTCCTTGAAATTAACTTACCTACGCTTGAGCCTGACATACTTAATAGGCATTAAATCCAACCCCATGTTGCAGTCAAGAGTATTCTATTAAAATTGATTTTCACAGAGTAGATGTGCAAAATGGACACTATTATTCATTATTGCTAACTATTTTCATTCTATTACAAGATCACGAAGACAGGCTGGGGGACCTATTCCCATTGATTGTCACCTGAGCACATGGTCACAATGGACAAAATGCTTCCCTTGCCAAGAAAAACGAGTAAGGGGCTCCAGTCTTATGCAACTAACTTCTTGCTATATTTTGCTTGCAATGATAGTAAAAGCATAGCTCAGTATAGGGACAATATCCAATTCCATGGCCCAAAAAACCCCCAAACAAAACAGATTTAGACTGAATGAAGGACTTTGAAATCCATGTAATTCTGCTCTGTTTTAGATTGGGTCTAATATGCTGCTCTGTACAGTACAGTGAACAAAGATGCCAGAAAAGAATGTAGGAAGTACTTTGCTGGATTTGTGTATGTGTGTGTATATGCATGCTTTTGAGTCAGTGTTGACTCCTGGCAACTGCCTGGACTAGTCCCTGCAGTTTTCTTAGCAAAATTTCAGAAGTGGTTTGCCATTGCCATTGGCTGAGAGAGTCATCCAGTTGGCTTCATATCAAGGACAGGATTAAAACACATAACTCCTGGTTTCTAGTCTCATACCTTAACTGCTACACTAAACTGGCTCTCTTTGCTGGATTGATGCACTAAATATCTAGATATCTATTTTTCAGTCATTTCATTTATATTATACCCAATCTGCCTAGTACTTCTGGCAGTTTATAGCCATGGATAGCAGTCAAAACATCCAGGTCAGTAGTGGGTTCTAAATTAGTTTGCTACCAGTTCATGCATGCGCTCGCGCTTGCGCGTGACACTTCTGCGCATGCGCAGAAGCGTCCCGGGCGAGTGGGCGGAGCCTCCCGCCGCCACTACCGGTTCTAAGAACCGGGCAGAACCGGGAGCAACCCACCACTGATCCAGGTAATGTAATAAACAACTAGATAGTTACAAATCCATGACAGTGCAATGGGAATAATAGTGTAAAGATTATCACATAAACTATCATGATAATGATATTGCTGTGGAGCAATCATAACCTTAAATAGTATATTATGGCAATGTTATTCACTATTAAATGCTATGCAGAAGACCTCTTAACTAACTTCTGAAGCATTGTAATAGGGCAAGCTTTACCTCCAAGAAAAAGATGTTTTGTTAAGACTGAGACTACAGAAAAGTGTGGCTTCATTTCACAAAAATGAGGTATAAACGGGAGTTTCTCCTGGGATGAACTTGCAGTGCAATGTTTCACTCACACACTCACACCAGCCTGCACTATTAAAGTGATAGCTTTCATATATGCACCAACTGTTTATATAGAATTCCAAGTCATGGAAAACCGATCCCAGTTATTTGTGGGCTGATAGAGTTATTTTATCTTCTTGAAACAAGAGAGCAATTGGATTTGGAAAAAGGGCCCTGCAATTTATGTTGACTGCAATCAGGCTTTACCTCTGGTTTTTTTTTTTTTTTTAATTATCTCTGAATGTTTCATCACCGCATACTGCAAGCTGTGCTTTAAGTAATTCCCACTGTATTGAGAAACACTCAATTAGTTCTACATTTTTAATGGCTACATAATTAATGCTTCCCCTTCTTGGGTGAGATTATTTTGTGTGATTCTAAATGTTTAATTCCACATTTTAAAGAATTTGTATGTAACTATTTTAATGTACTCTACAGTTCAGATCAAGGCAGCTGGTACAACCAGCCAAATATAAAGGGAGAATGTGCAATGGTAATCTTTGGGACAGAGAAGCTTGTGACCCGAGAGAACCATGCGTGGTGGATCAAAGCTGTGGAAATGACTTTCAGTGTCAGGAGACAGGTGAGTCTGGTTCCATTTCAGTCTTCCTCATTCTGATGCCCTTTGGATGGCTTCAGTTTCTATAATTCCCATTAAATGAGGCACAGAGGTGACCAGTTTTGAAAGATACACTGAAATTGCTTTGAAGAAAGATTTTTGCTGGTTTTTGTTGTTGTTGAAATGAGAACAAATAATAAAACTTTAGGTTTTATTTCTGTACACTCCATAGTCTCGTTCAGTGATGATGAACTTTTTGGGCTTGGTGTTCAGAATTCAGAAAATGCCCTAAATTGACTCTGCTGGTGAAATATAGAGTCCAATTCAGGAAGTGTTGTCTTTCTGTTGATAGGCCTGTGCTGCCCACTGGAGGCAGCCACAGGTTGCACGAGGCCTTCATTCTTGAAGTGCCTTTGGAGAATGCTCTCGCAGGTGTTATGTTCTAACTGTTTCAACTGTGTTGCATGGTTCCAACCAGGTCCAGCGTTTGAGCGGGAAAAAGCTCAAACGCTATTGGCTGGTCTGTCTGACAGCTCCCTATAAAAGGGCAAGCTGTCAGACTGCTCTTTGCTGGTTGCTTACACAAGAGCTGAAATAAAGAGCTGCTTTGGAAGTCTGTCTCCTGTCATCTCTACCCACTATCTAACAGTGGCGACGAGGGCTTGGGCCAGGAGAACTGTGACTAGCTTCTTCAGCACTTTCAACCAGCCAGGCAGACAGCTCAAACGCTATTGGCTGGTCTGTCTGACAGCTCCCTATAAAAGGGCAAGCTGTCAGACTGCTCTTTGCTGGTTGCTTACACAAGAGCTGAAATAAAGAGCTGCTTTGGAAGTCTGTCTCCTGTCATCTCTACCCACTATCTAACAGTGGCGACGAGGGCTTGGGCCAGGAGAACTGTGACTAGCTTCTTCAGCACTTTCAACCAGCCAGGCAGACA
>QLTV01001715.1:1369113-1380791 GCA_003457575.1 Thermophis baileyi
GCTGCCTCACCACCATCTGTATTGCGCAGGTCTAGTAGTGCTCCAAAACGCCCCGCCTACCTGCGTGATTACGTATGCTGGACAGCTCCATCCAGGAGGGGAGGGGTGTTATGTTCTAACTGTTTCAACTGTGTTGCATGGTTCCAACCAGGTCCAGCGTTTGAGCGGGAAAAAGCTCAAACGCTATTGGCTGGTCTGTCTGACAGCTCCCTATAAAAGGGCAAGCTGTCAGACTGCTCTTTGCTGGTTGCTTACACAAGAGCTGAAATAAAGAGCTGCTTTGGAAGTCTGTCTCCTGTCATCTCTACCCACTATCTAACAGCATGGCCTGTGCAGCCTCTGAATACTGCACAAAAGCACGCTCTTCATTCATTATTTTCAGACCCTCCGGGAGCTACACAAGAGCACAGCCCTCTCACATGACTTTTCAGAGGGTCCAGACAGGGGTGGGTTCCACTTACCTTCCCCACCGGTTCGCCTTGCGATGTTTTACGTGCACGCACTCGCTCCGCTTGCACACGCGCGCACGTTCCCTTGCACAATTTTGCTTCCGCACATGCTCAGTAGCTGCAATCAGCCCGAAACACAGCTGAGGAGCTGATCAGCTGTGCTTCAGGTGAAGGAATAAAGGTCAGTATAAACCCTGGGCGGGCGGGAGGGCCCTTTTTCAAGCAGCAGAAGAGGAAAAACCTTCCAAACAGTAAAAAATTCGCAAAAAAAATCACAAAAAAAGATGGTGGCGCCCACGGACCAGCACCGGCCGATCCACTTCAGTGACATCACCAGCGGGTCGCTACTGGTTCGGGCGATCCAGTCCGAACCAGGAGGAACCCACCCCTGGGTCCAGAGGTTGTTTTAGAGTCCACGTTTATTTTCACACTTTTTCAAATGCTTTTTCAAGAGGCAACTGGACTTTCTGGTTTTTCGTTGAAGACGTTTCACTTCTCATCCAAGAAACTTCTTCAGCTCTGATTAGTTTCACGTGACTCCTGCAGCCTTAAAAAAATCAGGCCAAAACAGGGCGTGCCTTTGAGAACAGTCGTTGTAGGGTGTTTTAGTCACCCAAAACATTGTGCAGTGTCACTTTTGACACACATGTCATAGCTTCACCATCACTGGTCTAGTTCATTCATAATACTGAGACATAATATTACTGGCTTTCTTTTGACTCAGCATTATATACTGTGCAGGCCCATTTATATAAATGCTAATTTTTTATTAGCATGATATTAACAGATTAACAGAGTTGGAAGGGACCTTGTAGGTCATCTAGTCCAACCCCCCCTGCTCAAGCAGGAGACCCTACACCATTTCCGACATTTCTTGAAAGTCTCAAGTGATAAAGCTCCCACAACTTCCGAAGGCAAGCTGTTCCATTGGTTGATTGTTCTCACTGTCAGAAAGTTCTTCCTTATTTCTAGGTTGAATCTCTCCTTGATCAGTTTCCATCCATTATTCCTTGCCGGGCCTTCAGGTGCTTTGGAAAATAGCTTGACCCCCTCCTTTCTGTGGCAGCCCCTCAAATATTCGAACACTCTTATCATGTCTCTCCTGGTCCTTCTCTTCACTAGACTAGCCATGCCCAATTCCTGTAACCCAGGGGTGGGTTGTGGATCCTGTTGCTGCCGGTTCACTCAGGGTTGCGCTGTGCACGCGCATGTGCCCGCAGCAATAAAAATTAGCTTCTGTGCATGCGCAGAAGCAAAATCCAAGATGGCGGCACCCACGGAGAAACCGAAAGAACCAGCTCCGTGACGTCATTGTCGAGTTACTAATGGTTCTAAAGAACCGGATAGAACCGGTAAGAACCCACCTCTGCTGTAACCGTTCTTCATACGTTTTAGTTTCCAGTCTCCTAATCATCCTGGTTGCTCTCCTCTGCACTTTTTCCAGAGTCTCAACATCTTTTTAATAGTGTGGTGACCAAAACTGGATGCAGTACTCTAGGTGTGGTCTAACCAAGGCTTTATATATAAGTCAGGATATTATTGTTTGGTCACAGACCATAATTAAACAACCTAGTTTAACATTATGTGCAAAATCCAATGTTTCTTAGTAACATAGATGTATCTTTTCCAAAAAGGAGCAGCTATTCCACTTAGGCTACTTTTCATAAACACCTTTGGCTTAGGTCAAAGGTGTTAAAGTGTAAGGTGAACAAGAATGTGAAAAAAAATCTGTCCAAAATTATTTGTATGTATGTGAGGAAAAGACCTTTAAATCCAACTTTAGACCAAGCAGAGATTCCATAAATAGATAAATAACAATATTTGTATTTCAGGGCGCTGCATTAAACGTCACCTAGTATGCAATGGAGAATTAGATTGCAGGGATGGATCCGATGAGGCTGATTGTGATGATGCTGTAAGTACATGTGACTATCCAGATCCAGTCCCAGGAATTGAACTAGTTTCAAGAGGGTAAGTAGAATTCGTCCCTCCCCTCCAGAGCATTTTTTTTTATCACATAGAAACAAAAACCTTACTTCCAGTTTTGGTAAGTTTGCTTCCAGTGTGCAAATGTTTTCAGTTTTTCTACCTTCTTCTCGTGGTGCCTGTGAATTGTGACTGGTCATAAGGCACTTTTTTCAATGCCGCTGCAACTTTGGTCACTAAACAAAGAGTTGCAAGTTGAGGGCTACCTGTATTGTAGGTTAACTATAACCAGTTGCTTATAAGTAACAGCTGAGGTAACTACACCTAAAGGAAAGGTGTTGGCATAGCTGCAATTTCAAGGAAACCTCATGTTTAAGGAACAAAAATGGAATTCATGTCTGTCAAAAATGGAGTTCATGTCTGTCAAAGAAGAGAAGGAAAAAGATATTGCAGGTATGGGATACAAAGATGACATACTGTGGCAATGAAAACATGTCAAAATGTTAATTGCATACAGGTAGTCCTCGACTTACAACAGTTCGCTTAGTGACCGTTCGAAGTTATAACGGCGCTCAAAAAAGTGACTTATGACCATTTTTCGCACTTATGACTATTGCGGCATCCCCATGGTCAAGTGTTTTACATTTGGATGCTTGACAACTGCCTCATATTTATGACGGTTGCAGTGTCCCGGGGTCATGTGATCACCTTTTGTGACCTTCTGACAAGCAAAGTCAATGGGGAAGCCAGATTCACTTAACAACCATGTTACTAATTTAACAACAAGCAGTGGTTTATTTAACAACTGTGGCAAGAAAAGTCGTAAAATGGGGCAAAACTCACTTAACAAATTTAACAACAGAAACTTTGGGCTCGATTGTGATTGTAAGTTGAGGACTCCCTGTATTTATTCAGAGGTACATTCCATAGCATTTCACTGAATTTTACTCTTAGATAAGTACTCATAGGATTCTAGCACAAACTAATTTGTGCCAAATAGAAAACATCTCAAAAGTATGCTTGAAAATGTATCCACAGTATGACACATACTTGAAATGCATTATCAAATATATTTATACAACTCAGGGGTGGGTTCTAACTTACCTCGCTGCCAGTTCACTTCCTCCTGCGCTGCGTGGCTGCGCCTCATGGGCGTGTGCATGCTTTGCGCGTGCTTGCATGCACAGTGCCGAAATTTTTTTTAAAATAAATAAATAAAAAAAGCCAAAAACAAGATGGTGATGCATGTGCAGTGCTGGAAATTTGGCTTCTGCGCATGCGCAGAAGAAATTTTTTTTAAACCCCCCCCCCCAATTTTTTTTTAAAAAAAAATCCAAAAAAAAAGATGGCGGCGCCCACAGACCGGCATCGACTGAACCGGCTCCGTGACGTCACTGTGATGTCACCAGCGGGTCACTACCAGTTCGGGCAAACCGGTCCGAATCGGGAGGAACCCACCTCTGATACAACTGCACCCGAAGACAATAATGCCATAAAAGAGTGCAAAGAATAAAAAAGTAAATATGAACAATTATCACATTTCATGCACTCAGTATTAAAACAGCCTTCATTCTAATCTGCTTTGGTGCAAACTGAGAACTTTTACAACTTGTACCAGTTTATTGTGTTGTCATTTATGTGTCTAGTCTAGAAATAAAGACCAATTACACATATTTAGAAGTAAAGAAATAGAGAATCACAGCTTTAATTGGCCTGCATCTGAATCATTCCCTAGATTTTTTTTTTTTTGAGAGTTTCTAGGATGCTTAAGAACTGGAATACTCTTTGCCATAGAACACACCAACGCTGCTTACCTATCTGCCTTTAGCAATAGCAATAGCATTTAGACTTATATACCGCTTCACAGTGCTTTTACAGCCCTCTCTAAGCGGTTTACAGAGTCAGCATATTGCCCCCAACAATCTGGGTCCTCATTTTACCCACCTCGGAAAGATGGAAGGCTGAGTCAACCTTGAGCCTGTTGAGATTCGATCTGCCAAACTGCTGGCAGCCGGTGATCAGCAGAAGTAGCCTGTAGTACTGCACTCTAACCACTGCTCCACCGCGGCTCTTTCTTTATTAAAGATTCAACATCCTTACACAAAATCCAGCACTGTTAGTCTATGATCCTAAATATTTTGGAGGCCGGTGTGAAACTGTTTATAATGGAGAATGGCGAGAGCTGAAGTATGATTCAACATGTGAACATTTGTATTATGGGGATGATGAGAAATACTTCCGAAAGTCCTACAATGTTCACTTCTATCAATTTCTAGTAAGTATGTGGGTGTATTTATGTGCTTAACATTAAGGTTTCAATAGCCCTGCACCTATGCAAGGAAAGACCTAATGCAGTAGAGTTATACATGCAATGGTATTAGGCAAATTCCCTGCTTTGATTTATATAAAAAAGGCATCATCGAAGACACCAAGAAGAAGGCCTACTCTGGACTGATTGATTTTAAATGAGATAATGATCTATTCCTTCAGTGTTTGTTTGCTTCTAATGTGATAACTGAAGCCAGGATTTGGTCCCCTCCTGCTGAGGCCAGAATGAAAACTCTGAATGATCTATTGCAGGAATCAAATCAGTTTTCTGCCTTATGCAGTTTCACCTAACGTACGGCAAAGTCTAGCCTATTAGCACCGTTATGGGATTATGTACTATTAGATCCAGGATCAGTGGTGGGATTCAATTTTTTTTACTACCAGTTCTATGGGCGTGGTGTGGTTTGGTAGCCGTGGCTTGGTGGGCATGGCAGGGGGAGGATACTGTAAAATCTCCATTCCCACCCCACTCCAGGGGAAGGATACTGTAAAATCTCCATTCCCTCCCCACTCCAGGGGAAGGTTACTGCAAAATCCCCATTTTCTCCCGATCAGCTGGGACTCGGGAGGCAGAGAATAGATGGGGGCGGGGCCAGTCAGAGGTGGTATTTACCGGTTCTCCGAACTACTCAAAATTTCTGCTACCGGTTCTCCAGAACTGGTCAGAACCTGCTGAATCCCACCTCTGATCCAGGTGCAGTATAGTACCGCTTTATTCTGCACTTGAAATACTGCATCTAGTTTTGGTCACCACAATACAAAAAAGATGTTGAGACTATAGAAAGAGTGCAGAGAAGAGCAACAAAAATGATTAGGGAATTGGAGGCTAAACCGTACAATGAACAGTTGTGGGAATTGGGAATGTCTAACAAAGAGAAAGATTAGGGGGTGAGACGATATCAGTCTTCCAATATTTGAGAGGCTGTCACAGAGAGGAGGGGGTCAACATATTCTCCAAAGCACCTCAGGGCAAGATACAAAGTAATGGATGGAAGCTCAACAGAGAGAGATCCAGACTAGAACTAAGGATGAATTTCCTGACAGTGAGGACATTTAATCAGTGGAACAGCTTGCCTACAGAAGTTATGGGTGCTCCATCACTGGAGGTTTTTAAGAAAAGGTTGGACAACCATGTCCAGAATGGTATAGGGCAGTGTTGGCGAATCTTTTTGGAACCGAGTGCCAAAATGGGAGCGCATGCATGCTCCCGTTTGTGATATTGCCTTAATGTTATTCAGATGATGTTGGACACTCTGGAATTAATCTTTGGTGAGTGCAAGAGAGGCCTTTGCTAAATGTACACATGTGCATGCAAACTACTATCAGGTTCGTTGGGACTTCTGTGGGGGTAATATCAGAAAATAGCAACAGCAATAGCACAAAGACTTACCTGTATATGCCTCCTCATAGTGCTTTATACACTCTCTGGAGGGTTTACAATATCAGCATATTGCCCGAACAATCTGGGTCCTCATTTTATTGACCTTGGAAGGATAGAAAGCTGAGTCAACCTTGAGCCCGTCAGATTCAAACTCCAAATGGTGGCAGAGTTAGCCTGCAATACTGCTTTCTAACCACTGCGCCACTAGGGTGCAAGATAGTGATAACAGCTACATGATCAAAGCCCCATAAAAATGGGAGTGGGGCACCGGCTGGCGGCAGGGAAGCCGTCTTTATGGAGTTCCCCGCAGCCAGCTTGGCCAGTGACAACGCTTCAAACTCCCCGCCACTGATTTAACCCAATCAGCGGCGGGTATGCAAATACCTGCTCGTTAAGTCGGTACGCAACAGGCACCCTCCTGATGTTTCATAAGAGCCTTAAGACCTGGCTCTGCCAGATGGCTTGGGGACCCAATGGGGGATCTATCTATCTATCTATCTATCTATCTATCTATCTATCTATCTATCTATCTATCTATCTGGAGGGTGCCCCACTCCCATTTTTGTGAGGCTTTGATCATGTAGCTGCCAACACTATCTTGCGCCCTGGTGGCACAGTGGTTAGAAAGCAGTATTGCAGGCTAACTCTGCCACCATTTGGCGTTTGATCCTGACTCAGCTTTCTATCCTTCCAAGGTCAATAAAATTAGGACCCAGATTGTTACGGGCAATATGCCGACATTGTAAAGCTCCCAGAGAGTGTATAAAGCACTATGAGGAGGTATATAAGTCTTCGTGCTATTGCTATTGCTGTTGCTATTTTCTGATATTACCCCCACAGAAGTCCCAACGAACCTGATAGTAGTTTGCACGCACATGTGTACATTTAGCAAAGGCTTCTCTTGCACTCACCAAAGATTAATTCCAGAGTGTCCAACATCATCTGAATAACATTAAGGCAATATCACATTGGTGGGCAGAAGCTAAAATATGAACGCAGATGTCTTTTTGTTCATTGTGATGACCAAATAACTGAGGAGAAAGAAATTGGTCCTGCAAAGGCTCAGATAGGATAAATTAGGTGTGCATGTGCTGAAATTTGGAGCTTCTGGAGCTTCTAGGACAGGGGTGGGAAAACTATGGCCCCTTTATGACCTGTGGACTTCAACTCCCAGAATTCCTGAGCCAGACATGCTAGCTCAGAAATTCTGGGAGTTGAATTCCACAGGTCATAAAGGGGCCATAGTTTTCCCACCCCTGTTCTAGGGTAAAAAAGAATCCATTGGTGTTAATCCAACTTATTATCTTTTCATTTCAGGCTCAGGCTGATACTGGTGTCTCTTCAGAGTTTTATGATGATTCTGCAGACTTACTGAGGGCCATCAAAAAAGACACCTCTAGAAATGGTGGATTTACAGTTGGCATAGGACTTGCTAATGTTCCTGTGTCTCTGGAACTGGGCTTAACATTATCAAAGGCTCAAGGAACCCTGAACAACTTTACCCAATACAAAGAAAAGGTAATAGAACAGCAAAGATCTCCTTTCTCAATCCTTGTTATTTTTTTTTAATCAAATCACTCAGCTCACATTTCCCTCTTGAACCAGGAATAGTCATATCTTAATTTATGTGTGTAATTGCACATGTGAGATTATTAGCGCTGCTATTGCTCTTATTACACTGAAGTAAAAGGAAGCATTATAATGGAGAATAAAATTATGAAGAATGTTGCATACTATCTCCCTCCATCCTGCTTCCTTGACATTAAATATATAAATGAGAATGGTTGAAAAATATATAGAATTATTCATCAGGCAACAGTTGTCAGAGAAAATGTTCCAACAGCAAATCTATCTTTCCTACATTAATGTAAGAAAACCAAAAGTTGAAGGAAGTCATTATTTTGCTTATGATTTAGGAAAGCTTGGAAATCAAGATATGTGAACAGCTTGGTGCTGATCAGTTTTTAAAAGGCTTGTATAGGAACTGGTTACAATCCAGGACTTTGGAATAATTTGCTTAGAGAAACAACTAAAGAGGAGGTTTTGCCATGGGCCTGGGGATCCCAAAGTGGGATTGAACCTGTCAAGTGGCTCATTTGATTGTTGACAATAAGGAGGTGGGTGGGTTATGACTTTTTTATTGTATTTGTATTGGGTTTTTTATTTTTGTAAGCTGCCTGGAATCACTGAGAGTAAGTTGGGCAGCCATATAAATTTTCATAGATAGATAGATAGATAGATAGATAGATAGATAGATAGATAGATAGATAGATAGATAGATAGATAGATAGATAGATAGATAGATAGATAGATAGATAGATCTTTGCATATTATTATAAGACCATGTTTCAAAAACTCAGTTTAACTTGTTTCTGACTGCTTGCTAGCTTTCTACTTACCTCCCAGAGAAAAACTGGGTGCAACTTGTTGCTGTCTGCTAATTAACTAGTTACTTACCTCCCATGCAAAAACTGGGTATACAGGTAGTCCTTGTACAACAGATGTCAGGGTTCCAAGTAACAACCCCCAATGAAAGAAGATTCCGAGGCTTGAAGTTCCTCAAAGTTCAAATTTTATTTGAGATGTCATATTGGCACATCTGGGAAAACCCAAATCTGAGAGTTCCGGGTTTTCCCCACCCAAAAGAAAGTCAAAGATCCATCCCCTGCACCCACAAGTCCATCACATGGTCCAATCAATTCACTGTCCCAACTGGAGACATCCACCAGTCACTCCCATCCAGGTGCAGGCCGAATGCCCTTGACTCCCAGAGAAAGGAATGTTGTTATGGCTAATCCTCCACCACTCTTTGTAATCCCCCCTCCTGTTTTCCCAGGCACTAAATGTGGCAGCCCTGAAGCTCCAACGAAAAAGATGGCTTCCAGGGCTGACAACAGTGACTGTTCAAAGTTACAACGGCACTGAAAAAAGTGACTTGTGACCACTTTTCATTCTTACAACCGTTGTAGCAATCCCAAGGTCACCTGATCAAAATTAAGATGCTTGTGTTAGGGTTAACCCTAACCCATGTTATTAACTGAACAACTGCAGTGATTCACTTAACAACTGTGGCATGGAAGGTCATAAAATAAAAACTCACTTCACAAGTGTCTCGCTTAGTAACAGAAACTTTGGGCTCAATTGTGGTCATAAGTCGAGGACTTCTGCCTGTAAGCTATGGTAAGCTATGCACTTACCTCCCATGCTTTATCTACAGAATCTAGGATTTATTCGAGCCAAAACCAAAGTACAAACAGCTCGTTTCAAGATGAGACGTGATAATATATACTTGGATGAAGACATGTTGCAGTCTCTGATAGAGCTTCCGGAGGAATACAATTATGGGATGTACAGCAGATTTATTGATGATTATGGCACCCATTTCATGACATCTGGAACCATTGGAGGCATCTTTGAATACATCCTTGTTGTGAACAAAGACAAAATGACGACCTCAGGTTTGCACGTTTATTTTATATATTGTTCAATGAGGGAAGTTTATACATCAAAGCACATCTATATGCTTAAAGCTAAGTCCAGGTCCAGGATTGATATCTTATATTTCTATCTGAAAACGCACCCTGTTCTTCAATTTACTATTTAAAAAGATGCCAAAATGAAGGAATGGAGGACAGGGAAAGAAAAAGAAAATACAGATATGAAGTCTTAGTATTTGATGGCCACGTTGACTAGTAGGGGAGAAGACATCTGTTCTGCAGATCAATGTATGGAAATGTAATGCACATGCATAGCTGTACTAATGATTTCTATATTTGCCAAAAGAGAAGCAGTGTTTCCAGGGATCTCACGGCACAAAGTGCTCACCTGTCCTGTTTTATTACGTGTGGGAGAAGAGCACCCTTATTTACTTTATTTGGGCCACTGCATTTGTTTCCCTGAGACTGTCTTGCCTACATGATCCCAGAAGGCCTTGGAGTTGGCAGTCCAATAATCTTCCACCTCTCTTTCTTCTTGGAATTGTTCTGACCAGCTGCAGACCTAAGCAACATTTTTGGGGGACGCAAACCCCCTAGATTCTGCCTGAATGCATTATGCCATGGCCATCAATTGCAGATCTGAAGTCTATGTACTGCTCTACTTTTACAGATCAGTTCAAGGCGTTCCAGATTTGAATTTCAGCACCTTAGTATAGATTATATTTATAAGGCTGTTAACTGCTTCCACAGCTACATTAACAAGGAGAAATTGATTGTTGGTTGTTTAATGCATTGGAGGTAAATGACAGTCTGAATTAGTCAAAACCTGTGAATTATTCTACACAAACAAAGGAAAGTTGCCCAGATCCAGGGGAGGCAAGCTGTGTCCATAGCGGGAATCGTACGCACAATAGAGACACGTACCAAGATGCCTCAATCCACCACTCAGCTTGTATTATTTTCAAAGGGGCATATCTATTCAGCTTGCATTGCTAGGAATATCTGGACCTCGGCTAAATAGTATAAACAATTTCATAAAAATATAAATCCCAGTCTTATCCTTCTATAATAACTTGAGACAGATTTCAGTTGTATATTTGGAGGTAAATCTGTTTTGCGCTATGATTTTTGGATAGGTGAGAAAAACTGTTATTGATCATAAAACTTATGTTCTGGATTACCATACAGGTAGTCCTCGATTTACAATCATTTGTTTAGTGACCGATTAAAGTCACACAAGCACTGAAGAAAGTGACTTATGAAAGTTTTTCACACTTACTACCGTTGCAACTTCCCCGTGGTCATGTGATCAAACTTTGGACAGGTGTTAACTGGCATGTAGTTATGACGGTTACAGTGTGCCAGGGTCATGTGATCACTTTTTGCAACCTTCCGACAAGCAAAGTGAAATGGGAAGCCAAACTCACTTAACAACTATGTTACTAACTTACCAACTGCAGAGTCATTCCATGTCAAGTGGTTTGATTTCAGAAAAATGCCCAGCTTGACCATCATGGATTTTGATGAAATTTGGTGTGAACATGCACACATGTACTCAATGAACATTGGTAAAGTGTTACGTGTGCCGATGTAATACGTGCGGAGATATAGTCATTTGTATGACCCCATACCGCAGCCTTCGACAGTATGACTCTGAGGTTTCAGCAACTTTGAGACATAATATCTCCGGCAATATTTTGTTGAGAGAAACAAAACTTGGCCATCTTGTACAACTTGTTGTGGTCTATTAAACAAAATAATAAAAACATTCTCATGAGTGCTCTCCATCTAGATAATTTGGAGCAAAGTTGGCCAAAAATGACTGCGGTGCGAAAAAAGGGTAAAGTTTGGCTTCTTATATCTCTGGAAGGAAAGGTATGAGAAACGTGAAACTTTGTGCGTAATAACTTAGCAACACAAGGTTTTCGAATATAAAATTTCATTCTCCTACTGATTTCCAATAGTTCACAAATTGAGTGTAAAGGTGATGGTTTTTGTAAAAATGCCAAAAATAGGGCATTTTCAGCCCGCTTTTACAAAAAAAGACCTTCTGGAAACTCTGTTAAATCATTCTCATTAGAAAGAGCATGTTCCAACCCCCCTTAAAAAAGGCTGTAGTTTGGTTTCTTCCTTGAGGTTCCAAAGCCTTGTGTGGTA
>QLTV01001715.1:1399686-1428171 GCA_003457575.1 Thermophis baileyi
ATAACTATAACTATAACCAAAACTAAAACATAACTAACAAAAACTAACTGTAACTGTAACTGTAACTGTAACTGTAACTCTAACTATAACTATAACTATAACTATAACTATAACTATAACTATAACTATAACTATAACTATAACTATAACTATAACAACTATAACTATAACTGCTATAACTATAACAATAACAACTATAACTATAACTATAACTAACTATAACTATAACTATAACTATAACTATAACTATAACTATAACTATAACTATAACTATAACTATAACTATAACTATAACTATAAAAACGTTGTAGAAGTAGCTTACTGCAGTGGCATAAATCATATCAGACACTGCAAGGGGGGAGCCAAGGAAAGCCCCCAATAAATATTAATGGCGATGTCCAACGCTTGCAGCTTAACCCTATGCAGATTTAAGTGTAGTTAAATTGATTTATTCTAGTGGATATGGGTAACACTTAATTCCATATGGGATTGTGTCAGGTCAGTCATTTCAACCTCAAGTTCACCAGATAATTCTTTGATATAGATGTGGAATCTCTCATACTCACTCTCTCTCACACACATTGTACTCTCAAAGACCCATTATATAGATATATAGCAGAACCTGATGTTCCCCTGTTGTCAGTAATTGCTTGCCTACAATTCTTTCAAGACATGAAAGGAGATGGGAAAGATGTCTTGCTGCTAGGAATCTAATGCATACATTTATGGTGGTTGTGCCACCATAAAAATCAGCATTTATTTGGGAACTTTTAGTATAGTACTTACATTCAGCCACAGTCAACATTAGCTGGGTTGCAGAGAAGAGAGCTAAATTGCATATTCTATGTACAGAATATAAAGAGAAAAGGCACAAAAATAAAAGGAGGTATAGCTAGCGTGGTATAGTGCTTACGGCATTGGATTAAAGAGTATGAATACCTGGGATATAGTCCAGATGCAGACATTGAGGATTACTGTGACTCTGAGCCAGGCTCAGCCCAACCCAGGTTTGTTGGTCTGAGGAAAAATTAGAATATAAAGTAGCCAACAGGTAGTATGTGAATCAAATAAATAACCCACAAGAAAAGCCTCCACAGAAAATAATGCAGCAGATAGCACTCTAGAACACCTGCCCCATTTAAAATGCTTGGATGCAAAACAATGTATTTTCTAATGCCTAAGGCAGGATTTCTCAACCTCAACAACTTTAAGATGTGTGGACTTCAACTTCCAGAATTCCCTAGCCAGCATGATGGGAGTTGAAGCCCATACATCTTAAAGTTGTTGCAGTTGACGAACACTGTTCTAAAAAAAAAAAAAAAGAATTATTTTTCTCCACCCATTGCAGTTTAAAGCTGAAACTTCAAAGAACTCCTAGAATTTTTAGGGGGTGGGGGGGGAGGAGCTGACAGACAAAAGAAAATAGTCTATACCTTTTTATGATTGTGAATATTGCAAGCAACACATGATTCATACAATGTGCAACAGTCCTAGGTCTCTCTTCTGGCTGCTTTTCTATAACAATCAATACAATGAAATAGAAAAGGAGTTATATTAACAATAGCAGTTAGACTTATATACCGCTTCATAGTGCTTTTACAGCCCTCTCTAAGCGGTTCGCAGAGTCAGCATATTGCCCCCAACAATCTGGGTCCTCATTTTACCGACCTCGGAAGGATGGAAGGCTGAGTCAACCTTGAGCCGGTGAGATTTGAACTGCTGAACTGCAGCTAGCAGTCAGCTGAAGTAGCCTGCAGTACTGCACTCTAACCACTGCGCCACCTCGGCTCAGTCATATTGTTAGTATGCTTTGAATTTTCCCACTTCCCATTCATTTTACAGGCTGTTATACTGTTGTTTAGTAGGATAAGGCTATCTTGGCTTATGGCCTTGATGGAATATATGTTTGTGATGCTTCAAGTTCTAGAAACAGGATTCTGATGTTTTTCCCATTGATCAAGACCTATGGTGAGAGGAGTTACCATCCTTAGTTCCAAACTCATATCCTACTAATGAATTCCTAGAGGAAGATGGCAACTGGATTAGGAGAAATCTTGTCTGGTTCAACAGAACTCTCCCTACATACTTACATCAAGAGATTGTTGGTCGATTACCATACAATAGCATTTTTTCCTTTGTGGGATAAGTTTTAGATCAAGGATGGTCCAACTTTTCAGAACTAAGTAAGTGACAGCTCCAGCGATTCCAGAAATATATAAGTGTTGCAATGCTATATAATGCTGCAGGTATTCTTACATATGAATAATTGCCAGTAATGTCCAGGTTTGTCTATAAACTGGAATGGGTTTGATTTCTTTGTTTTACTCTAAAACTTGAACAAATCTGAAACTAGCTTTACCTGAAAGTTGTTAATCATGATGTACTGTGTTACAGGTTATCCAGTCCAAGGTAGCTGGAGTTGCTGGACTCCATGGGCAGTTTGTCAAAGGGGATCTAGAAGCCGCACAAGACAGTGTACAAACCCACCTCCTGAAAATGGTGGAACAACATGCCCAGGCAGGAATACACAGACAGAGGCATGTTAATAACTAATAATGCTATGAGTGGATTGATGGGTTGTGCTACCAGGCAAGAAAACGTTGGGAGCTCTGATGCAAATAGAGGCAAAACAAATGGGCCATAAATATTGATTTACCTTTAGAACAGTGGAAAATCCCAGAAGCAAAAAAGAAAAAGAAATGTAAATGTTTTGTACACTTTGTACACCAGAATTGTAACTGTAGTAATTATTTTTGTTGAATGCAGAAGTCCATCATAAGGAAGATATTTTTGCTCTGCACAAAATTTAAAGCAAAAAAAATTGTCATATTGCTGGCCCTGTAATATATTACTGACTAACGTTGGGACTATTCAGAGAATTCATCTTCATGTGGATACCTAGTGTATGATACAAATTAGACTGTACTTCCTTCCCAGAATTGTCTATTTTACTACCATGGCAACAAAAATGTTTTTTTTCTGCTACTGGACAGATTTGTTCTCAAAGTAAGATGTAACAATTGGGTCCAAAATTATGAAGATTCTTCTTCTCATCATCATATGATATTTTTCTAAAGTTCACTACAATGGCTATAATTCAAGAGTTGATCATTACAATATGGGTTTTTTTTCTTCAGATAAACCAATTTCTAAACAAAGCAGTCCTTTTGGCATAACTAAGATGATAAATTGCCTCTGGATATAAATCTTCTATATATTCTGTCACTACCTGTCTTAGCTTTTTAAACAACAGCAATAGTAATAATACTTTGGTGTAACACTTCAAACTTCAGGAGTTGTGGAAACCACACCTGTGGGTCAGAATTCAAACAACTGTTACAGCTGTCAAATCAAAGCACAAATATTAATTCAGAGATCCAGCGTTGAAATATTTAGGCATTTCTTTAACCATAGTAGATCTACCCAAATTGTTGCAAACTAAATCTAATAAAAGCATTTTGGAAAACAGTGTGAACTGGCTGCCTTTTACTTGGAACATCCAATAAGAAAAGATATTCTGTTTAATCTGTTTAATGATATAATGGCAGATAGCATAAGGATAACAACATTTCTGGGAACAATTTATGCTGGGGAGAGAGGAAATCCTCATGATGACTTCTGTAGGGTAAACAACTTGTGCTCTTTGTGAGAACGGCTCCTAGGCTGGAAAAGAAGCTATTACTGTAGTAATGTGTTGTAGAGCTCTAAATGAAGGTATTTAAGGTTTCTAAATGAATCTTTAGTACAAGTCATAGTTCCCTTTCTCACTCTAAAAAAATCTTTATCCAATGGAACAGATAACTTCAGAAGAAGGTTTTACAGATGGACAGCTAGCTATCAGCATCTACCTGAAAATGATCCTTCTCATTGTGATCAAGAATATCATTTCCTGCTGGGAGGATGGGTTTGTCAATTTCTCATAAGAAGTAAACATCATGATGCAGTCAGAAATGTTGTTTATGGGTGTTCTAGTGAGTTATTTCACGTTAAAGCATGAATATCTGCCTATTAAGCTGTTTCAATCATTACACGGTTCCTCTCCTAATGCAGAAATAGAGAAGTTTTGATTTCATTAGGAGGGGGATAGGCAGAGGAGTTGATCAATTGAAGTGTTGAACAAAATTAATCTAAACATTTATTGACAGGCAAGTATGATGATGAATGGAATCCAGTTTGAATTAGAATGGTCTCAAAGGTTTCTCAGATATAGATCTGAAATGGGATATGCCTTTTTTTAATGGGAGTGGTTCCAATTTCAAGCCCCACTAGCTACCGTTCATGTTTCATATCAGCTTTGCTATAGATCATTC
Source organism: Thermophis baileyi (assembly GCA_003457575.1). Classification (NCBI taxonomy): domain Eukaryota; kingdom Metazoa; phylum Chordata; class Lepidosauria; order Squamata; family Dipsadidae; genus Thermophis; species Thermophis baileyi. The sequence continues at coordinate 1,403,997 of QLTV01001715.1, forward strand.
CACGAAGCTCCAAAGGCCAAAATTCAATATAGAATAACAATAGGATATAATGTAGCACACTGAGCATAATCCATACTTAAATAAAATCTGATGGGTAGAAAGGTCTTCCACAGACAACCTATGAGAACTCCATCTTAAGCATCCAGTCTGAGCTCCATAAATTAAACAGAGAATCAATTATAAAAATGAGTTTGCACACTTATCTACAGAATACAGAATAACAAAGTTGGAAGGGATCTTGGAGGTCTTCTACTCCAACCCTCTGCTCAGGCAGGAAGCCCTATATCATTTCAGACAGATGGTTGTCTAATCTCTTCTTAAAAACTTTCAGGGTTGGTGTACCCACAATTTCTGAAAGCAAGTTGTTCCACTGACAAATTGTTCTAACTGGCAGGAAATTTTTCCTTAGTTCTAGGTTGTTTCTCTCCTTGATTAGTTTCCATCCATTGTTTCTTGTCCTGCCTTCAGGTGCTTTGGAGAACAGGTTGACCCGCCTCTTCTTTGTGGCAGCCCCTTATTGGAACATAGCTATCATGTCACCCATAGTCCTTCTTTCATTAGACTAGACATATCCAATTCAGTAGTGGGTTTCACTTACCTTTGCTACCGGTTCGGAACTGTGAACACGCGTGCGTGCGCGCTTTGCTTGCGCACGGTGCTTCTGCAAATGCACAGAACCTTCTGCGCATGCGCAGATCATCCATGATGACATCCGGGCGAGTGGGTGGAGCCTCCCGCCGCCGTTACCGGTTCGCCTGAACCGGGGTGAACCGGTAGCAACCCACCACTGATCCAATTCCAGCAACCGTTCTCAATATGTTTTAGCCTCCAGTCCCCTAATTTGTTGCTCTTCTCTGCATGTAATATGTAATCTTTTGATTACATATTAGAGGTTTTTTTTTAAAATAAGCATGTTTCTAAGTCATAGAGCAAATAGTGGGGGGAAATAATGGATGCAAGAAAGCTAAATAGTATTTTATTTGTTTTGGTAAATTCTGTTTGGTTGTGCCAATGTAAACTTCAAAGTCTCTAAATTCCAGCTTGGTATAATCTTTGTACAACCTGATGATGGATAAAGGACTCATAGCCACACACACACAGCCCTTCCCGCGGAGGACAGAGCTGCACAAATGAGGCTATTTTCTGTTTAAGACTAGCTATGAATCATCTATTAGTACACCAGCATTTTATCTCCAAGGATCCCAGAACTGGAAATGTTAACAGTCTGGTTGATTTAAGACCTCTTTTGTGGATGCAGAACATAAATCTCAGGGTAAGAATATGCACAGGACTGAGCTAAGTTGAAAGACTGTGGTGGGGAGTCCAACAATAACACATTCCTAATGAACTGTGGTGAAAATGGGCCTAGGTGAACATAGGCAGACGCAGACCTAGTAAATATCAACCAAGATGCATCTGAGTGAGCCAGCTTTAACAGGCAAAGGCTGCAGTGCTAATAACTTAGGTGGCAAGGATTAATTAAAGGACAAGGTGAAGGGCAAAAATCAATCTCAGATTTGCCATGCATGAAACTTTCAGACACGCCTCTTCTTTTCCCGCCTCTCTCTCCCAAAAAGTCAAGGGGGAAGCAGTTTGTGATGCTTCACTGCAGCATAAATGGAGGACATGGACAGGGCTTCATTACCGAGGCACACACCATCTTCTGGGTGGAGTTTATTTGGGCGGACCAAGCGTTGGCACAAAATAAATACATTGCCTGCAGAGATTGGGCCTCAGATAATTACATTCCTCCAGAGATCATGATTGAAGCACAATGATTCAATCTCGCCCTGAGCAATAAAGCAAAATAATCCTTTAGTGGCAACAGTGCTGCTTCCATATTTGATTAAGCTGGCTGGAGAAAACAAAGGCAGGACATGGGAAGGGTCCCTTGACTTGAACAAATGAAATGCTTTTTAATAGCAGCAGGTTGGAGATACACGCTTTACAGCACTGCCTTGATGGACATTTCAAGTTTCTTGTAGCTCCACTAACCTGATTTAATACTGCTTTACACCCTAGAGGATTAAAACAATGCCTCATGTGACCTTTCTGTAAATATTACCCCTTCCCCCTTGTTTTTTCAACTGTTGTAGTTCATGAAAGCAATTTTCTTCAGATTGAACCAACTACAATATTTGATCTGTCTGTAGAGACAGAAAACTGCATAACACTTTCAAAATGATAACGATGGATTGTTTCATATTTTTTGTGAAAGCGTACATACTTTTTAAAATCAAAAATAGCAAAACATTGGTTTTGCTATTTTTGATTTTAAAAAGTATGTACGTTTTCACAAAAAATATGAAACAATCCATCTTAACTCTAGCTACATTTATTTGATTGCTTAATTCCCCTGCCCACCCCAGCTTACACGTTCTTTTAGTCATAACCAATTCTAAGTGGCTTACAAGGCCAGTTTACAGAAAAAAAGGATTAAAACAATAAAAGCAGCAAACACAGCATTCTGGCTTGGAAAGGATCATAGAGCAGTTTACAGATGACAAAAAAACAAAACAAAAAACAAAGAGGTTCTTTATGTGTGCCATGTTTGCACTACTGGATCAGATCCCAACCTCAAAATATTGTCTTCTTTCAAGCCTGAGTTTTTGCAATTGTTTCAAAATTCTGATTTTACACAAGTGTCCATATTTAAGCCTCCCAAATAAATTCCACAGCTATTTTATTCTTGATAAAATTCTGAGCCAAATATTTCTAAGGAGGCTTGGTTATTCCCTGATTTACAATTAGGGGCAATATTATGATGCCAATATGCAGGTCACAGAAATGGGAGATAATGCATTTCTTTATTCTTAAGTCTGTATATCCTAACAATATAGTATTTACAGCCACTAACAAGACACATGTGGTATTCTTAAGCGCCTCTTGGTTTACCTATACTACTCCCTTATTGTGGTGACCTGCACTGGCTACCAGTTTCTTTCTGGGTGCAATTTAAGATGCTGGTGATTGCCTTGGAAGCTTCACATGGCCCAGGTTATAGAGTAGACATATAGGTCCCTTAAATATTGCCCTCTACTGGGACTTAGGAAGCATGCTTTTTCTGGAACATCCCCTGCCCTGTGGTACCCTCCTCCCAGGGTTTCCAGTAGCTTTAGCCCAGACACTGAGACAGAGTAAGATGGCAGCCTGGGAATGATCGTATTAGAGGCATCTAAGGATGATGCAATGATGGTTGAGGCACTAATTTGCTTTTGCTTTTATGTTTTTTATTATTTCTTGGTTTTAGTGTTGTTGTGAGCCACCCAGAGTTGTGTTCTAAAGATGGGTGGCCATACAAATATTTTTACATAAATATAGCGAATAATTTTCTAAATGCTGAAAAAGTAAATTTTATATATCACTGGTAAAAGGTAAGGGGACAAAGCAGGAAACCAAGCAAAATTACACAGAGAACCTGGGCTACAATTATTAAAATAACTAATTTTGTTTTTTAAAGTCAATTTTAATTAAACTTGCAAAACTGTGCAGCTTTTATCAGGTAAATATTTACTTACATGTTGAACCTGTTACTCCAAGGCTTAGGATTGCTTCCATGAACTTTAGCTCAACAACAATCCACAATCCATGAAGTAGGAGAAATGAGAGAAAAGGATTTTTCTGGAACTACTATAGAAGGAAATGGAAGGCAAATCTTGCCTCATTTCCAAGACCAGCAGTCTAGACACACATCGAAAATTTTGGCCCTGATATTCAATGATCTTATGACATCAATGGGCAATGGTCATGAGATATTTAAAAAAAGGTTATAATAAGGTGAGTCCCACACTTGGAACATAGCTTCCAGTTTTGGTTGCTATATCAGATTAACAGAGTTGGGAGGGAACTTGGAGGTCTTCTAGTCCTAACCCCTGCTCAAGCAGGAAACTCTATACTATTTCAGATAAATAGTTATCCAATCTCTTCTTAAAAACTTCCAGTGTTGGAGGCAAAATGTTCCATTGAATCATTGTTCTGTTAGGAAATTTCTCCTTATTTCTAGATTGGTTCTGTCCTTGATTAGTTTTCATCCATTGCTTCTTGTCCTGCCTTCACGTACTTTGGAGAATAGGTTGACTCCCTTTCCTTTGTGGCCGTCCCTTAAATATTGGAACATTGCGATCATATCACCCCTAGTCCTTTTTTTCATTAGGCTAGACATACCCAATTCCTGCAACCATTCTTCATATTCTTTTATCCTTCAGTCCCCTAATCACCTTTGTTGCTCTTCTCTATACTCTTTCTATAGTCTAAACATCATATTATATTGTATTTTCTATTTTATACTATATTTTATTATATTTTAATATCATATTGGTAGCAACAATATAAAAAAATGTTGAGACTCTAAAAAGAGTGCAGAGAAGAGCAACAAAGATGAATAGGGGCCTGAAGGCTAAAACATATGAAGAATGGTTGCAGGAATTTATAAACTACCACAGGGGTGAGAAATCCATGGCCCATGGGCCAGATGCGTCATGCACTGGTCATGCCCACCCCTGGTTTAGTGAAAGGGGGGAAAGTCACAATACGCCACGTGATGTTGCAAGTTTGACCCCTGAACTAGTGGGTCAATGATTGCTATATCTATGGTTTGGGATTAGGTGGGAGATTGTTAATCTGAGTCTTCTGTCAAGTTCAGGGCTCTGGGTTTTAACCCAGAGCTCTTGCTGTATTTGCACTTTTGGAATTTGTGGACAAGCATGAAAACTAACTAATTCATGAACTGAGTTTTATTTCATGATGTGTGGATTGAGAGAAAATACAAATGTGCATTTGGTGCAGGGGTGGGTTCCACTTACCTTCCCTACAGGTTCGCATCGCGACGGAAGTACGCATTTTGCACACCCACCTACGTCATGACACGGATATGACCCTCTGCGCATGCGCAGAAGCCTCTGTGCATGTGCAGAGGGTTCTTTTCCAGCCACGGCGACCGGAGAACCAGTTCGGGGGTGTGGACAGCCAGCCATCGCTGCCGGTTCGGTGAGCGGATGCAAATTTCTGCTACCGGTATGGGAGAACCGGTCCGAACCGGCAGCAACCCACCACTGATTTGGTGTATTCTAAGAGAATATAAGTTTCAAAAATATGTACCGAGTGCAAAATGCAAAATTAGAGTTTTAATAGAAATACCGAATCTGTTCGCCCATAGATATTTATTCAGCCATTTCTCTAAGCGCAGTAGAACTTGACAACAATTTTTTAAAATAAAGTAATTGGCAAGGGTTGAAAAAAACAAAAACAAAGAAAAATACGATGATGACATTGCCATGGCCTGCAAAGCCAGACAATCAGAAATCAGCCCGGCAAGGATCTTAAATTCATTCAGTGGGATTTAGCTCCTTTATTTTCCTGAAAAGAGGGCAATACCTGACACCCATATAAAGGCAAGGAAACATTCTGTCTATGTAGCACGTGGCAGCAAAATACCGCTTTTGAGGTGCTCTTCAAATGTCACAGAGAAACCACCACGAGCCCCGGGCTCCCCCACTTCATCCTCAACAATGAAAAACGAGAGTTTGTGCAAGGAAGCTGAAGTGAAAAGGAAAAAAAAGAAGAAGAAAAAAAAAGAAGCTGGATGGAGAGGAGGAGGAGGGGGGGAATCTTGCCTGCCAGGCCTGTAAAAGATTATGAGCAATTACACAGTTACTGTCGTAGTCAAAGAAAGTAATATAAGCAGCGCTGAAGGGCTCAGCGTGTAAGCCATACCCAGTGAGATAAAGCTCCAGTCATTTGCTGGCCTAAATTAAAAGCTCATAATAGGGATACACAAGCGCACAAACAGAGGGTGGGGGTGGGTGGGGAGAGACAGTACACACTACCAGACTGTCTCTTTGTAATAAAGGAACTTTATCCCCCCATGAAGAGATGCTTATTCTGTTTGCATGTGTGTGTACATTCTCTCTGTACTATACAGTGCGTACAGTACTATGCACACTTTATGCTGCACAGTACTATATAGTACTATACAATATATAGTACTATACACACTGTATACTATACAGTACTATATGCATATGTGTGTATGTGCGTGTACAAGCGTGCGCACATACACACAAACATATGCATATCTACCGTGCTCTCTTGCTTTCTCGGCAATGAATATGACCTGCAAGATCTTACTACCTTCCTGATTCATTTAATGGGTGGGTGGTGCCTTGGTTCAAATGCAGTGCTGGAAAACTATCAGAATCAGATGTGTGTAGGGATAGGAAGAAACAGCTTGATTAGCAAAAGCAGGAGATCTGGATAATGGAAACCAGCCCAGCATCTTCGATTTTCAAGGTGCAGACGCACGATAACAGCACAAAAAGGGATTCTGCAAAATGGTTGACGTGAAAAAAAAAAGAAAATCCTTCTTGCTTTTCCCCACCCTGGGTACTTTGTTGGCTTGGTTTTTGTGATCTCCTTGAGTCAGGCAACAGCGTGCACGTAAATAAATCAATTAGTCACATTTCACTGAAAAAAATTGGTACAGATCCCCAGGAGGTTGCTCTGTGCATTAGAAATATGTCTGGGCATTGGATCTCTTCCTATATATGCTCCTAGCAGGAGTGCTGGAATGCTTAGCTGAATGGCAAAAACACTCATTCTGTTTTCAATTCCAGCTGCTATACAGACTTGGCCAGTGATGGTGAACCTACGACACATATGTCAAAGGTGACATACCATGATGTTTTGAGTGACATGCCAGTGTTCACCAACACCTGACAGCAACTGTTCTCAAAAGCACATCCCATTCTCGTGATTTGGGGAGGCTGCAGTGACTATGCAAAAATGGGTCGTGCTCTTGTGTGGCTTTTGGACCCTCAAAAATCACATAAGAGCCGAGGTGGCGCAGTGGTTAGAGTGCAGTACTGCAGGCTACTTCATCTGACTGCTAGCTGCAGTTCAGCAGTTCAAATCTCCCCGGCTCAAGGTTGACTCAGCCTTCCATCCTTCCGAGGTGGGTAAAATGAGGACCCAGATTGTTGGGGGCAATATGCTGACTCTGTGAACCGCTTAGAGAGGGCTGTTAAAGCACTGTAAAGCGGTATATAAGTCTAAGTGCTATAATGCTATTGCTATAAGTACGAGGTATGCTTTCTCATGAAGGCTGCAGAAGCTGTGGGAAAACTTCCACAGCTTCTACCTTGGAGAATGGCACAAGGTGGCCCTGAGTGGCAAAGAGGGAAATAGGGGTGATGTCGAAGCCTGAGGCCCAGCCTCCACACTGCCACCGAATGCTTTTATGCAGGGAGCTGGAGATGGGGGAGGGGGTAGATATAGAATTGTTTCTCTTTTTTTGGAAGGGGGAAGGGTGACATGCCAGTAGAGCAGGGGTGGATTCTAACTTACCTCGCTGCCGGTTCGCTTCCTCCCGCGCTGCGTGGCCGCGCCTCGTGCGCAGTGCAAAAAATTTTTTAAAAATCCCCCCCCCCCAAAAAGCCGAAAACAAGATGGCGATGCATGCGCAGTGCCGGAAACTCGGCTTCTGCGCATGCGCATGTGCATGCGCAGAAGGAAAAAAAAATTTTTTTAATCCCCCCAAAAAAAATTTTTCAAAAAAAAATTTCCCAAAAAAAGATGGCGGCATCCACGGACTGGCACCGACCGAACCGGATCCGTGATGTCATCATGATGTCATCAGCAGGTCGCTACCGGTTTGGGCAAACCGGTCCGAACCGGGAGGAACCCACCTCTACAGCAGAGTCAACTTAGACATTTCCAAATTTTTGGCACACCGAGCCTAAAAGATTTGCCATCACAGTACTTAGGCTATGTTTCTCGAGTTCAACAACATTGACAACATGAAGGCCTCCATCAGCTTTAAACAGGCTTCAGGTTGCCCAGTTCTGCTCTAACCTGTGGTAAGGTAATGTAGAGTGAGCTTACTATAGGCAGTCCTTGATTTACAACCGTTATTGACCCCAAAACTTCTGTTACTGAGCAAGAAAGTTGTTAAGTGAGTTTTGCTTCATTTTATGACCTTCCTTGCCACTTGTCATTATTAAATGAATCACTGCAGTGGTTAAGTTAGTAACACGGTTGTTAAGTGAATCTGGCTTCCCCATTGACTTTGCTTGTCGAAAGGTCGCAAAACGTGACCCCGGGACACTGCAACCGTCATAATATGACCCAGATGCCAAGGGTCCAAATTTTGTTCACGTGACCATGATTGTAACAGTCGTAAGTGTGAAAAACAGTCATAAGTCTCTTTTTTCAGTGCTGTGTAACTTCAGTCACTAAACGAATGATTGTAAATTGAGGACTACTTGTAGAATGTTTCTCAACATTAAGGTAGATGGACTTCAGTAAATCCTAGTTTTGTCTGATCTAGGCTGCAAAACTCTGTATGACCAAAATTGTATGAGACAGCAAAGAGTTAAGATCTTCTGTATCTCATGGCTGCCAACTCCTGACCATATCCATTTTTGAAACCCAGATCACAAAGCCCTAAGCGATTATTTCTGTAAATTATATTTCAAGCTATTAACAATCGCCATTTTTATTTCTCCTTACTCTTTTTAGAGGAAGCAGGATTGTCTTCAAATGTTAAATGCTGACAATGGAGGTGGGGGATGGAGGAGGGTGGGAGCCCTGAGTTTCTGAGGTTTGTACTCCAACAGCTCATCATTTTTTAAAAATCTTCCTCACCTTCTTCCTCCCAGCATTCCAGAGAAAATGAAAGAAAAGACAAGGGAGAAAAAGTTGAAAATGTTGGCTTTAAAAGCTTGCTCAACAGAAAAGAAGGGGGAAAAAATATCTGTCAGTTTCAAGATTCACATTTTTGACCAGGCACCTGTAGAGAAGTTACAAGCTGACATTTCCTTTAAAGGACCTGAACTTCAGAAGCTGGGAGGAGGACTATGACAAAACAGCACCACAAGGTCCTCCCCAAATCCTAATTTTGCAGCAATTTCAACTCTATCACAGCTCAGCAATTCCAACTCTATTGATCTGGGATAACTGGAGCTGCTTTCAAGCCAGCATCGAATTCTTCTGTGGAAACATTCATAGTTCATCCTAATAAAGTCACTGCCATCTTTCTTTCAAGAAATCGTATCTAGCAGGATTGGGCAACCATAGTTGGATTAGTCTGGTGGAAGTATCTGGTGATAGCTTTCAGAGCATCTGGGCGAATCTCCCAAAGGATGTGCACACTTCAATACTTCTAGAGTGATGCTTTATTAAGGCTAATGTATTTGGGAAGCACCTCTTTCAAATGCTTTGCAATATCTTTTCTAGGCTTCTCAGCAAAAAACTGTTGTAATTAAAATATTGTGTAGTCTGGGCTTCGTGTAATACTTGTGTCATCCATGCTATAGGGCAGGGGCAGGGGTCTGCAACCTTAAACACTCAAAGAGTCACTTGGGCCCGTTTCCCACAAGAAAACAAAACAACGGGAGCCACAAAACCTGGATGGGCATGGCCAACTCGACGTCCCACTCACTCCCACCCAGTCACGACCCCCCCCCAGGTTTTGTGGCTCCCCATGTTTTGTTTTCTATGGGAAATAGGTATCTCCCTCTCTCTGTCTCTCTCCCTCTCTCATCTCTCCCTCCCTCCCTCTCCTCTCTCTCTCTATCTCCCTCTCTCCTCTCTCTTTCTCTCTCATCTCTTTTTTTCTCTAATGTCTCTGTTCCCCCCCCCCCACGGCCCCAGCCATCACTGCCTGGGGAAGGAACAGGAAACAGAAAGCATTTGAAAGATGGCGAAGAGCGCTCCGCTGCGAGAGCAGGGCCAGGCCTCTCTGCCGTCCAACTCCCCAGTGGGGTCGTTTCTGCCGGGCCATCTCCCCCCCCCTGCTGGGCTGTTGTGCTTGGTGCTCAGTGGGAGAGGGGAGCACTTCCCCACGCTGCCCCCTTCTTTCTCTTGGCCCCGCCAACAAGGGAGGAGGAAGGCCAGGCTTGGGGATGGCCCCCACCCCACAAGATCCGCTCCCCGGCGCTCGCCTCCAACTCTCCACACTTCAGGCCTGGCTTGCTGGGGGGGGGGCAGCAGACCTGATGCCTCTGCTTCCCCCCCCAGCTCCAGCCATCGCTGCCCGGGGAAGGAACAGGAAACAGAAAGCGGCGCATTTCAAAGGCGGCGAACAGCATTCCGCTGCAAGAGCCAGGCCAGGCCTCTCTTATGTATAAAAATATTTGCACATGTAATAGGGCTGTATTACTATTTTCCTTCTATCTTTTCGACTACCTTCTCCTGTTGGTATCTTATGTTTATATTACTTTGTTGTTTGTATATACATTTGAGAGCTTATGCACCAGAGACAAATACCTTATGTGTCTAATCACACTTGGCCAATAAAGCTATTCTATTCCTGTTCCGTTCCATTCCATTCCGTTCTGCTCCGCTCCGCTCCACTCCATTCCATTCCATTCCATTCCATTTTCTATTCCATTCCATTCCATTCCATTCCATTCCATTCCATTCCATTCCATTCCATTCCATTCCACTCCACTCCTCTCCACTCCACTCCATTCCATTCCATTCCATTCCATTCCATTCCATTCCATTCCATTCTCTTTCCTTTTCTATTCCATTCCATTCCATTCCATTCCATTCCATTCCACTCCTCTCCACTCCACTCCACTCCATTCCATTCCATTCCATTCCATTCCATTCCATTCCATTCCATTCCATTCCATTCTATTCTATTCTATTCTATTCTATTCTATTCTATTCTATTCTATCCAGGTTAGCAAAGTCAAGACGGTATCTGAAAAAGCTCTCTCAAAATCCCCTCTCTTTTTTAAGTGCAACTTGGAAGCTCTCTGGGATGCATCTGCCATCTTGATTTTCTCAACCTACTCTGTGCATGCTCCTGGTTGTTCAGCTAAAAAAAAGTGGCTCCATCCATATATACGGAGGTCCTCAATTTACAACCATTCATTTAATGACTGTTCAAAGTTACAACGGCACTGAAAAAAAGTGATTTGTGGCCAGTTCTAACAGTTATGATCATTGCAGCATCCTTATAGTCACATGATCAAAGTTTGGATGCTTGGCAACTGGCATGAATTTTCGATGGCTGCAGCATCCAGGGGTCCTGGGATTGTCCTTGGCAACCTTTCCAGGGAGTTTCTGACAAGCAAAGTCAATGGGGGAAGGGGATTCACCTAATGACTGCACGATTCACTTAACAACTGTAGTGATTTGCTTACCAACCATGGCAAAAAAAAAGGCTCATAAAATGGGGCATGGCTCACTTAACAACTGCCTTGTTTAGCAAGGGAAATTTGGGGCTCAATTGTGCTTGTAAATCGAGGATTACCTCTACTAATACCAAATAAATGTGTGCTGATGTGCTCACTGGAAGAAACAAACAAGCATACATTGGACAGAATATCTGCTATTTTGATTGCTGTTTGCCAGACTGACACGGGGTAAACTGAGGCAATTTGTGGACAATTCAAAATTGATTTTGTCTGACCAATTAATCTGCAGAATATTGTGGCTGTAGAAAGACTGTTGTGTATTAAAGAAGACCCTGCAAAACATTGTGGTTATCCCTGTCCTTTGGGCTGTTCCCCCTGCCCCCCCACAGTACATGTCTAATGAGATAAATGCTTTACTGATCCTTGAAAAGTTTCTTCGCTGTATTTCTGCTCTCCCACCCAGCTCCCCAGGGCTGCCCTGCTGTCAAAAATCCTGATTTATTTTAGCTCAGTGAGCCATTCAGCATTATGATGTGGTGTGTGTTTCAAACATCGGATGCAACTGATAGGTACTTAATGAACCCCTGAGTTCCTAGCAGTCCTGCTTCATATTTATGCTGGAAAAGACCGGGGAAACTTACATAAGAGACTTTCCTCTTGTCCAACTGGGCAGCTTCGAGTTTCTGCTTGAAAAGTGATGAGCATCTCTGAAATGGAAGAAAGCTAATCAGAAAGCAGAGAATTTATTTGCTAAAATAAATCCATCGGAAATGGTAGCTGGGAAGCGGATTCTGCAGCAACAGCATTTAGATATCTTGATGCATCTTGAAAAGAAAGGAAGTATATTGACATTTTGCTTCAGATATGAAGGCATGTGTGATTGGCGGTAACAAAATAAGTTTCTTTGAGTACCTGTATTTCATAAAGTAAGTTTCATCATCTGCCTAACCTTGTTAGGTTCAGAAATTAAGCAAGGTCAGATCTGGTGAATAATCAAATGGGAAGATATAGGCCAGACCTCAAACTTAAAAGAAAAACCAAACAGTAAAAGCAGTGACAAGCCACCGCATGTCACTATTTCATCCTCAGCAGGTGAGCTTAACCTGTGGACATGTTTACCTTTTCATTTCATAACTTGATTCATTTATATTCATGTAGTATTCATTAACTTTCTATCCTGCCTTTTGACCAAAATTTGTTCCTGGTGGCTAACATATGCAAAATAAGATTCAAAACAACAAAAACATTAAAACAATAAATGTATTTTATAATACCAATAAAAAAGCAGTTGTTAATGCAGTGCTTTTCAAATTTGGAAACTTTTAAGATGTGTGGACTTCAATTCCTAGAATTCTCCAGATAGCATGCTGGCTGAGGAATTCTGGGTGTTGAAGTCCAAACTTTTTAAAGTTGCCAAATGTGAAAAACACTATATGAAAGCAATGGCATTCTAAGCTATATTTCTGTAAAGATTAAAAGGTCAGCGTTTATGAATAAAATGCATTCCCATAATTCGAACAGCTGGGAGATGAAATCCCAAAATTCCTCACTCTGCTTCTCACCAAACATGTTTTGAATATAGGTAGCAGTTTCTGTCTGTTGTCAAAAGCTGATGATTTTTTTCCTGGCGCTCTAAGGAGTATAACCAGGAACATTCAACAAAGAAGATGAGTTAATGCTTCGCATCCATAGTCCTCTGGAAATCACACAGAGGAAAGTGCTCTAGGTAAGTACTTGAGACCAGGTATTATGGGACTGTAATGGTATGTGGGAATGACCTTGGGAGACAGGGGTTGTGGAGCCACAGTCTTTGGAAAACAGTCCAATGAGAGGCAGCAAAGCCCACAGAAAGAATGGAGATGTGGCAAACATCTCAGAAGGGACCCTCCCTAGTTTCTTGGGCTGTAAAGGTGATGGGAGAGTGGTATACCTTCAGATTCTGTTAATGTAACCTTACAATAAAGTAGAATTAGTTCATCTGGGTGTGCTTCCTGTCTGGACTACCTCGCAAGGCTGACAACAATCTTGCAAGTCTGGAAGTACATTTCTCCACCGTCACATTTAAGCCCAAGAAACTAGGGAGGGTCTCTTTCAAGATGTTTTGCTACACTCATTCCTTGTGCAAGCTAAGCTGCCTCTTATCCAATGGTTCCCCTGACTGGGGCTCTTTCTTTTATCTCCAAAGAATATTCCCACAAACCATTAAAGGGACAAAACGTGCATGTGTGCATGTATGTGAGAGAAAGAGAAAGGAAGGAATACCAAAGGTGCTTTTTCAAGAGGTCTGGTTTTTCTTTGAAGACGTTTTGCTTCTCATCCAAGAAACTTCTTCAGCTCTCTTGGATGAGAAGTAACCTGAATGACTGAGAATCTAGGAAGGAAGGAAGGAAGGAAGGAAGGAAGGAAGGAAGGAAGTAAGGAAGGAAGGAAGGAAGGAAGGAAGGAAGGAAGGAAGGAAGGAAGGAAAATAATAGCATATTTTATTGTTTATAGGGAGGAAGAGAGGAATAGTCCACCAATTGATATTGCCATAAAATAACAAAATAATGACCATAGTAGTACCCCAACCCAGAATCTCATCCCTTATTGCAATGTTATTCTAACATTTGCTATTCTCTCCCTCGCATGTGATAGATCCAATTTGTGCTACATAATGAACCAACATTCTCACATGAACCTATGAAACAGATGAAATGAGCAGTTCCATTTTAAAAGAAAATTACAAACGGACACACCGAAATAAAATGCAGTGCAAAAGATGATGACAGATGGAGCCTTGTGCTGTTTTTAATCAGTGACCCAAATGAATGTTAAGAATGGTTAAAACATGCAGTTCATTAAGCTCTCAAATGAGGATTTTGCAGATGGATGGAACTGTACTGCAATAAATATGGTGGAAGCTGGTGCAATTGTGTTGCATGCATTTAAGCCACTGTGGTCTAAAAAAGTCAGGAGTTAGCATACATTCCGCCTAACTACATACATGCCTTCTAAGCATTTAACTGCATATTTTGATCTCACTGATTTTGATGGGGCTAAACCAGATGGATGTCCTTTAGCAGCAGAAATCGATTCCTCTAAAAGAAGGCAGTTTGGATGATAAGCAATCATAGCATTGGCCCTACAGATCCACCCAAAGATTAGATGCACTGAGATAGGCAGGCAGATTTCCTATGCAAAGGTGGTGATGAGATTACATTTATGTGTTCAGTGCAATGCAAATCCTAACTCCCCATTCGTATCTTTATCTCCATATATATTGTATTTGGATATTTCTCTATGTATTTTGAATGCTGGCATAGAAATACCTAAAATATGTTAGTGAGATCAACAGCTGAATTGATCTATATAGCATATAGAAATAGCATCTGGAAAGACATCTGAAAATACAGAGCCCCTTCCCAACCCATTAACCAGGAGAAAACAGCCCTAAAATTCTTATTAGCACCAGAGAGATAGTTCTCAAAGTTAAAACCTCGTCAGGCTCTAAAAATGCAACCTGAAGATTTAGAGCCCAAGATAAACATGAAGTCTCTACTTTTGCAGAGTAAATCCTGAATTCTGAATGATCTCCCTTCCCCTGACTGGATTAGTTTATTCTTAATGAAAACTGGCCAAAATAAGTGGATACTCTCAAAATGGTGCATAAAAGCCTTTATGTAAAAGCACTTGTTCAAACCTTCCAGATAATGGAGTAAATTTGGATTAACTCTTACTCCATGGCCTTGCCCTCCTGCCATTTATGATCTCTTCTGCTTGTTGATCCAGGATCAGATTGTTTCAGACTCAATCTACTGTCCTTCACTGTTGTGATTTCTCTCTTCTGGCTGGGCAGCAAAGAAGTAAATCTCGATAACTGTGCCATTCAAAGTACTTATCAGGATCTCTATTTTCCTTTGACAATGATCACCAGATGCAAGGTTACTTAATGCACAAGGCAACGATTAATCTATTTTATTGTGCAGAAATTCAAAGTATTTTCCTATGACCTTTATCAATTTCATTAATTTTATTTTGTGTTTATATGGAGCTCCAAAATGCTTGTGAATATATACTTCTGAAAAGTAATTTGCTGGGAGAATTCATGCGATGAATAAACATATCATTATTACACAGCTAAGAAACTAGAGGGTCACGGAGGTATTTGAAAGAAGTTCACAATCCATATTTTCTTTCTTTAAAAAAAAAACTACCTAATTGGCTAAATCAGTTAAGTTTGAGGCAATAAATGGGAAATGGGATATATTGTCACATTGCTTTCAAGTTTCTCATTTGATGAGGCTGCTTTGATTGAGATTTAAGCTTTCATTTATCCTAGGTATCTCAGCAGCTAGAAATACCCTGCAGTGACTATTAGAAAAGCTGTATTGTTACATTGATAGAAAAATAAGTAATATGCTCTTGCTAGGAGGTTGCTTTACTTAACTATCTGAAAAAGGTCAATATTTCTTAATGCTGGAAGGCCAAATGATGACCTTTAATATTACAAGGTACCTCTGCACCCTTAAGCTCTCTCATGACTGGCATAATAAACATTCATCAAACAGATTTTAAAACTCTATGCATTTTTTTAATCCAAAAGGTAATATGTGGTACCTCATCTGTATTTCATTGTATTCATTGTATTTCATTCATACATTTCCATATCTGAAAAAGGGTTTCTAAATGGGACTGAGCTATTAATCATTTAACTTCCATCATCCAACTGTTTGAATTTATGAGCAAAACTCAGCATAACCTGCATGTTTTCTTTCCAAACAGCTTTTCAACACAATCATTAAGCAGTTTCCTGACTTGGCCCTGAACAAGGACTGCCACCATTTTGAGGAGGTGGGTTGTTACATTGCCGGCTTCTAGATTTTTGTCTTCCACTACTTGTGGTCCAGCTGGACCAGCAGCTCCAGTTTCCATCTATTGGAACATCTGGGGGGAGAAAAGGAGAAAATAGTGATGTTATGAGGTCAAACAAATAAGGTAATGTCAGTGCTAATTTTCACAATTCTGGTTTGGTCTATGCAGATTAATAAATGAAACCATAATCATATTTATAATTTTGATATAAACTACAGCAGAATAATTTCTAAAATGAGAAAAAAACACACTCAGAAATGTAATATTGATATCCATGTTATTAACTGTATCTTGCCTTGATTGAAATAAATTAGTGTGGAACAAGTGGAAAGGATTTAAGCAGTGGCATCCACAAATCAAAATTGGCAAGATGGTAGATGCAGTGTCTCAGTACAAGGAAAGACAGGTAGTCCTCGACTTACAACAGTTCATTTAGTGATCGTTCGAAGTTACAGCAGCATGTTTCACACTTACCGCTGCAGCATCCCCATGATCACATGATTTACATTTGGATGTTTTAAAACTGGTACATATTTATGACAGTTGCAGTGTCTTGGGAGTCATGTGATCCCCTTTTGCGACCTTCTGACAAGCAAAGTCAACGAGGAAGCCAGATTCACTTAACAACCATGTTACTAACTTAACAACTGCAGTGATTCACTTAACAAATGTGGCAAGAAAAGTTGTAAAATGGAGCAAAACTCGCTTAACAAATTTCTCACTTAGCAACATAACTTTTGGCCTCAATTGTGGTCTTAAGTCGAGGACCACCTGTAGTAGACCATCAGAGGAAGTCTCGTGTCTTCATACTTTCAGTGGTGGGACAAAGAGGAAGGCCAAACATTCTGTGGGAGCCATTCAACCATTGGTCTTGCATACACATTTATGTGCAGAGAATAGAGGAAAACATTAGAAATTGTAGAGAATATTCTCTACCAGAGAGGAAAACCTCTTAAGTCACTTTGTCTCAAAGTTCGGGGAAGGCACACTTTGTTCATACCAACCCAGTTGGTATGAAGTGGTTTACATAGTACAGGCCAAAGAATGATAGTCAGTATGAAAAGGAAAGAACACAGGTACAGATCCCAATCTTTTAGTCCCATATATGTATCCAGAATGCTCTGGCAAACATTTTAACATTTTAATATGTTGTCCTGATGTTCATCTGTTAATGTTTTTCACATTAGAACCCATTTGGTATCAATCTGGGGATTATATGATTATAATGAAATTATACGTGCAACACAAAAAATGATAGGTGCAACACAACTAGGGTGGGCAGCATTGAAACACTACAGCCAATGGCTACTTTGCTTTGGAAAATAAATAAATAAGAGTGAAGGGTGGGGGGGGAGTGTCACCCTGTTTTCTCTTACTTGTTCTTTGTGTTCTTTCACAGGCGGTACCCTCATGTCCTAGAGGGCAAATGCATTCACAGCGAGTCCCTAAAAGGAAAAAGTGGAATTAGAGGTATTTCCCAGGCAATTTTCAGACACTTGCAAAGACCACTGAGATATAACTGAAAGGATTAATCGTGCAGATGGGAAGGGAAACCATTTCAGTCCTGCCCAAAGATATGGTTATCACAAAGACGACAGATGACATGGTATTGAATTGAATTGAATTGAATATTTTATTTGGCCAAGTGTAATTAGACACACAAGGAATTTGTTTCCTTGTGCGTCTAATCACACCTGAGCAAAGGAACCCACGGAATGCATCTTTCCTACCTGCAGCTCAGTAAAAAAAAAAAATATTGCACACAATATTTATCTGTCGCAGAGCCACATATCCAATGATCCAGAAACTACACACAGGGTAAGCAAGAATTTAGGGGTTAAGGGCTGCACTTGGTTTTTGAGTGTCGTGCTGGGATAGAGCGGAGAGCTTACTTTAAGAAGTGGTTGGAGCCAGGAAAACAAAATACTTACCGGTAAATCTGATTTCAATTTAAAAATAATTACATCTGAATTAATTGAAGATGAACACATCATTGTATATGATTTCTCCATCTGCTATGTTAAATATTTTCAAAGTTTTGTGGGAAACAGAAAGACAGCCGAACTTTATGTACCTCAAATGATGTTGGTACTTGATGATACTTAAGAAGCTATTTTTTTTAGACATAGTTTTTAACAGTGCTGCTTGCTCAGAGTTATAAAAAAGAGTTGAATGGTTGAGGTTATCAAACCTTCTGGTGAAAACAGCATAGATCTAACAGAATTATATTGGTTTTATTTCTAAAACCTTCAACCTCTTCAACTTCTCAACTGTACATTTAAGAATAATTAAATTAGATAAAACATAACAATAATATTAGGGCAGATATAATTTCATTAATATGACTGGCATGAAATCCAACAGCAGAGACGGGAAATACATCAGCTCTAATTATGTAATAAATATCAGTTCATATATAACATGTCACCAATCACTTTGAGCCAGGATAGTCAATCTACGGATACATGTACCCCAAACGTGATTTGAATCTCCTTCAATTTCCCAAGAGTGTACACTCTTCACACACTAGTTTTCACTAATATTACACCATCATCAAAGCTTTTCATGCCTTACAAAAGCCAAAAATGTTAACCCTGCTGATCCAACATTCTCAGAGGCCGGCACCCAAAATTATAAAAAATTAAGTGGGTCGCCCTGCCCATAGAAAAATGTAGCCCAACCTATTTATAGAGTGGGCTACAAAGATCAAAAGAAAAGAGGATTTGGCTTGTTGAAGATAGATATAGAAAAGAATAGAATACCCATAGATTCACATAGAAAAGAATGTAGGACACCTAGGGATGGCTGGAAGCTGCTTCACATCTCCAGCCTGGTAAGGAAGTGCTGTGGATTATTAATATTAACTCCTTTGCTGAATAACACAACAGAAATAAGAAGCATTGAAAGGGAGCAGTGGTCCACATGCTGATTTAGCATCTAGTTTTAAACAGTTGTATTTCCATGGTTAAAGGTTGTGCATGGAAGCAGCCATATGAGGAAGGTCATTTAATTCAACCAACTGGGCAGTTTTTGCAAAGGCAATTCAGAAAAAAATAGTCTTAGTCATTCCAGTAGGTAGGTAAGTAGGTAGGAAGGAGACTGTAACTTAGGGTGAGACTGAAGAACCACAGCTTTCAGCTTAGGGGGACAAAGAAGCTAAGCTGGCGAAAGGTAGCATTCTATGTCTCCGTTCCTTTGTCCTAGGACAGTGATGGCGAACCTTTTTTGGCTCGAGTGCCAAACGGAAGTGGAGCTGCCTTACTACTTACCTTCAGATAGTTGCAACCAGGCCTCGCACACCTCGGCCCATTTCTTCTGCAGCAAGGTTTTCCTGAAGGCCTCTGTAGCCGATAACAGAGCTCTGGATCGATCTAGAACTCTGTTATCAGCTGCAGAGGCCTTCAGGAAAGCCTTGCTGCAGAAGAAATGGGCCGAGGTGTGCGAGGCCTGGCTGCAACTGTCCGAAGCCGAAGAAGTTCCTGAAGACCTATGACAGCGAAAAGGAGGCTGAGGGTGAGCACACAAGTAAACTTCCGGTTGGGCCGTTGGGCTTTCCTGAAGCCTGGGGAGAGCGAAAAAGGCCGAAAAGAAGGCAGAAAATCATCTGGCCAGTGCGCGCATGCGCGCTGGAGCTGACTTAGGGCAACGTCTTGCGTGCCCTCAGATATGGCTCCGCGTGCCACCTGTGGCACGTGTGCCATAGGTTTGCCATCACTATCCTAGGATAAAAGTTGGCTTGAGATTTCAAGGTGTTCCACAAGGCATCATTGGGAAAATTTCTCTCTGTGTTGTAGTTATGAGTAGAAGGGGCTGATTAGATTTAGATACCAGCCTTCCTTCTCTGTGCTTAGCAAAGTTTGCCCTCTCCATGTTCTCCCAGTTATCCTTGAAGAGTATTCAGAAACTACAGCTCCACAAAATGTATCAGGGCAAATAGTTTTAGTATTCTCAAGGGGGGCCATGAAACACGACTGTTGCATGAACTACACTGGTTGCCAGTCTGCTTCCAGGTCCACGAAGAAATGGGCCGAGGTGTGCGAGGCCTGGCTGCAACTGTCCGAAGCCGAAGAAGTTCCTGAAGACCTATGACAGCGAAAAGGAGGCTGAGGGTGAGCACACAAGTAAACTTCCGGTTGGGCCGTTGGGCTTTCCTGAAGCCTGGGGAGAGCGAAAAAGGCCGAAAAGAAGGCAGAAAATCATCTGGCCAGTGCGCGCATGCGCGCTGGAGCTGACTTAGGGCAACGTCTTGCGTGCCCTCAGATATGGCTCCGCGTGCCACCTGTGGCACGTGTGCCATAGGTTTGCCATCACTATCCTAGGATAAAAGTTGGCTTGAGATTTCAAGGTGTTCCACAAGGCATCATTGGGAAAATTTCTCTCTGTGTTGTAGTTATGAGTAGAAGGGGCTGATTAGATTTAGATACCAGCCTTCCTTCTCTGTGCTTAGCAAAGTTTGCCCTCTCCATGTTCTCCCAGTTATCCTTGAAGAGTATTCAGAAACTACAGCTCCACAAAATGTATCAGGGCAAATAGTTTTAGTATTCTCAAGGGGGGCCATGAAACACGACTGTTGCATGAACTACACTGGTTGCCAGTCTGCTTCCAGGTCCAATTCAAGGTATTGTTGGCTATTATCTCTAAAGCCCTTTATGGCATGGGTCCAGGCTACCTGAAGAACTGTGTTACTCCAATGGGATTATTATTAGCATATAGCACTGTTACATTAGCGAGGAGACTACAATGGTAATGCAGAGTAGTATTTTGGTGCCAATTTTACTAACTCTGTTGTGGTGCACACTCACAAGACCTAGCTTCGCACCAGGAAGAAAGGTGAGCGTCTCTTCCTGCAGCAGCATCCAAGGCTCCTTCCCTCCACCAGAGCCACCTCCAAATGGCATCACAACCGGGAAGGTTCAGAGCTGGCAGGAACATGACCATCTGCTTGTCTCCCCACTAAACTGGTACCTATTTATCTACTTGCATGTAGCATGCTTTTGAAAACATAAGTGGGCAGAAGCTGAAATAAGTGACAGGAGCTCACCATGCAGTGATAGGGCTCGAAACACTGGACCAGAGGCCATCTCCAGCATCACTAAACCACTGAGCCACTGTGCCTACTCCAATGGGATTGGCCTGCCCAACTTGCGCCAGCAGAAGGGGCATGCTACAGATCTCAGCGGCCAAGGAATTGTGGCTAGTGGGGTCCAGAAGAGCCTTTTCTGCCATGGCTTCCACACTCTGGAATATCGTGCCCTTCAAGGAGAGATCTGCCCCCACCTTTTTGGCCTTCTGAAAGGGCCTGAAATCCTGGCTCTGCCGATTGGCCTGGGACCCTGACCGGGGCATCCCATTCTGGAGGTGGCTAGTAGAATAAGAGAAGATCCCACCTCCATTCTGTTTACTCATTGGACTTTTGAATCCGCATTCTCCTTCTAAAGTTGTTAATTTTGATTGTTTTAACTTTTAATGCCTAATGTTTTTAATGTGTTAATTTTCTAATTGTTGTACACTGCTATTTTTGACATTGTAAGTCACCCAAAGTCACTTAATAGTGAGATGGGCAGCATATAAATTTAATCAATCAATCAATCAATCAACCCATACAACATATTTACAAAACATCTGTCTGCCCCTTAATCCAGCTTTGTCTTTCCTAGCCACAATTCAGAAATGATTTCTTCCCCCTGGAAACAGGGGAGAACACCCAGTGCAGAATCTCCTGTAATGATCACGATAACCATTTTTAGCAAGTTGCAGATGGCGTTTCCTCTTCCAAGAGATGGGAGAAACACTAATTAATGTCCAGAGAGCTAGTGCGCTAGTAAACGTAGCAAAGTTATTTCCGAAAGAGATTTTAAGCAGATTGCAATGCTGTGTTTAATGCCTAATTGGGTTGGAAGAGACATTCTTAAATGTAAATGATTAAGATTCCATTATACTTGCCAAAGTGGTAAAGTTTCTTATCTTGCTAGGCTGCCAGTGAAACAATTGTGACATTTAGAGAAATATCTTACTTTCTTATAGCGGATGGGAACAAGGAGAAAGTTGAAGGAAACTAAAGCAAACTGCATTTTCATCGCGGATATTAGACAAATCATCAGAGGTCACAGCTTACCTTTCAAAAATGGGGTTCCATTGCCCTGGCACTGAGCGCATCCACAGTTACTTGTTTCCTGATGGAATTCCTCGAGAGCAAGCTTCATGTTTTGTTTCAGCGTAGCAGCATTGGCAAAAGTATTTGCAGTAATCAAATTGTAAAGAGGCTCCACCTATCAAGAGCAGAGAGAGGGCCTGTTCATCTTTTCTGTGTATGCACAAATATCTCTAAATATGTCCAGTCAAAAGATATGGACCACAAAGCTCAATACAGTTTATTGTAATCAACCCAGAATCACCTGGTGGTGAAATGGGCAGCAAACAAATTTAGTACTATATAAATAGTTTGTGATAAGAGATGGAGGTTTCCACAGGTTTCAGATACAGGTTTTTCCCAACCCCACCAAGACATACGAGACTTCCCTCTAGGCAATGGAGATGAAGACAACTTCATCCTTTGTGGGTGGATTGAGACTTGATCTGATGACAGCCCATTAGAACTGATATGCAGTAGTGATTCATTTCACTAATGGTCTATGTTAAACTTTCACGGGAGTGTAAGTGCCAGAAAGTACCAGACGTTATCAGAACTCAAACATCTAAAAGGACTGAAGCAGTAAATCCACCAAGGTGATCTCTTTTGGAATGTAGCAGTTACTCATCCCTGTGAAGCCATGCAAATACAATTGACCATCTCCTACCATTAATTTAAAATAGATAGCGAGAGAGAAACGTGGAGCTATGTTCCAGTGGTGGGTTTCAATTTTTTTTACTACCGGTTCTATGGGCGTGGCTTGGTGGACATGGAGTGGCTTGGTGGGAGTGGCTTGGTGGGCGTGGCAGGGGAAGGATACTGTAAAATCTCCATTCCCTCCCCACTCCAGGGGAAGGTTACCGCAAAATCCCCATTTCCTCCCGATCAGCTGGGACAGAGAATAGATGGGGGCGGGGCCAGTCAAAGGTGATATTTACTGGTTCTCCGAGCTACTCAAAATTTCCGCTACCGGTTCTCCAGAACTACTCAAAAATTCCGCTACAGGTTCTCCAGAACTGGTCAGAACCTGCTGAAACCCACCTCTGCTATGCTCATATAAAACGTCATGAATGTGAGATGAGCGACAGTATAAATTGAATAAATAAATAAATAAAATATTGTGCTCTTAAGGTGGCTTGATCACCTCCCTTTACTGTGCAAGGAGTGTCAGTTGTTTCTACAGCATCCTTGGCAGGCATATTTTGTTGGTAAAGTCACAGACTGGAGAATAAGGTGGAAGGTTGTGTGAAAGATAAGAGCAGCTACTGAGATCATGCCTGACAATATGATGATACAGAGGAGACAGTGTGCTGTGGTATTAATGACTAGATCTTCTTTTGCAGTAATGAAATAATTGTCTATAATTGTCATGTGATGCCCCAGCCAAACTCAAAAGCATTTAGAACAAGATATTTGCAGCTGCAAATAAGCATTAGAATTTTTCTTCCTCAATAATCTTCTGTGATCTCAGGGCATATTGACTAATTGTAAATTTCTTTTTTTTTATTGCTGCAGCGTTGAATCAATCAGAATTAATTATACATCACTTCCCTCCATCCGCTTGTAATCTTCTTCCAAGAAGAGTATCTGTGTGGCTAGTCTGTACTGACAGTAGCCACCACAAATTGCGGCCAAGTTTGATTCAGAAGTGCAAAATGAACTGGATCCATTCAAATTTCCAATTTTTATTTATTTATTTTATTTATTTGTTTGTTTGTCAAACATGTACAAGATAGCAGGTATAGGTATAAACATAAACATAATCAAGGTGAATACAGATAGATGAGGACAATAGGACAGTAGGACAGGGACGGTAGGCACGCTGGTGCGCTTATGCACGCCCCTTACAGACCTCTTAGGAATGGGGTGAGGTTGACAGTAGACAGTCTAAGGTTAAAGTATTTTGGGTTTGGGGAAGAAACCACAGAGTCAGGTAGTGAATTCCAGGCATTGATCACTCTGTTGCTGAAGTCGTATTTTCTGCAGTCGAGTTTGGAGCGGTTTACATTACATACACTACATATACACATTACATACAATACCTTTAAAA
>QLTV01001715.1:1440410-1456413 GCA_003457575.1 Thermophis baileyi
GTGGAGGAGAGTTCCTTCTTAACAAGCTCCAAACTCTGACTGCAGGCAGGCGATTTTGAGGGCAGGCTTTTCCAAGGCCAGTCATAGAGGGAAACAGATGAGTGCACCAGAGTACCGGACTTCCACCGCTCGTGAAGGGAAGGCTTGCAGCCACAGTGAGGCAGGGCAGGCGGTCCCCCGGTCGCCGCTCGCCCCGCCCTGTCTCTGCTCTGCAACTTGCCTGCCTGAAGCAGCCTTTGCAAGCTGGCCACGGGGACACCGGGAAGGGCGCGTGGAAGGCAGGCAAGCATGTGGGGGGGGGAAGGGAGTAGGGAAGGCAGGGTGGGTGGGGGGGGCATGGGCAGCTAGGTAGGCCGCGACTTCGCAGGCTTACCTGGCAGGCAGATCAGGGTGCAGGCTTCAGGCAGGCAAGCTGCAGAGCAGAGACTGGGCGGGGCAGGGCAGGGCGAGCAAGAGGCGACCGGGGGACCGGTTCGGGGGCGTGGCCAGCCAGCTGTCGCTGGCGGTTCGGAGAACCAGGCCACATGTCTGCTACCGGTCCTCTCGAACCGGTCCGAACCGGGAGGATTTCACCCCTGGTTGAGATGGCTAAAATAGCTTGCCTCAATATACTATGATTCAATCACATATTTTTAAAAAAACAGATGGTGGCTTCACGAAAGCCAAAAACCAAAATGAGTTCAATAATTTGAGAGAATTAAAATCTGTTATTTTTTTTTCTCCAGTGGCAAAATTCCAGTGGCATGCAACTGGCCAGTCTTTCTTGCAAAATGAGGGCATTTCTATGAGTGCTGGCAGAAAAGTGGCTATTCGGGAGGAATTAAACAGGGGGACATATACTCTTACTATTTTTCTGGGGTTTTTTTATACAATGAGAGGTAAAGTTTGTTATGAGATATTCATTTAGGTGTGCCATTTCACACAATTTACACAATGTACAACTATCACATCAAAAGGGACAGATGATATCAATGTGTTAGAATTTTTTTTAAAAAAACAAGAAAGTGGGATGCATTTTAAGTGGTCCCATTTTTGCAAGAATCCAGCAATCGGTCTCTAGAATGGTCAAACTAATCAAAACTCATAGAACAATGGAAAATTAACCCAAATCCATAATTTCTTTCAACGAATTCATTTTCTGCCACGTTGAGCCATGTTAAATTTGAACATGCGTTTGCAAGAGAAGATAAAACCTTTCAAAAACTCAGCATAAACCATACAGTTAATGGACAATCCGCTCTCCTCAATCCTACCTTCCTTCTCCAGCTCATTACTATTCATGATCAAAGTATATTCATAAGTGCCACCAAGAGTTGCTTCAGTGATGTAATGTGTTCCATAGTCTCTGAAAAGATCTCGATATTCTCCATAACTATACACCAGAGGCAAACGAAGGATTCTCTGGAAGAACTCAGAGTGAAGCATCAACTCCTGTCTCTTCAGTTTATATTGAGCAACTTCCAGCTCTGCATGCGCATGGACAAACCTGCTAGACTAAAGGAAAGCATCAGAAGAGATTTACATTAACTACAGGTAGTCCTCGACTTACAACAGTTTGTTTAGTGACTATTCAAAGTTACGACGGCACCGAAAAACATGACTTAAGACCATTTTCCACAGTTATGACCTTTGAAACATTCCCATGATCATGTGATCAAAATTCAGATGCTTGGCAACTGGTTCATACTTATGACTGTTGCTGTGTCCCAAGGTCATGTGAGCACCTTTTATGACCTTCTGACAAGCAAGTTCAGTGGGGAAGCTTAACAACCGGGTTACTAATTTATCAACTGCAGTGATTCACTTAACAACTGTGGCAAGAACGGTCGTAACCTTTGCTTAACAAATGTTGAATGGTCGAAAAACTCACTTAACAACAGAAATTTTGGGCTCAATTGTGGTCGTAGTCGAGGGCTACCAGTATATGTTGTTGTATTGTTAAATGTTTGTTAGAACCCAATATGTAGAGTGAAACTGAGTTTGATTCTAGATATTGGCTCATTCATTTTTAAATTACAAAGTGATCATTCCACAATAATGCTGCACCACACCCAGTCTTTTACAGCCCCATTTTTGTGTAAATTTGTTTTTGACAAGATTCCGCCCCCCCAGAAAGCTCTCATAAGGCACAACACAGTTATTTTATTTATTAGAAACCCTAGGCTTTAAAAGAGGGTGCTAGAATTAGTTCCAATCTGGCACCCATCCTTTCAAAACATATTTTCATATCACTGCCATGCCCCTTGCCAACTTTTTCAAATGAAATTTTTTTGGGAGGAAAAAAAGCCAGTGATTCCTTTGCAAAAAAATGTTATTCATACAAATATGCCCATGTACAATAAATGCTACATTTAATAACCTCTATACATTATGAATATTTTTGTGATTTATTTATTAGATTATAACCTGCCTTTTTTCCTAGAGTACAAAATAACTTATGTAACTACCTCCATTTACAGGATCTAAACTAAACATTTTTATAAATGAAGAAAGATGACACACTATAGCTACAGATGGAGATTGTCTGGCATTGCGCACTGTAAGTAAAATATATGAACCCCGGAGGAAAAAACATCTTGTTTTTCATAATTTCAAAAAAAGTTACATGGTTTTCTACCGCTCATATTTTAATTCTAATGCGATGGGCTTTTAGAGTGTGCGTTGAGCAAACTAAAGTAAGCCTAAGAAGAAACACGAGAAAAGTTTACCGTTGAAGAAAATCTTTTCGTCCTGCTAGCAAATTTTTGATATCGCTTGTCATTCTTACTGTAACTAAATTGAAATACACGGGGTATAGTTAGTCCAAAGCTAAAACTTTCTTCTTTTGATTTTCCCCTGGAGACGCTGTGTTCAAAACTTGAATACGATTCGTGCGCAGTCATTGAAAATTCATATTTGCCTTTGGTCTAAACACAAAGCAAGGGGAAAAAAAATAACATCTCAAGTGTCATGCTTGAAATGTAGGAAGGAACAAAGGAAAAATTGAGAATGAAAAGTAGTCCATAATAGGTTACATGCTATAATTAGGATCAGAACATTCAGTGGTGAAGATAGATAAACAAGGAAACTACAGCAACACATTTTAATAATATATTTAGATACAGGCAAAATCTGCTGAAATTCTAGTCCTAACAGAGTTTTAATGGATTACTGTTGTACACCAACTTACTTAATGTTGTTGATTGATTGCTTAAGGTAAATATAATTTGTGCATGTATGTTTATGCACTCATGGGTATGCCACATTGTGCTTTTAGTCATTTTAATTTTACATAAATAATTTGTCCTCAAACATAAGTTGTATATGGCTTAGTGCAATAAGTAATGCAAATATTGTAGCAATATCGTTTGTTCATAGAAGTTGCTAAAGAAGTTGTTAAAATTAGAAGAGTAATCCTATTCAAAATCTAGATTAGCTGTATATTTGCACATAGCAGATGTTCACTGAGTCTTAGTTCCACCTGAAACATCGTGAGCCTTCCGAAAATCTGTTCCAGGTGTTTAAGAATTGCAAAGATTGCTGCCCTGTCTATGTTCTATTTAAAATATTTTACCTGATCCTAATTCCCGATAGGAAGGATATACAGAAGGGCATGCTTAGTGCCAACAAAACATCTATGAAGTGGCCTTCTGGGTGACAGTTAGGTTGACAGATAATATTTGGGAAGGCTCAAATCATTTGAAATCCAATTAAAACAACTAAATGTAAAATAAAATATAGGAGTGAAGCAGTGATTTTTTAAAAATAGAGCATATCAAATATATATAGTAAATCAATCTCAGGAATGTAGTATTAAAATAAGTGAAATAAATCAATGATTTAAAATTTAATTGAATCTTAGTGAGGATTATTGAATCTTTTAAAAATAATGTAAGAATTAATTCTTAGATACTCACCTCAGCCAAATAACTTTCTACATTGTATGGTTTTCTAAAACCAACAGTACCAATATGTTGTGGGCGACATGCTCCTGCATAATATTTATAGTCAAGAATCACCCCTTCTAGATTATTTGTGAAAGCATTAAAGCTGGGAATAAAAGATACAGGTGGAGTCAATAGATTTACACATTAGTTAAAATTCTGCAGAAAGTGCTTTTTTACTTCTGCAATTAGGGTTAGGGTTAGGGAATAACACTAGGAAGAAGAACTCATTCTTTGATACAGAAAGCTGAAATATTGTGTATCAGGGGTGAAATTCAGGCAGGTTCTGACAGGTTCTGGAGAACCGGTAGCGGAAATTTTGAGTAGTTCGGAGAACCGGCAAATACCACCTCTGGCTGGCCCCAGAGTGGGGTGGGAATGGAGATTTTGCAATATCCTTCCCCCAGGAGTGGGGAGGGAATGGGGATTTTACAGTATCCTTCCCCTGCCATGCCCACCAAGCCACACTACGCCCACCAAGACACGCCCACAGAACCGGTAGGGAAAAATTTTGAATTTCACCCCTGCTGTGTATTGCTTTATGTTCTCAGTATATACACTTAATAAAACGACCTTTCAATTTAAAGTAAAAATAAAAATTAATAGGAACCAAAACAAAAGGAAAGGAAATACATTGGGGCGGGGGGGAACTAAGCAAGAAAAAATGTAGGAAGCAGCTAAAATACTCTGCGAAACCCTCTGTGGTACAGACCAGAGTGTGTGGAAGGCACATACCACCCATAGGAGTGAGAAGGGATTAAACATATAATCAGTTCAGTACACATAAAATGAGCAAAACAGTATATTTTATATATTTTTTGCATTTCTTTAAAATATTGCACATTTTATCATTTGGTGAAATATGTACACAGCATACGTACATTTTAATACATTGAAAAACAGATTGTGATAATGGAATAGTTTTTATGAATGATCCATGGAAAGCTGGTATGCAATGGCTATGGACTCATATGTTGTCAATATTTCTTGGCTTTAGTCTTCTCTAACACAATCCTAGTAATCAGTTATTTGGGGTTAATTCTGCACTTACCCACTTGACAGCATCTGTATACCCCAAAATTGTTCCAAGACCTGATTGCACCTCTGATATACCTTCTTACAATCAGCTTCATCTGATTGATCTCCACAGTCATCATCTCCATTGCAAAGCAGCCTACGATTGATGCATCGGCCTAAAACACAGAATAAACTTGTTTATCATTCAGTGGACAGACTTTGCAAGTTAATAAATGCAATTCCTATGCCTTTAATGCATGCAGATCCCACAGTCGTTTTAGTTCCATTGAAAACTCTTGCTTATCTTCCCATGCTTAATTGACTAAGTGTTCTTTAGGGAGGCACACATTTTTTTAAGCATTGCTTTCAGAATCATTTTTATGGTTAGAAGCAGATTATGTTGCATTAAAAAAGACCAGCTGGAACTTGCTCACAACATGGACTGCATGTTTAACAGACTCTGCATTTAATTGGCAAAATTTGCTGGACCTATAAGAAGAGTGTAGTTGTCTAGTGTCGATGGAGATTCTCAGTCATTGCCTAGTGTGCTGCTTGCCTCTGAAAGCCCCTTAGTTTGTTCTGGCTCTCGTCTTCATGGGTGCTGATTCAGATAGAATAGAATAGAATAGAATAGAATAGAATAGAATAGAATAGAATAGAATAGAATAGAATAGAATAGAATAGAATAGAATAGAATAGAATAACAGAGTTGGAAGGGACCTTGGAGGTCTTCTAGTCCAACCCCCTGCTTAGGCAGGAAACCCTACACCACTTCAGACAAATGGTTATCCAACATCTTCTTAAAAACTTCCAGTGTTGGAGCATTCACAACTTCTGGAGGCAAGCTGTTCCACTGATTAATTGTTCTAACTGTCAGGAAATTTCTCCTTAGNATGTTTTAGCCTCCAGTCCCCTAATCATCTTTGTTGCTCTTCTCTGCACTCTTTCTAGAGTCTCAACATCCTTTTTACATCGTGGTGACCAAAACTGAATGCAGTATTCCAAGTGTGGCCTTACCAAGGCATTATAAAGTGGTATTAACACTTCACGTGATCTTGATTCTATCCCTCTTTTAATGCAGCCTAGAACTGTGTTGGCTTTTTTGGCTGCTGCTGCACTGCTGGCTCATATTTAAATGGTTGTCCACTAGGACTCCAAGATCCCTCTCATCTACATGACCTCACTGTTCTGGCCTTGGCGCATCAATATGCCATATCTCCGGTTGGCAGAATCATTTGAGCCCCATCTTGCTCCTTAGCTACAATCAATTTTTTTTCTGACATATTCATGTATGTTTGCAGGCTTGAAAAATCCTATTCAGTTTTTAACACTGCCCAGAGTTGCTGTTTGTGAGATGGACGGTAAATTGGTTTAATAAATAAACAAGCATAAATAACAGACATTTAGTTTTAATGGACCCACCTTCACTAAATATCAATTAAATTGAGTGTTTACTGGTACATGGGAATCTGCATTGGCCAAAAGCTGTTCTGAATACTGACGTCTTTATTTGAAAATATGTTTCTGTACTTCAATGTTGCAAAGAATAGGAGGGCAGTTGCCATCTGGGCATTTTTATTGTAATGGACTATCCTAATCTCAAGTCCTTTGCTTCTGCTTTTGCCAGAGCTAACCCTCCTACTATCTTCTTCCTTGTCATCTCTACTGTGAGCAAAAGTGCCTCCAGTTCTGGAGCTAAAATACAATCACCAAGAATAATCAGAACTATCCTTAAAGATAGCCAAAGTTGACAATTCTTATAACTTGGTCACTGGAGCATCAGAGCCCACAGATTAACTATGTGATGATGTTCATCCATCGTGTTCGAAGAAGACCTTGACATCTAATAGGTTGTGGGCTGTCCACGATGTGTCCGCAGGTGGCTGGTAAGGCCTATACGGGCACGAAATGTTCTGCCGCATGTTGGGCAGATGTATGTGGGCACCATTGTTGCAGCATTTGCAGCTCTGGCTTTGCGGAGTGCTCACTTCTCTTGTGCTATGGTTGTTCTTCTGTCCTCAGATGTCTGGCAGCCTTGGTGGATCAACGTGCGCCATGACCCACAGATTAACTATGTAATGTGTTGAAGAAACACATTGTGGTTTTTCATCTGTCCTGAATTATGATTATGCTGGTATGAAGTATGACACTATATTTCAATATTACAACAGAAAAGGGCCACTGTTTAAAAGATGCTTAAATTTGAAGTATCTATGCCTAACTTCTAGATCTACAGAAATGGAGTCCAGTTGATTGCTTTTGGTCCATTTGCTAGTAGATTTTTAAATCACAAAAATACGATTGACTTTCTATTTCCAAACCTGATAGAAGCAAATGTTTTCTTCATCTCTGAACATTAGATGTAACTTGACAACAATAACAGTCTACAGTAACTAATGCATTCAGTCTCCAATGTTTATATGAAAACTGTTTTGAAATTACAGATTTCCTGGTTGAAACTTCTGGCCTGTATTTTAGAGTTTTTTTCCCTTACTTATTTATTTTGATAATACTTTGCCTGATGATGAGCCTGAATAACTCAAAAGTTTCCATGGTATTTGGTAACATATGTATGGAGACTAATAAATATAACTAACTGTGGATTTTGGAGAAACCATCTTTGTTAATATTTTAGTTATTTATCAAATTTAAGCACTGCTCATCTCACTAAGTGACTTTAGGCAGGTTACAGGTAAAAACAATAAAACCATATAAAAAGACACAATTAGAATTAAAGCAAGATGAAAAACTAGTACAAACAAAAATAAATAAAAATACATTAAAAAGCAGAGGAAGCACCTCAAGGTACCAACCACTGCCAAATTTGCATGGTGTTCTTTGATCCCTATATGAGTTGGCAGAGCCAAGTCTTCAAGCTCTTCTTGATAAGTTGTTCTTAATTCTGAAAACTTTCTTTCTGACATTCATTTTACATTTTTGCACTCCAATTTAACATCTGCTGTATATGTTCTTTTTCCATGTTTGTAGATCTTTCAAGCCAATCTTATTTAGCCCTACATAATCCATACCTCTGCTTCATTATATTCCTTGGCTTGAGCCGTTCAAGTAGATCACGTGACAAACTTATGCACACCTTGTAATCTTCACACAGACCTTAACAACTTAACGTTTCATGCATTCCTTTGTCAACCACATCAAATTCCAGACTGAAGCTTTTCGGTAAACTCTAAAAAAGTTGCTATTGCTGCACTATTGAGGAAAAGCAGAATGTTAAATTTTTAAGTGACAAAGCCAGAGAAAGCTCAACAGTAATGGGCTTTATAAATCCACCCTGTTGTTTTGCAATGAAGGTTGATGACACAAGGTGGTTCAGAGAAAATTAATACGCAAGTAATGCTGATGATTGTACTTAAAGTCTTCCTTTAAAAAAAAGTTTTCATTTTGCTTCTAATTAGCAGTGTATAGCCAGTCGGCAATCACTTGGGAAGGCAGTTTTCTGCTTTTTCTTGCTGCATTTTATAATCCATCAGATCAGAAATTAAGCCTTCAAAATCCTGTCATGTAGGCTGTTTGAAAATGTTAATGTACAATCAAATTTGATTTAATTTAACCTAAAATGTTCATCGGGGATGTGACAGAAATTATGTGATCCTTTTTCTCATTTAGTTGTGCCTTTTCAAGAGAACGTGCGAGGGGAATTAATAACAGGCATACTTCTTTACAAAATAATTGAATGGCTTCAATAACAAACATGGTTCCATAAATACGGCCTCTTTTGGGCTATTTACCTATTGGTCCTACCTGCCTGTATAATCCATTCTTGTTACAGATTCTGTTGTCATGTCTTTATACGATGTCGGTCAAGCAAAGAAGATCAACATTTGTTTGTGACATACAAGGTAAAAAAACCAAAAACCCAAGCCTCCATATTCCATTCAGTCTATTCGGGGGAAATCTAAATCAATAGATATGTAGTTAACCACTAGTTTTTTTTAATTAAGGAGCACCCCCGCCCAATTCTCTCACCTGTGGCACAGAGAAAGCCTTCACACCGAGCAGTACTGCAAGGTCTGTTTATAACACAGTCTTCACTTTCATTGTCAGTGTAATCACACGGGTCACCGCCGAACTGAGAAGGCTGTTCCACATGGGCAAATCTGTACTGTAGTAGAATAGATATTATGAATTCCAGCCCTCCTAAATTAAAAGCCAAGTATCACAGATGGGTGTAGATCTTTGCTAGTTGGAACATCAACATGTACACTGGAAATGTAAAGGAGTGCTCTCTCTCTTTTTGCTCTGGTATACGAGATGTAATTTGATTGCAGTTTTCTGAATGTAACATAGAATGATTACTAATAATTCTGAATTAATATAAAATTACTTGTCTATGCATATAAAGTGAAGGGTATTTTTGAGAAAAAGTGTAAGCGTAGCAAGTTACATCTTAGATGGGAATGGAATCCTTGATTACTTAATCCTAAGAAGGTTCCATAGTGAATTAAAAATTGCATGTGTTCTTTGGTCTTCCCTATGATCTTGGAAATGCTGGTGTTTAATGTCTGTGTCTTTATGTGTGTGAGAGGAAACTTAGCTTTCAACTTCTGTGCCTTAGTTCATAGCTAGCTAAATATAAGATACATCCAGCACTTTACTCTGCTAAGGTGACTTCTAAGTATAGTAGATGGAGATTGTCTAGGAAAGAACCCTTGAATTTTGAAACACAGCAAGAAAGTACTACATACTTCTTATATACTTTAGGTGCATTTACTCCAAAAGTAAGAAATGCAAAAAATCAGAAAACAAGAATATATTATGCAAGAGTTTGCACTAAACTTCATTTAAAGCAGTGGTGGTGCAGTGGTTAGAATGCAGTACTGCAGGCTACTTCTGCTGACTGCCGTCTGCCTGCAGTTTGGCAGTTCGAGTCTCACCAGCTCAAGGTTGACTCAGTCTTTCATCTTTCCGAGGTCAGTAAAATGAAGACTCAGATTGTTGGGGGCAATATGCTGACTCTGTAAACTGCTTAGCAAGGGCTGTAAAGCACTATGAAGCGGTATATAAGTCTAAGTGCTATTGCTATTGCTATTTTGGATAGCATCTTCATCCAGTAACAAAGTGATGAAAATGTAGGAAGCCAATTATACTTTGCTTCTAGCTACAAAAATTCTATGATCAGCAGTTAGATTTCTTAGAGAGCTGGTCTGAATAAGGCCTAAGCAGGATGGAGAGCTCATCCATTTAAGTGGCATGCTAACAAGACCAATTGCTGCAAACCATCACACCTTCACAGTTCTCTTTTGCCCCATGGTCTAACAAGGAATAAGCAGAGTACATCTTTGAAGACAGCCCATTTGGCTAAATGACTCTAGATACTCCCCTCTATGCTAGTTTGCAGCAATTGTTTGAGCAACATGATCTCATGCATAGATCCCCTCTCTTCTTACTGAATGACATCTGACTTTCGGCTCAAGCTTCGCTCTCTTCTGATGACCCTAAAGGGAGTCTTCCCTTATTAATTGCAAGTGGGACTGGCAACTTGGTTGCTAAGTGACATGGTTGGTAAGCGAAACATCATGTGACCACACTGGACTCATAATGTCAGTTCTGCTGTGCTTGTTAAGCAAATCACTATGGGTCATTAAGTGCGACATCACATAACTGCAATTTGTGACTTCCTTCCAGCTTCATCATTGACTTTGCTTGTCATAAGGTGGCTGTGAAGTTCATGCACGTCCCGAGTTGCTTTTGGTGAGATCAGCAGTTACAGTATATAAATCTGATAAATAAATCAAATAGGTTCATGGAAATCTTTTTTTCACTTTCACATCTGCTATGAATTCAGCCTTACACTGATCCACCTTGTTGACAGAGTGACTATAAGAGGCGAATGTACTCAATTGTTTGAGTACTGTAATTCCGTCACTATAATCCGTGGAGGCTATCTGGAAGAATGGAGAAAATCCATTTTTTTAAATTGTTAGATCCCATATTTCTAGCCCCTTGCTAAATAAGCTACTGAAAAAGTACTGGAAACTGTGTAGCCTTTAAATGCAAATGCTTGCAAATAATAGATCCATCTCAGTTACTTGTTCAGTATTAGCTTTGCTTTCCTCAGCGTGCTCTATTTATTTTTCTAAGGTTATTCTCGTAACAAAGAGGAGGAATCAAATCTAGTGGCCATAAAGAGTTGAGCTGCTATTCCAATCGCAGGAATAATGATGATAAATAATGATATGTAAGCTTTGGCTTTGAGCAAAGCCGAGGAACGGGTATTGTAAAAATGATTGTCTTAGTGTGGTGACAGGACAAGATTATCCTGCACTTTTGAAAATAATGGGAATTTTGCCACTAATGTTGTAACAATCAAAAGCCTTCGTCGGAAGGCACTTGCGAGGTAGGAAAAAAAAAACCCTCAACGATGAAAAATGAGCAGCTGCATGTCATCATCTCTTAGTCAAAAACTGGAAATTGAGGTCACTTAACACAAATGGGTTCTACATCAGAAGTGCTTCAGCGTAAGTGAAGAAAATACAATGGCTTGCCAACCTCATTCTGGATAAGGCAGGAAGGCAGGACAAACGCTCTGTGCCTTATGCAATATAGCCTGAAGAGTTCAAACCAGACCATAAATCAGTCTTCCCGAAGACTTCTGTCACATTTACAATTTGTTACTTTTGTCTTTTAAAGCAGTTTGCTTTAAAGCTGAGAGTGCTGTTACTCTGCATGTTCAAGAGAGCAAGGAATGCTAATAAAGTGCAGTATTGCAATTTACCTTGATTGCATTAGGATGGAATGCCAAGAAATTATTTTACTATTAAAATAATAGTATTCATACTACATCATGTCTGTGGCAAGGAAATCTGCAAGACCAATGGTTTGAGAAGGCATGTTTGTACGGGAGTGTCTGAACTTTCTTACGTTTAGGAAAACAAAGCTGGCAAAATGCTTGGAGATTTCTTTCTGAAGGAAGGGAATGATGTCACATTCATGGAAATTAGACTATCAAAAATGTTTGCGGTATTGGGATATTTTTGTCAGAAAAGCAAAAGTCTTTCAAAAGGGATCACACATGCTGTCAACCCTGGAGCTGACCTGACTGAGGCCCTTTTGAGGTGTCAGTGCTGCCACAGCTGGGGCTGAGGGTTAGGGTGGGGTGGGGGGGAGTAGAGATAGCTGGGATTTGTAGCAAAAACAAAATATTTTCTCTTGGGAACCAAGGACATTCCAGCAGGTGCTCGGAAGGAGAGGACTGGAGTCACCTAGCAACTGGACTACATCCTGATTGGACCATGTGACTGATTGTTTTGGGAAAGTGGGAAACTTTTACTTTTAATTAGGTGAAAACCGCGGGAATGTTTAGAGTCAGTTTTCACCAGCCTGTGCCAATATGACATATCAAATAAAACTATTTTATTTACCTGCCTCGGAGTTTTGGTTGCTATGGGTATGTTACTTGGAACCCTGACACATACAGGTGCTAAACAGCCCAAAGGGAGCAGAGCTGCTTGAGGGTGTTATAGAGAAAGCAAAGAACTGAGAAAGAATAATCCTGAGGAATAGATGTGACAGGTTTACCGAATTTACCAAAAGGAACCAAGATTCCTATTGCTGGACAATATTTGTTTTAATTTTATTTCATTTCTTTTAAGAAGAAGGAAATTACAATAAATAGATGCTTGTATACAGGTACTACATGACTTACAACCTTACATCTAGTGACCATTCTTAGTTACAATAGCACTGAAAAAACTGACTTATAACCTTTTTTTTCACACTTATGTCCATTGCAGCATCCCCACGGTCATGTGATCAAAATTTGGAAACTTGGCAACTGGCATGAATTTATGACACTTGCAGTGGCCCAGGGTCATATGATCACAGTTTGCGACCTTCTGACAAGCAAAGTCAAGGGAGAAACTAGAGTCACCTAACAGCCATGTTACTAACTTAGCCACTGCAGTGATTCACTTAACAGCTATGGAAAGAAAGATTGTAAAATGGGGCATAATAACTGTCTTTCTTAGCAATGGAAATTTTGGGCTCAGTTATGGTCATGAGTCAAGGACTGCCTGTATTTTGTTGCTGTGGTCAAAATGGGAAGCATCTGCCCAGGGTATTGGTCAGCTGGATGAAAATGGATGAAGAAATGGGATACTAAAAGCAGGGCTGTTGGTGGGTGAGACGAAAAGGAAGTCCTATGGACATGACAACGACCAGTTTTATAGTGCCAAGCTCCACATTTTAGTATACTGGAATTAACTGTGTATTAAACAGTTAACTAATTTTAGACTCCAAGCAGACTTACTCTTTTTTTCTGGCAAGCATCACAAGCGGTCCACGATGACCAACTGGAAAGAAGACAGTCAATAGGCTGCACTACTTGGCTTGAAGACCGGCGCCATCTGCCTTTGGTCACATTGACGTCAGCTCTATTGAGTTGAAGAGAATCATCCTGTTTGCCACTACATTAATTGGGAGAAAACATATATAAAGTATGTCCATTTATATACTTTATTTTCTTCCCATCATTCAAGGCCAAGCACTTCGAAGTACCTTCCAATGATAGGGATTATTATTATTATTATTATTATTATTATTATTATTATTATTAGTTTTTTTTTTAAAGGAAAATCACAACTGCCAGTTATGAGACTGGCCTTCATTCTCACTGAGTTCTTCCCAAGAACCTAGTAGGTATTATTATTATTATTATTATTATTATTATTATTATTATTATTATTATTATTATTATTATTATTGCAATTCCCCCTTCAATGAAGGTCAAGCTGCACAACCATACTGAGTACAACAAATGCTGTGCATCACAGCTCCACCACATGAATGCCAATTATGCTTGCTTCTTATGATGGAGAATTCACCAACAATGGGTTATCAATTAGATGACCACTTCTGTGGTCACTTATTACTATACTCAAGCTGTTATACCAGAAGTGAAGATGTGTGACCTATTGAACAAAGTGCCATTTGTATACAACAAAAAATGTAAATGAAATCCAAAGAAGAACTACAAAAGGAAAAGGAAAAGATAAAATCAGTCTCAATATTTTCTGTTTATTGCTTTAAATTCATAATCAGCCACTGCAGAGGTGGGTTCCTACCGGTTCAGACCGGCTCTATAGAACCATTAGTAATGTGGCTGCCTGGGTGGTTAGAACTGGCAGCGACCCAGGCCTGCCACATCCCCAAGCTGGTTCTCTCGGTGGTGCCATAGGCACCGCCATCTTGTTTTATTGTACTGCGCATGCGCGCGCACCCGCAACCCGCCTGCATGGTGCACAACATGCGCCCCCCGCGTGGCACGTCCCTGAGCGAACCAGCAGTAAGAAGATCCGGAACCCACCCCTGAGCCACTGGCTGAAAAATTGTGACATCACCTAAGCATAGCTCAACTGCGGTTTATTAACTGTTTAACTCATCCTCTGCATGTTACACATGGTAGGAACTTTCCTGAATATACAATATAGAGATGCAGAAATGCTGGCTCAAAACTCAGCTCCACATATGTAGAAGAATACAGAGATGGCCTTGAAGAAATTATGTACCTTAGCCCTAGAAGGAAGAAAGGGATGATGAAGAAAGTAAAGATTACCTCACCTTGATTTTCTTGGTATAAGAGAGGGGAGAGGGAATATCTGTCGGGTATTGAAGATTCTGTTATTATAACGTGCCTTGAAGAGGTAATAGCATTGTTTACTGAAGGTACAGAAAAATGTTATCTCCACAAAATGGACATAGGTTTTTCAAACAGAGCCATAGACTCTTGAAAATATAAGCAACATTTTTCTCTCCAAGAACTCAGACAATATAGAGTTCTCCCTGTTTTCTATAGAACAACCTTGTGAAATAGTAGGTTGGGCTAAGAGAGTGATTAGCATCTAGCAAGCTTCTGTGGCCCAAAGTGAAAGTGAATTTAGGTTTTTCTACTCCTGGTCCAACACCCTAACTATACATCATGATCGTGCTATTGATCATCGTGATCATCCTCATCTTCCTGCCTTGATACTATTCTTATTCTTTTGACTGATCGTGAATTTTACCGATACACAGAGAAAACTGTTCATTCGGAATAGAAGGGGAAAGAAGCAAGGATTTCTTTTGGTACAGAAACAAAATCAGGATCCTGGATTAAACCAGGATCCTTATTGAGCATAGCTCAATACGATTTGATGGTTGAGAAAATCCCACTAAAGTCCTGCCCAATTCTGCTCTTGGTCTTCTTTATAGTATGGGCTCCTTGGTGCGCTCTAAGCTTTGTGGTTTTCTTGCAGATGTTACATTACCAAAGTAGGTAATATCATCAGTGCTAGAAGGAATGGGCTTTGCTTTCCTAACAGACAGGAAGCAGCAGGTGAAGCTAGGCAACATCACATCAGATACCTGTACAATTAGCACAGGGCCCCCCCAAGGCTGTGTGCTCTCACCACTTCTCTTCTCTCTATATACCAATAACTGCATCTCAAATGATCCATCTGTTAAACTACTGAAGTTTGCAGATGATACAACAGTGATTGGTCTCATTCGAGACAACGATGAAACCGCATACAGACGGGAGGTTGAACAACTAGCCTCATGGTGCAACCAGAACAATCTGGAACTGAACACACTCAAAACCGTAGAAATGGTGGTAGAAACCCTCCAATTCTACCACCTCTTACATTACTAGACAACACAGTATCAACAGTAGAGACCTTCAAGTGTCTAGGTTATATCATACCTCAAGACTTAAAATGGACACCTAAGATCAAAAACGTCATCAAAAAAGCACAACAAAGAATGTCCTTCCTGCGCCAACTCAGAAAGCTCAGACTGCCCAGGGAGCTGTTGATACAGTTTTACAGAGGATTTATTGAGTCTGTTATTTTTACCTCCATAATTGTCTGGTTTGGCACAGCAACCAAACAGGACAGACACAGATTTCAACAGATAGTTAGGACTGCAGAAAAAACGATTGCAACCTGTTATGTTCTAACTGTTTCAACTGTGTTGCATGGTTCCAACCAGGTCCAGCGTTTGAGCGGGAAAAAGCTCAAACGCTATTGGCTGGTCTGTCTGACAGCTCCCTATAAAAGGGCAAGCTG
>QLTV01001715.1:1470503-1481036 GCA_003457575.1 Thermophis baileyi
GGAGGAGGGGAGCCTCGATCCCTCCCCCGCCGCCCCCTCGCCGGCAGGAGCGCGTTTCAACATGCTGGCCAGAGGCAGAGCCCAGAGGAGCCGAGCAGTCCCGCGGGGTGTGCATGCACCCACCTCTCTCTCGCTCTCGCTCTCCCGGCCAAAAACGTGCCCGCAGCAAAAAGAGCGCCTCCCGGCATGCCCCCCCCTTTCCCCCCGGAAAGTAATGGGGGGGCTTATTTTCGGGGGGTGGCTTATTTCAACGCATGTCCCGAAAAGCCCTGTTGGGCTTATTATCGGGACATGTCTTATTTTCGGGGAAACACGGTAAAAATATTTTTCCCAAAACAAACAAACAAAAAACAAAAAGTCTCATACAGTAGATACAGAGCAGCTTAACTAAATGTAGCTACATTTGATTAAGGGATCTGAGAGAGCTATGAAATGGAATTTAAGGCTTGTCAACTAATGGGAATTATTTAAAAAGGGGTTGTGCAAATATATTGGTGGGAAACTACTAGTTCTGCCTTCAACTACTGCGTTTAAATGCCAAAACAAAACACCAGAAGGAAATCCCCTTTTTGTGTCAGAAGGCATGGGCACCCAGAGACACTTATGGTGAGATGTATAGTACAAAACTGTAATACCCATCCCTTTGGAACAATAAGTTCAGAGAAAAGAATTTCTGAACAAAATTCCAAGAATGAGATAGAAATTCCAAAGCCTATTTCAAAAGCACATTTTTCCAGAAACTGGGTGTTAGTGTTTGATATGTTCTAATGCAACAGTATCACAAAAGAGTAACAAGTGGTTGTATTATTACTGATTCACATCCATGATTTGAGCATAAGATAGCGGTGACTGGATTGAACAAATCACACATATAGACTTAAGCTAGTCAAGGGATGAGCAATACACGAGTCTCTGTTGTACTACGTTTCCTACCAACCCTGCTTAGCACTTAGCACTTAGCACTTAGACTTATATACCGCTTCATAGTGCTTTACAGCCTCTCTAAGCGGTTTACTGAGTCAACCTTGAGCCGGTGAGATTTGAACTGCCGAACTGCAGCTAGCAGTCAGCTGAGGTAGCCTGCAGTACTGCACTCTAACCACTGCGCCACCTCGTCTCTGATTATGGGCCATGGCATGGAAGTCACCTGTAAGGGCATACAGTAACTGAAAGTGTGTTTTGTTTCATGCATGGTTGGAAGTCCAATGAGACCATTTGGGGTGGACTGTGGTCCAGATGAACTAAAGCCAGGAGCGCTTTAGTTCCATCTTTCATCTAAGGAAACTCTAGTGAGGCTCTATGGGCAAAGAAGGCTTTGATAGTGCCTCTTGCCACTTTTTCCTTCCCTTCCACATGGTCTCTATACCAAACCCCTCTAGTACAACTCACCCTCTAGTCAATTTTCCCAATACTTTTGCTGTAGTAATTGCAACCTTTGATCAGCAGGTTGCAGGGGTACCATGAAGACTGCCATCTTTCCTGCTCCTCTCCTTCAGCTAGGACATCCCAGGGAATATTTTCCTTCTACCTTCTTCTGCATCAATTGGCTGACTTGGTCATGTCCTGGGATGCAAGCTGATGATGCTATTTCACCCATTCCTTCAGCACTGGCTGACCAAAACTTCTTATCAGCATGTCCGAGGGGAGCCTCTGGCCCATGGCTTCCAAGCTGCATTCTGCCCGAGGACCCCTTGATACCCACTGAAGGGTCAAGGCCATTCAAATTGCTTCAAATTGGATGACATTCTTGCTTTGGTGAATTAGATGGCATCCAGTGGCCTGAATTACTATTACTTTATGGCTATATAACATAAGAATCAGAATTGTTCTTTACAACTGTCTGCAAATTTAACCCTTTGCCCTTTAACCAAATCTTCACTCATGTTTAGGATCACAAAGCGATCTGTTATTGGCTCAATTTAAGTTACAGAGAGAGGATCCACTGCTAATGCCTCCAAAAGACATACCTTTTGAACCCGCCATTTGTTTCAGTTTGCTGGTAAAACTATTTTGCACTTGATAGATGGAC
The DNA here is from genome assembly GCA_003457575.1 of Thermophis baileyi. Taxonomy (NCBI): domain Eukaryota; kingdom Metazoa; phylum Chordata; class Lepidosauria; order Squamata; family Dipsadidae; genus Thermophis; species Thermophis baileyi. Next base: position 1,472,533 of record QLTV01001715.1, read on the forward strand.
TGCAAGGCAAACATTACCATGGAGATAAGACTATTTGGAACTGGAGGAAACCTAATTGCCAGATATGTGTTTCATTAATGAGTCTGATAACCTTTTGTCCACCAGGAGATTTTCACAAGAACACAGATAAAGTCTCCTCTAATCAGTGAATCACTATAGGATATCTTGCCTTATTTCTCACTGTCTCGTGGAAAGATAGAAAAGTCATATGATGTATATAATCTCGTTTTCACACAATTCATCTTGCAAACAAAGGGAACAAAACTACACTTTCACCAAAGATATAGCTTTACAGAAACAAAAAATCGGTACTAGAGTTACTAATCTCACTCAGCACTAATTAAAAGGACCATAATTTCTGTCCACCATATTCAAATCATGTCATTATTCTTAGAATAACTCTGTAGAGTCGCTGATTTTATTTCAATCCATGGATTATAGAAAGTAACAGTTGATTATTGAATTGAATTTTTATGAAGTATATGAAAACCATTATGATTGTTTTTTATTAGTGACTGATACATATCTCTGTCACTTAATATGGTCCAACTCAAGCATCTAAGGAACGCAGATGGTTTCCTGAATACCTTTGAGGTTGTCTGTCAGTGAACTGTTGAAATTGAAACTGCTTAGGTGGTTAAATGCTATTACTTCTAAATGTTTACTTCAAAGGTAAAATTCTCCACACCTTACTAAGATCTGGGAGTGATTAAGAAGACAAGGCTGGACAATAGTTATCCAGGACTATTGTGTCCAACTGTGGTTTCTTGAGAGAGGATATACCAAACCTTCTTCCAGGCTAAAGGGACTACTCCTTCATTCCAAAAATGGACACAACTGCATCAACCCAATTTCAAGTTATCACTCAGGCACCTTTAACTATCAAAGAAGGACCTGGAACTAACAATAAATGGCTGAGCTAATAAAGAAGAGAATTTTGTTGCAACATCAAACTCAATCTGACTTGTGATGAAAATGTTCAATCTCTCTCTCTCTCTCCATCTATACCATCTATCTCTGTTTCTTTCTCTCTGTCTCTATCACCTTCTGGAAGAAAATCCAAAATGAACATGGTCATCAGATACACAAGGAATTGGTTATAAACTTCCAATGAAAGCTTTTCAAGAAAGCACATTATGATGCAGCATTATATTTGCAGAGAAAGAAACAGAGATGCCCAGCTTTGCTTTCTTCTATTATATTCAACTTTCGTAAGAATAAGAGAAAGGAATAAACATGATTTTAAACATTTTTATTTGCAACAGTACTACATGGTGTCTTACAGAAATCAATGGAAAATCTCTAAAAATTTCTTCTGATGAATGCATTATACATAAGGGGAAAGAAGATGTTCAACAGATGTTAAATGGTTTTCCTCTGAGGTAAAGTTAAAGTAGATCTAGAAATGTACTGCAAAACAGTCATTTTCATCTTTCTTCTATTAAAAAATAAACATGTGAGAACACAAAATCAAACAAATCAAAGTAGAAAGTAAAAATCTTTGCAAAGAAGGTGCCCAGTACATTATTCAATCATAGATTTCATCAGACAATTGAATGACAACAACGAATCAAAGTACATTAATAACGTAAGAATCAAGAAACGATTGGAAACAGGACAGGATGGGATGGTATTCCCTGGTTTAAAGTTTAAAGTGACAAGCTTAGTGCTAGTGATGAATGGATTCCTGTAGATATATTTCCTATCTACAATACTTGTATAGTGCAGGCTTCTGTATTGTTTTTCTTCTAGATTATGGTAGAAAGGAATAATCTAATGATGGATAAGTTAAGCATGGGTTGTCTTATTTCAAGAAAAGACTTGCGGTTTGTATAGAGCAAATTTCCTTATGATCTCTTAATACCAGTTGTAATTCTCTCTCTCATATATATTATTTGTTATTGGAACCCAATAACAACCATCATCAATGAACTGACTGTTAGTCCGCACCATGCTACAATATCTATGAATATTTCAAATTCTGTATGTTTGTGTTTCAGTAAAAACTTAGTTTAGCAAGATTTCACTATTGACTATACAGTACATCAATATTTCAGGGTTGAAATGTCCTTTTGAATGATGTCATCTTTTTGCGTAGGTAAAAAACAAACAAAGCTAACATTTATATGTTACAAGAGAGATAGCTTTTTTGCATTTTTCTTTTGATGCACATTTGCGACAGAGATGCTGACAACGACTACAACATGGATGAATATTTTGGGCTGGGAAAAGGCTTGTGCAGGCCCAGGCCATCTTCACCTTTCACAAATATATAATGATCAAGTTAAAATAAATTGATTTGTGGGTTGGATAAAAACAGGCTGGGGAAAGGGGAAATGAAGAAAAACAAACTGACTTTAACAAAAATGTTAATTTTTATTTTGGGCACAACTACTTTCTGCTTTAATTGGAATCAAATTCTCTTTTCTTCCTCTTTCACATCACCAATCATATGTTCTGTAAAATCCACATGGAGTCTTTTATTGAAACAAGGTTGCACACCAAAAAAGTACAGAGAGGAAATGACTGGAAAAGTACATTAGATCTGCACCGATATTAAAGCCTATAGTTCAACTGACTGTTTCACACACATTTTGATTTCAGTACCTATGTTGAAAAAAACCAACTGGAAATATCAAGTTCAGTTTCAATATCACGAAATCACCAGTTTTCAACTACTCTTGTAAAATGCTTTAATAATTCAAATGCATGAAATATAACTCCAGGCCTATATAATCAAAGGAGAAAACACAAGCACATTGTATTTTGATTTTAAAAACAAAATCTGCATAATCCTTGAAACAAGTCATCATCTGAATTATTTAACTCTTCTTTCTTAGTGCTAAACCACTAAAGTTCAATATATTGTAATCTGCATAGGAACATCAGGAAAACATATTTGACCTGTATAACAATTCTCTGTAGGGCAAAAATATATAGATTCTTTATGCAAATCATGTGCGAAGAATAGAAACCAAACACTGCACTTTTCTTACATAAATATATTAAAAAAAACAGTTTTAAAAAACTTGCTTCTGTGGTGTGTAAACAGCTTTTATTAAATTAGGAAATGGGTATGAAATGTGATTTTTCTGCAAAAAATGTAAAGTATGTGATAAGAGTTGCATTATAAAAGCAAGATTGTATGATTATGGGTTCTCCATCAACCTAGCTAGTTTCAGGCAACAAAATTGTAGTTGGGAAACGCACTTCAGCTTTATCCCACTAACTATAAGCATGTGAAAACAGAACCAAACAAACGTGATACAAGAACCACAAAATGGGGGTTTCCACGCTTCCGAAACACCATCATTTACTACCTTCCCTACAGTGTGATGTCATGGTGAAAAAAAACCTCCTAACATTTATATTTACAAAACAAAAGAAAACCTGGCAATTTTCATTTGGACTCTTTAAAGCCATTTCCCCTTAAACACTGAAAGAGTTTTAACAGTTAAGATTTTTATTTTTAAATTTCAAGTTATAAAATAAAAATCCCATTTGAATTTTTCCGATGTACAAAAAGTGATAAAGATGAACCATTTGATCGCAGAATAAGTTCATTATTTCAAAATTCATGCCATCTCCATCCTGTTATTATTAAAGTCCAACCCAATCAAATCCAGATGTAGAAGTATTTGGCAAACAGTTTTTTTTTTCTCTTCAAAAATGGCACAGAGAGAAGAAAAAAAACACTTGTCTGCATAGCATCACAGCAGCAAGGTATCAAAGAAATAAAAAATATCCTTTACTGATCTTTGTTTTAAGAGTTCCCTAGGAAATAACGCACAGTTTGTTTTTCCATCAAAAGATCTGATGTCCTTCTCTACTCCTAGCAGTAGTATTCAAAACAGAAAAAGCAGCATTTCATCTCTTCTTTGATGTATTGAAAATTAAAAGGTCCATTTGGCAACATTTTCAATCAAAACTGATGATTGGTGGAATGGGATTCCATGACTTCAAGTTAAGAATTATTTTCACAGGAGGCATTCTTCTGCTAGTGTCTGTCACCAGTTTTTAAGTAATGGGGGGGGGGGAATGAAACACTTGAATACTTCCTTCATATATGCTGTTGTAGGCTGGTATACTGGGTGAAAATACAGAAGGATCAGTTTGTGATGGCCATAAAAAAGTTACCATATCTTCAAATGTGCAGTTGTGTCGCTCAATAACTGGTGACCAGGATGTATTTGCTTTTTTCTGTGTTTCTGTATTATAAAAACAATGAGTTGTCATCTAATAGATTTGGATCACCTACTTTCATTATATGGAGTCCTAGAAACAACAAAAGGTAACAAGAAGAAAAGGTGTTTGGATAGTTCAAAGTTGTAGGAATGCAGATGACATTTCCCACCCCTAGTAAAGTAGGATTTTGAAAAATAAGGAAAAAAAAAAGCAATGTTCTGCCAAACAGAATTGGCAAAACATCTTGTTTGTTGAATTAATCCAGTAATATGATTATCCTTGATTAGCTGAGATAACTAAATAATATTAGTAAGAGTAGTAGGAGCCAAAGGCCTGTCAAGACTGGAGTTTTCATTTGAGACTTGAAGTGCCACTAGTGTGGGTCAATGCTATTTCTTAGGTCTTAGGTCTGTTGATTTGGGCATAGAGTGGTTCTCTTTCCTAAAAACAATAGAAAGAAAAAAATGAATAGAGATATTTCTAGTAATTTGAATGTGAACAGTAGACCCACAGAACACAGCCAGAGTGGGATATATAGATACACACACACACACACACACACACACACACACTCCCATAATTTGAATTATGATAATATCCAAAAAAGTTAATTTTAAGAAAAAGAAAACAATAACTCTACACTACTGATATTTGTTAAAAAGTCAGTTGCATATGTAGAAGAAATTACACTCTTTAGCTATGAAAAAAAAGTGATTTGAATGCACAGAAATAAATTGTTTTTCTGCTCTCAGTATAATATTTAACATTTTACACGATATGGTTTCATGCTAATACATTGCTGATTTAAAATTATTCCATTCCAATTTTTCCCAGGTTTTCAATGCAAGCATGATTCATTTACTGAGTTCAGAATGATGTCCAAAACAAGGATGACACACTATTTATTTATTTATTTATCTATCTATTTATTTAATTAATATATAGTTGGCCCATCTCATATACATAACTTTGGGCAGCTAATAATTCTAACAGAGTAAAAAAAAAACAACCCCACAATAAAAACAGAATAAGTATCTCCTTAGAATTCCAAAATATAATATAAATTCAAAACTTTAATAATTTTAATTCTGATGTTTCCAAACTATGATAGACGAAATGCATTACAAAAGTTGGCAAATATTGATTATGCAAATGTCAAGCAATGTGAAGACGGTTTAATGAACATGAAAAGCAGCAATATGCAATTTGGTAAATTGTTACAATAAGCTAAAGTCAGTATCTCATCATCTTTGGAAGTTTAGTGCAGTGCAGAGAACATAGTCTAAAGCTAGGCTTCTAGATGTATTAGATTTGAGCTTCCATAATTGCTAGAGCTTTGCTCAGTTTGGAATTATGGAAAAGTCCAATGCATCTAGAAGGTATCAAGCTTTCTAATATACAACAGTTACATTTTTGATTCCCATCAGGTTTTAGTAATTTGTTCATAGAAGCAATGATGATTCTGGAGAACTTGAAAGTTACTCACATTTTTTTTAAGATTGTATCTTAGCATTTGATTCCCCCCCCCCCCCGGTGCAACCCCCCCCCGATGCAATGCAAATACATTTTTTTTTTGTATAGTTGTATAAATCCCATTTGCTTACTCTTTAAGAATCTCTATTAATGGTAAAATACTACTTCTCATCTTGAGTAAACATGTACTTTGATTTTTAGACTGTAATCTAAACAACCTGTGAGTAGGCAAAAGGACAGCAAATTTTGCATTTCACATACTTTTTAAAATAAGGGACAAAATACTATTAATCAGATTTTGCTTCATTAAGTAGTCTTCTACTCTTTTCTGGGATAGACTCAATTTTATCCCCTAGAACAAGATTTTAGACAATGATCTAAACTTGAGAGCTCCAGGAGAACTTGATTGTGTTCCATGATAGACTAAAGGAAGGAAATGTTCACTTAAATACAATCAATCTTCTTTTACTAAAATTTTGTCTCTTGATAAGGGGTCCAGAAAGTTTTCTTTTTAACTAACAGATTCGACAACTTGAAAATAATTGGAAATCCCTGCCCTGGAACAAAGATTTTGCCATTCTCCTGCCCCCTATAAAAGAACCAATTAATTATTCTCCATGCAAACAGTTCTTGATTCGTAAGTGTGAAAATCAGGTAGGAACTGTCAAATGTTATTGTTCAGAATGTTGATGAAGAATGTTAATATATAGATGGAAATAATATGTTGTAACAGAAGATGCTTCCAGTAGATCAGCATTTTGGAAAATGTTATTAAAAATCAATATTAAAAAAATTAGGAAATGACACTGTAATTATGTTTGACATTTTTACCAATGTGCAAAATTAAAGTTTTCCGTAAGTAAAAATTGGTAAAAAAAACCCATAAAATAGAAAAACCATATTAATACTAACCAATTTGTTCAGTAGATCTGTGTTACAGTAAATGCAGATTCAGATAAGACACTGGAGGGAAATATTAAACAAAATTGAGCATGGAAAATTATTCCAGAATATCAGTTGATTTTTATGTTCAAAATTTAATATTCTTCATAGCTTTTGTATTAAACAAATTTCCTAAGGAATCTCTGCTATTATGATCCTTGCTATTTTCCACTGTCATGTCTATTTGGCAGAAATAAGAAGCATGTCTTATTTTTTTCAAATGTTCTGTGTCCCTCCATGTTTTCCTAAGATTAAGAGCCTCCAAAGGATAATTAAAAACTTTTATATAGGTTGACTTTCAAACTAGTGAACATATTGCATTCGTATTATTCTTCTAAGGAAATTTTACTTAAGCAACTTAAAATGATTAATGGATGTAATGTAACTGATCTGCTTATACCACTACTCTATTAAGATAAAGGAGAAGTATACTATACAATAGATGGATTTTTCTTCCTAATGTAACAAGAATGGCAGAAAAAAAATTGTATTATGAACTTAAAGTTTTCCAAAGGATTGTTTGTCCATGTTTATGCAGCATATTTAGCGGAATATTCTCCTTCTGCCTGGCTGATCAAAAAGCTGAAAATAAGCTGAGAAAATAAATCTTCTATTTCCTGATCACCCACTCAGAAGGAAAGCCCTGTATAAATATTTAATAGCAGATAAGGAAGCTCAAGGGAATAGCACTTCTGTCCTAAGGAAAAAAAAATCTTTTTACACTCTGTATTTTTCTAAAGAGCTTGATGCAAGAGGAACTGAGAGGTGTGGCAGCCCTTTTCTATTTTTTGGTGGTAAAGGGGTCTTCCTTTATGTAGTGATTAATTATGTATTTTTATAGATGCAGAAGTGGGCAATTGGAGAGGCTGCAGAGATAGAGAAGGGGAAAATGCACTAGAACCATTAAAAAAATTAAAGCTTCTTTTTGAAGGGAAGAAAGATTAGAGAATTTTTGGAATAGTATTACTTTTATGATTAACTATATTTGACCAGTACAACTCCTTTAACAGGTTGTTTACAAGACTGAGTAAAGTAAAATACTAGGTTCACTACTACAGGTGACAAGTAAGAAAAAAGCAGGTCTAAAACTGTAACATCATAGATTTTATCTTTTTTCTCTGCCCAGTGCAGTTTTAGCAGTAGCTAAATGAGAAAATATTGAGGAGAGAGGCTAATTGTGGCCTTAGGTTGAAAATCCTGACACGATCTGACACACAAAACGTTACAATATCCCTTATTATAAAACTCTTGCTCTGGCTTGATGGACAAAAGAAAAAAAATATGGCATATTTTTATGATATAAAATATGCACAAATAATTTTAGAGGAAACAAGAAAATATTAAGGACTAAGAAAAGCATACAATTGTTTTATAGTGTTCCATTATATCTCAATTTGAATTTGAAACTGACGATGTTATCCAAGAAGGAGTTCTTGTAATTTCAATGCAGGTACTCAGATAATGTTCCCAGTTTTTGCTTTGAAAAATAAACCAAGGGAAAAATTTCATTTATGAGCAGATTCTAGATTTGGCTGTGAGAAGTCTTTAAAAAACATAGCTGTGGATTTCAAATTGGAAAACTTTTCTTTAAGACTGTTAAGCAGAGAAGAGTAAAATAATCTAGGAACTGAAAATTGATAAGGCATTCAATTACTAACAAAATCCAAAGATTTTAAAGAAATCTTTTACTAAAGAAAAAAGAAAGAAAGAAAAAGAAATGCTTATAACATTGAAAGTTCATGAAATCAAGGATTATCAGGTGAAAAAAGAAAGGGTCTAAACAACATCCCAAACAACAATTTGGAGCAAATCTAAAGCCAAATAGGGAATGACAGATCATTCTAGAACAGTGGTTCTCAACCTTTCTAATGCCGCGACCCCCCCGCGACCCCCCCGCCGCCGCC
>QLTV01001715.1:1481383-1547231 GCA_003457575.1 Thermophis baileyi
CAGAATTCCTCAGCCAGCTTTGCTGGCTGAGGAATTCTGGGAGTTGAAGTCCACAAGTCTTAAATAGAATAGAATAGAATAGAATAGAATAGAATTCTTTATTGGCCAAGTGTGATTGGACACATAAGGAATTTGTCTTTGGTGCATATGCTCTCAGTGTACATAAAAAGACAAGATACATTCGTCAAGAATCATAAGGTACAACACTTAATGATTGTCATAGGGTACAAATAAGAAATCAGGAAACAATCAATATTAAAAGTTGCCAAGACTGGAGACCCCTTTACATGAAGAGATAGTCCTATCCCATACAGAAGGAATCAGGATCGAATAGATGTGAAGAAGTATTTCTTCCCGTATTACATATAAGCAATACAGGATGAAGTATTTCTTCCTGTATTCCTCCCTGTATTAAGGAAGAAACACTTCCCTGGTATCCCCATCACTCTCTTATTATCAGAGGTGGGTTCCTACTGGTTCTAACCGGTTCTTTAGAACCGTTAGTAGCTCGGCGATGACGTCACAGAGCCAGTTCCGTTGGTGTCTCCGTGGGTGCCGCCATCTTGGATTTTGCTTCTGCGCATAAACTAATTTTTGCTTCTGCACATAAACTATTTTTGCTTGCTGCGCATATACGCACGGTGCGACCCTGAGCGAATTGGCAGCAAAAGGATCCAGAACCCACCCCTGCTTATTATCCATAAAAATCCAAAAACTCCAAGCAAGATCTTTATTGGAGGATGTAAGGAGAAGGTAGCACATTGCTTTCATAATCTCACTAGTAGAACAATCCTGAGAGTGGGAATCCACTCACAAGAATGTAAAGCATTTCTGTCCTCCAAATTTACAGATTTAATATTAAAAAAGAAAAAAGAAAAAAACAACAACTTTCAAAATAGATTTCTCCACTGAGGTTATTTCAAAATGGAAAGACTAACAATTCCTCTTCCACATTCAGAGGCCAGAATTAAAAATAGCAAAAGAAAGCTTTTTAAGGATATTTTTGTTTATTAATGTTGTTACAATTAATAGCTAGAGAGAGAAAAAAGGGTAATAGTTCAGATAGTTCAATAGTGGGCAAATTTAAAATCAGTCATTCCATGGTAGACAAAAGTAAATTAGTTCACCTGCTTGATCTCTTTGAAAATTTATAGCAATATAAAGCTAGTCATTGTTGGCACTGGCACTGTACTATTTAAAAACAGAGAAAAGTGATCAGCTGACAGGGTTATTAATGATTGTGCAAAGCAACAAAAATGGGATAAAAATGTTTCAGATGTGGTTGCATTTTTATCAATTTCATCAGAACAATGAAATACAAGCTGACTTGAATCATTGTTATTTTTCCTTTTTTTTCCTCCTGTCCATCCTGAACGGCTGTGGTCTTTAATAAATAAAGTTCAAGGCTAAAGTTCAAGAATATGCTGGTCAGGATAGCCTGGTGTACTCACCTATTGTGATTGGTGAAACACATTAGCAATAACCCCACCGACATTTTTAAGTCTGGAAATCACTATACTTTATGCACTAAAAATAATTCCTTTATTTTAACGGATTTGCTTCAGATGTTTTATACAGAGAGAGGAATACTAAATCACACCACGTTTAATCTTGTTCAATTCACCATGTATGAAGTATATATTTTTTAATATGGCAATAGCAGAACTGAAATTAGATGGGTATGTTCAGCACTCACAAGCACTGCACCTTTACAATCATTCAGACAAAACACATGCCAGTATAAAAATAGCCAGTCGGTTTAAAAAAAGTCTATCAACATGCAAAGTGAGCCATTAATGATTACAACAAATGTCACCTTAAATTTGGTAATGGAAAATGTATAACTAAATAATAGTTGGGAATGATAGCAAGACTGCTGCATGAATTAACAACCTATATATATCAATAACAATTTTGAATCAAACTGTTAGTAAGTTTTTCAATAGATTATTGACAAGCTATGGAGTGGAAAGGCATATTTCAATTTTGATTATGTCATTTTAACCAACAGTTGGTAAATGTATAGAATATTTATAACTCATCATGAATACCAGAAATTGGAGATTGACACTAACAAATGCATGATTTCCTCCCTGGTTAATGGTCACAATCTCCAGTTTTACTTTAATACATATTTCCCTTTCTATTATACTGTAATTTCAAAAGCCAGTATTTTGACATCATCTGCAAATGGAATTATGGTGTGAGTAGTAGTGAAGTGAAAAAAAAAATGAAATTCTGCACATATAGCATCCAAAAAATGAAGACAGGCAATAATGAAAGGGAATGGCTGAAAAGTAAGTGAGTGAAAGAGACAGAGAGAAGGACAGATACCTACCCCAACCTGCGCTATCTAGCTATCGCCCTGTGGACTTACAGTATCACCAATAGGTTCACCAAATGGATCACTGTTGGATGAGGCCTGAGATCCATCAGGCTAGAATATAAGAACATAACACCTTTTTTTTTCAACAGCAGAAAGGAAAACAACATCAGAGGTTATTTTCATGCCATCAATGCATTTCGTCAGAGTTTACCCACTGTGGTTTGAAAGGCCAAAATGAATTGAATACCTCAGTCCTCATGATCGTTTTGCTAGGAAAATGTGCACTATTTTTTTTTTTTAGGAATGGATGAGGAAAACCTATCACAGCCCTCAAGAATCAGAATCATGATCAAAAGTTCCCCCAGGGAAATCCCTCCCCAAATGTAGAAAGTCGATGGGAATTCGAGACCGCCTTCTGCCACATAGCTCCCAGCGACCGGTAAGATCCCACAGTGTTGGGCTCCTCCAGGTCCCGTCAGCTAAACAGTGCCGGCTGGAGGGCCCGCGGGGGAGGGCCTTCTCTGTTGCTGCTCCAGCCCTCTGGAACCAGCTACCCCCTGAGACCCGGACCACCCCCACACTGCTCGCCTTCCGGCAAGCGGTGAAGACCTCGCTCTCCCGGCAGGCTTGGGGCCGTTGATCTCGCCTCTGTAATTGGCGAGATCCGGCCATGAAACGGTGTGTATGAGTTTTTAACTGTTTTTAACTGTTTTTATTAATATTTTCTTTTAATAGTTTTTTATATTGTTGTGAGCCGCCCAGAGTCCCTTGGGAGTTGGGAGGCATACAAATTTAATAAATAATAATAATAATTTTTTTAAAAAAATGTTTAAAAATAAGATACTTCTTAAAAAAAATAGAAACTGCCATCCTGAATATAAAACCAATTTACAAGTAATGTTTTAGTTCAGTCCATGTTTGTGGATGACACTAGCATTGTAAATATTGTGAAGTAAAACCACTCAAGGCAGATGGCTATTAAGGGAAATTTAATTTGTAGACTTAAAAACAATTCTTTAAATAAATGGATTTTTGAACAGAGCCACTCTGTTGTTTTGTTATTCTGATTTATTACATTATTTTATATAAACATAATATATATTTTCAAATCATCTTCCAATTTTTTGTACAATTTTATGATGTTAAATTAGTTTGTGTACCCCCTTTTCCTGAGCATTATCCTTTTCCACTTTTAATACATTCTTATTGAATGCAAATTAAGTATGGCTTCCAACTAATTCCTTTCCTTGTTCAAACACAGAAGGAGGAGTATTAAGAGAAGTATTAAGCCATACAGAGGTCACCCAAAACTTTCTCTGTGCAATTGAAATACTTCATTTTGCATTCAAATCCTACTTCCCTTTCTATTTAAGAAAACTGTGATAAGGTCTAGGTAGTGGTGCGGATTTTAAGTTTGGCTCAATAGATAAAGCTGACAGATAATCTGGATTGCAGAACAAAGGAAGACACAAAAAAAGACAACTATTTGATGATAGGAAAGATATACGATTTTCGTTCCAACAGTGGTCACCCAGATTTATGCAAGCCAGATCTCATAGCCCAACTTAGACAAGAATGAACTTAAAATGTCACCCTACTTTTAAGTGGAAAGGTACAATGTTTTGCATGCTTCTTAAGTTGCCTATGCCTTTTTTGCCCTTACAATGGTACCTCAGTACTCGACTGCTTCAAAACTTGTCGAATTTGGTGCTCAATGCATTATGATGTAAAAATGTTGTCCCAGTATTCATTGTTTGTTTGGTACACTGTAATAGAAAGAGGTGGATGGCCATGGACAATGGAGAGGAAGTCAGCCATGTCAGGAAGGTTGTTGAAAAAGAAAGCAAGCCATAGGGGATAGCCATAGAGGATGGATAGGAAGTCGGCCATTCTGGAAGGTCGCTGACATAGGAAAAAGGACAGACTGGAATTCCTTTCTGGTTGGAAAAAGGGTCATGTGGTAAGTCATGGTTTGTTTGGTATTTGTTTTTAGTACTCGTTGCACCTCCTAGAACCAATTAATGATGAGTACTGAGGTAGCACTGTATATCTTTTTGTTTTTACCAGCTAGGACCCATACATTTAAAGGGACTCTATATCCTTTCATATTACCCTCTTTCTATACTTCTTGAATCTTATCTCTTTTAAGAGGTAACAAGAGAACTAAACCAAGAAGGTCCAGTTTAGTTGAAACCAATAAAAAGAAGAAATACCCCAATAAACTGTATAAACTGACATTTTGTAGATGTAAATGTAAAGCTATGGTGCACTGACTTCAGTTTTAACTCTTCTGTAATATGCACACCACTCCGTCTTATTAGTACACATCAGGGCTGATCAGAAAGCTGTACACCATACTCCACAAATGTTATTAGTGGTGAATAACCAAGAGAATAGCGAAAGAACTTTAAGTGGCAGTGGGAGGAGAGGGAAAGGAAGTGGGAAGGTTAAACAATTTCTCTAAATTTAAACATACATATTTCTCTTTTAAAATTTAAAAGTACAAATCTATGAATTATGTTAACGGTTCAGCCAAAATAAATGAGTGAATATCTCAATAAATGGGAGCTGGTTTACTTACTGCTTCTTGCTCTTCACTTTTGCTTGGACTTTCGAAGCCCTCTTCAAAGAGGTCATCTGCAGCAGCGTCACTGGTATGAGATGCCGAGGATTTAGATGGAGAACTCTGTCTAGGAGCAGGAGTTGGGGCTAACAAAACCAATCAATCAAATAAATAAATAACAAAAATTAGTGCTGTGGATTCCAAATGTCATTTGGTAAGCTCTTGAACTGTTGTGAGAAAAATGGGGTGATCTGTGAACTTGGGTGATGCTGTGTGATGAAACATATGTGGCTATGACAAGTTGGCTTAATTAAAAGTTAAGATTCTCCTTAATAAAGTGCTTAGAGACCACTCACTTAAATCCTTTAAAACAAATAGGATTTAAAATGTGACCTTAATTTTATTGCTTCAACAAAAATCATACGTTTCACCCTTCATTTGACAAGTCCGTTGATAAAGAACTAACAGTATATAACTGGGGGGGGGGGGGGCACACCAGGTTGCTGCACACCCAGTTTGAGTCTAACTTGTTTGAAAAGTACAATATATATTATTTTAGTATTTACAGTTTTCTACACATCTTCAATATTACTGCTGTTGTTGCTGATACCAACACTGATTGAGATACCTCTATAATTAGGATAATGATATGCAATTATATATCTCTACCTCTAGTCAGACAGATGATGCTGTGGTGGTGCTGGCTGAGTGCCTGGATACTGTAAGGGTCTGGATGGAGAAGGAACTGGCTTCAATGAATCCTGGCAAGATGGAGTAGCTTTGGGTTTATGTACCCCAGGCCCAGATCATATTTCATTTTCAACACTGGATTGGGTGGCACTTTCCTGGACCGAGTTGATGTGCAATTTGGAGGCCCTCCTAGATTCATGATTCATGATTCCTGCTTACGCAGGAGTTGGCTAGGGGGATCTTTGTATAGATTTGTCTGATGTTCTAATTACATTCTTTCCTAAATTGTGAGTCTTTGCTCATGGTCATTCCTGCCTTAGTCACTTTCCATTTGGATTACTTCAATTCACTCTACATGGGGCTACCTTTGAAGGCCACCTGGAAGCTACAACCAGACCAGAATGGAACAGCAGACACAGTGTTGGGTGCCCCCAGATTTACCCCCATAACACCTTTGTTGTGCGAGCTGCACCGGCTATCAGTTTTCTTCTGGGAGGTGCTGGTCATCTTTAAAGCCCAAGGTCAGATTTTCTGCTGGATCACCTCTCCCTAAGGACATCTACCCATCCTACCAGATCAGATAGTATGGGCACACGCCTAGTCCCTTCCCTTAAACATTGCCACCTTATGGGAGCTAGGAAGTGTGCTTTTCCATACCTGCACTATGAAACATTCTTCACCCTGAGGTATCCTCCCAAGCTTCTGAAAAGCATTGAAAACCCAGATGTTCACCAAGCACTGAGATAGATTGAGGTAAGTGAGAGGATTTTATAAAGAACTGTGTCAGAAACTTAACTTTGGTCCAGGAGTTTAATATTTATGGTTTTAATATATTTATGTGTTACGTCAGTTTATTATTGATATTGTTTTAATTGGTGATTGGAAGCCACCCAGAGTTTTATATATGATGGACAGTCATGTGTGTATTTGAAATAACTAAATAATATTGTGAAAGAAATCAAATCTAAAATCAACAATATTGCTTTCGACTATTTTGATGGGCAACTGTTGCAAGAGATGTTCAAAGTACACACAGCACAGCATGGATATCAATCTTTTTCACCTGCAACTCGTCATACATGGATTGATTCACATAAAATGTTTTTGTAATAATGTTATCACAATAATCAATTAAGGCTGGAGATTCTGAATTCAAAACCGGCTGGTTATCACTACATCAAGGATAGCTACTATTGGAAGAAAAAAAAACACTATTGAATTGCTACTGAATACAAATCTAGTTCTGGTTCTTATGCCTCTTTAAGATAGCATTACATTGTTATTCAAAGTGAAATTCATGAAAGCAGAATGTACAGATTTCCATAAATCTGACATGGTTATTTGAAGTTCATGTTTTCCCACTTTCAAACAGAATGGATATGGCTCAGAAAGAGAAATGAGGCTACAGCAGAAACACCGAGATACTCACGTGAATTTGTTGATGGTGTTGTAGACGTCACAGGAGTCAGATTTAACTGAGAGATATCAAAGTCATCACAATCATCTGCTTCCTGTGCCATTCCAACTTTGTTAAAGTAACTGGAGAAGGCCTCTGAGGTACAACTGAGGGAAGGCTGATCTGGTTTTCGTGATGGTACTGGAGGTGCCTGAGCCATCTGGAAATCTTTAAACATTTCTTTTCCAGCTTGCTGCCTTGGGCTATCTGTTTGTGGACTTGATCTAGTGGAATCACTGGTAGGTGGAACAGTAGCAGTGGGAACAATGGTACCTTGAAACATGGCTGCTTGTAAAGGCAAAACAGTTTGTGTTGGCATGAAGGCAGCGGGCTGAAACTGACCAGCTACAGATGGCCATGGTTGCTGGGTGGGAGGAAACATCCCAGGTTGTCCCCATGCAATTGACTGTCCTCCTTGCATCACCTGAGCAACTGGAGGCTGAGCACCCATGGCCAGTTGTTGTTGAACAAGTGGTTGCTGTCCCCAGAAGGAAGGCAGGACAGCTCCCATTGCAACATAACCTTCGGAAAGAAAAGAGAGTGGGCAGTGAGGACAATAGCAGATCAGGAATGGCAAAAACAGAGCAATGGAAACAAAACACAAATTGACCAGATACCCCTTGAGTAGTGACTTCATATGCTTCACAGATATACTACTACTAGACTGATGAACAAAATTAGAAGAAGGATCAAATTGAGAAGCTATGACTAGGCTAGTACAAAACTATATTGGTCTTAACAAGACTGTATTTCCTGTAACAGGACAAGAGTGACCCAGTTACGTATTTTTTTCATGAGAACCTACGTGATCAGAATTTCTCTCGTTCAGAGTACTTGAGATACTTGCCCACTTCCCAACCCAATTATCCAGCCTGGCACAGATCATAGCAACTTGCACTGTGCTTGCCATGTTTGTAGCTTGATGTTCAATTATAAGCAGTTCAGAAGCTTACTTTATTCTTTTACTTTTAGTAAGTTGGTTAACTGACAACATTCCTTTATCTGTTGCATATTCATCATAGTTCCTAACCTAGGAGAAAAGGGGTTGTTCCTAATCTCCTTTTTAAAAGAGCCAAACTTGTTTACTTCCTCTTTTATTTTTGACACTGTTCCATCACCCAACGAGTAATTTTGACCCTGAAAAGACTATCTGAAAAGATTTAGGCAGTTGGTGCTGATTTATGCAAGAAAATAGTTCCTTATCCCTGTTTGGAAAAATGACAACTATACAGGTATATATTCATATAAGCTGCAAGAAAGCAATATTTTTAGAGAGAGGGAGACAGACAGAGATAATGATATAGCAAATTATAATTTTCCAAACTGTGTGTATAAGTGCACATATACTAGTTTCCATACTATGTGGAATTGCATTCCTCACCCACCAACTTGCTTTGGAATGGATGGGACTTGGCATTTGTAAGCAAGATGCAACAAAATGTTTTCAGTCATGTTTATTTTAATGCTCATGAGTCCAGATTAAAAAGATCAACAGTTTGTTAGAATACAGAATATTTCTGAAAGATCTATAGGTATAGACTATAGGCTTGGAACCTAATGCTTTTTTTTTTGTCTTTATCCTACAATGGACAAAAAAGAGTTTAGTAAAGGAACATATTAACAATGTCAGTAGAACAAATGTAGATGAAATGTTATTTACAGAAAAAAGGGAACAATTTAGTAAGTCAAGCCATTTGTTGACGGTAAGACTTCCTTAGACCCAACCGCTGCATCTGTGAAGCTAGAACAGTTCGATTGGAGCAATATTCTTAGATTTTCTTGCATGCATTACATATCTATTTTCAGATATATTCAAGTTTGGGGATTGTGCAACCCATTACAAAACCTTTTATTTTTATTTTTGTAAGTACTTTATGGCTGATTTGAACGTATGTTTAAACTATTGTAAAAGTACATAAAAATCATCGGCCATGCTACCGCCTGCCACGCTCATGAGTTCATGGAAGCCTGGCGCTCCACAAGCAATTCCATCAACAGACACATTGACCTACAACCAGCCTACGAACCTCTCAGAATCCAAATCAACTGCACAGCCAACCAGAGACAGCACTGACCCTCAACCAACCCACACAACCCTCCCCACCAGCACATCGTCTCCCAATGACCCTGACTTGATGTAACCTCCCTACCACAAGACCCATCACAAGACCCTCACTTGACATACCCACACCTGAAGCCCTTATAAACAGAAGAACACTGACATCCCCTAAACTCGGCTAAAGATGTTACCTAGCCTGGTAACGAAATGTTCGGAAACCAACCCACAAGCTTGGAGAACGAACCTTCACTCTCATCCTATACCCGAGCTACAGATACTCGCCACTATTGCTAGAAGAGACAGTTAGTACTATACCTCAAGGATCTCTGAACTTTGATATTACTTTTTCATTATGAGTTAAAATGAGCTAAAATTGATATTACTCTTGAGTCACAAAGCCATGGGAATTTGTTCAAAGTTTAAGCCTTTAGAAGAAGTGATTGACTACCTCAGATTGCCTTGGTAGGACAGGCCTGAGAAGCTATACTAACACCCATGTGAGCATTTATAACTGCAGTTAATGAAAACTGCTGTCAGTTTAAAACCAACCATATTTCTCTGTTCATGTTTGTGGGAAACCCGAGTGCAATTATTATAATACTTCCAAATATTTGAATCATTGCTGTCATCATCATCTATATCAACTGTTGATTTACAAAAAAAAAAAAAAATCAACTTGCCGGGTACATATTGTATCTTAAGACATTACTTCAGTAATTCCCACATTTGTGCCTGGAATTCAAATATCTAAAGAATACCATTCAAATATGAGATTCTTTTGGTTTATTTTGTACCAAGTTATTCTTTGATTAATAAAGCCAAGTTATTCATTGATTATGATGTTGATAACTTCTATTTTGCATGAAGCACAGAAATGAAAAGGGAATCTATAACTAACATCAATGTAAGAGCAGGGTCATCTAACATAATGTCTACTAGGCACAAAGGTAAACAAGACACCCTGATGCAACTTGAACACATATGTATTATTTATGTAATGTACAGCTATTTACAGATTACAATAAGAATACAGTGGAGGAGGTGGAGCAGGTGGAGGTTTAAACATCCTTTCAGTCAATACTTTGTAATACCTGCTTTGGCAGAAATAAGATTTTCCATTTTTTCCTATCGTCAAATAATAAGTCCTTCTATTCTTGTGTTTAGAATTATCTTTCTTGTCGAGCTCTTCTGGTTTAGAAATATTCTTAGATTTTCTTGCATGCATTACATATCTATTTTCAGATATATTCAAGTTTGGGGATTGTGCAACCCATTACAAAACTTTTTATTTTTGTAAGTACTTTATGGCTGATTTGAACGTATGTTTAAACTATTGTAAAAGTACATAATTTGTAAGTGTTTACAGTATTTTTTTGGTCTAATCTTTATTAGGTGGTGATTATCAGGGTTATCTTCTTTTCAGATAAATAGTTCTACCTTTTTACTTTCAAGCAGCCCTGTAAAGTTGGTCTACTTGAGAAACAGCAACTGATTCAAAATCATCCAGATGAAGAGGGACTACAGCCAAGCATCCTGGATTATATTCCAGTATTTAAGTCATAGATATTCAGGCTTTTTTTTGTAAAAGCATTGTTTTTGACTATGTTGTAATTATTAATTGCCAAAATCCAAGTAAATTCAAATGTTTTTGCATAGGAGTGTTTCACAATTTTGCTTTTAGATTATGAGCTATGTACAGCCTAAAATATGCATACCTTATGCATAAAAGTGAAATTATACCTTGACCTAGCAGTGGGTCAGTGGCAACTGTTTCAGAATTCAAAAGTAGCAGGAAACAAGTAAATTTAACATCTGTAAACCCTTTTGAGCTTCAAAAGTGGGGCACAATATTAACAAAATTTGCATTTTGGTCTCTGAAGAATACTGAACAATAGTTTTCATCCTTTAGTGCTATTGATTCTTCAAAAGAAAAAGAAATAATCTTAAGGATCAAACAGTCTTCTAATAATTAAGAGCAATTTATTACTTTGATTATGAAATCAAATTCTCAAGGGTTCCCCCAAATTTGCAAAATAAGAATGATTGAATTTTTTTGGAGCTGAGATGAGGTGAACATTCTGTCTGGGATGTTAGGTCTGCAATGGCTCATATGTTACAGATAATGATATGTGAGCAAAGAGGTATGAATCAGTACCTAATTACTAAAATTACAAATCATACAAGATCTGTCTAGGGCTTCCAATGTTTTGATGTGTAACACAACAACATCCCTTAGTCCCAGATTGAGCTTCACATTTCCAGTTAAAGAGCTTGATGGAAAAGATTTACCTGAGGGTACAGCAGCAGTGCTGTAAGGTACAGAACTAAATACCTCTGTACCAGCAGGAAGTGACTGGGATGAAGATGGGATAAAGGCATCACCTGGAGTTGCAGGGGTCTATAAAACAAGAAACAATTAAAATGCCTTGATAAGCTGTCACAGGTCATATTTCATGTGCTGCTTTCATTGCCAAGAACTAGTTCCATATCCTTTCCCTAATTAAAAGAGCTAGTGCGTGAATGAGAAAAGCCAACAGTGGATGATGGGTGGGAATAATAGAAAAGAGAGGGGATAAATGTGAACAAGTGACAAGGAAAGCTACCTATCATTAGAAACAGGGTGAGAAATGGTATCACCAAATTCTCATAAAATTTGTAGATATTTGGCAAAATCTGAAAGTGTTATTTTGCAACTTCTAAAATATATGTAAATTCTTTCAGCACCTGTTTCTTCATAAAAGTCTAAGGCTGTGTAATTTTAGTAACTTCACAGGGGATTAGCATAAGTAATTAGGGTTTAAAAGTAAGATAATTAGCAATGTTATAGAGGAAGAAATTCAAACTGGGTAATATGACTGCAACCCTTTTTGGAATTCTGTCAAATTCAGTCTTCAGTCTTTCTCATGAATATCAAAATGTGTTATATATTGATATTATAAAAATGTTTACATCAGCATGCAACAAATAATCCAGCAATTTTAACAGCAATACTTACAGGGGGAGAGGTTATATCAGGAGGAGTGGACATATCCCCAAACAGCTCTAGTTGGGGAACAGCCTGTAAATAATTTCAAAATAAGACAGAATTAGCCATATTTTTATAATCCATGGAGGAGGGAAAGCAAGTTCAATTTCTCAAAATTATCTATTGTAAAGTAAATTATTTAGGTACTGATTGCCAGTTTTTGGGTACTAGGGGAACACACTAAAAAAATTACGCCTTTACATTTTAATGTTTAGTATGTTTTTTTCATATAATTTTTTTTTGTAGGGAAGGGATTTTCTATTCACCCAGAGCAGAAATATTAATTTGATTTCTGTACAGGTAATTCTCGACTTACGGCCACAACGGAGCCCAAAATCTTGGTCTGTTGCTAAGTGAGACATTTGTTAAGTGAATTTTGTCCCATTTTACGACCTTTCTTGCCACAGTTGTTAAGTGAATCACTGCCGTTGTTAAAGTTAGTAGCATAGTTGTTAAGTGAAACTGGTTTCCCCATTGACTTTGCTTGTCAGAAAGAGGATCACATGATCCTGGGGATGCTGCAGTGGTCATAAGTGTGAAAATGGTCATAAGGCACTTTTTTCAGTGCCGTTGTAACTTCGAACGGTCACTAAATGAACTGTTGCAAGTCAAGGACTACCTGTATTTAACTGAATCAAAGATAGAGAGAAGCCCGTGAACATCCTTGTGAAGCTTTGCATCATCACTTATGCATTGATTTCTGCTCATCCTCTATACTGGTTTATCTTACTTTTTTATTGTTTGAAACAGTTCATTCCATTATCAAAATATTGTCTTATTTCCCATTTTGAGCCACTGAAAATCGGCATATTAATATTACAAACTAAATAAGCAAACAAATAAATAAAACCAACAGTAAACATAGATGGCCTTCTGTTCAACTCCAATAAAACAATTTGAAATCAGTGTAAATAAAAATGACATTTAATCGCATATCCAGAAGAGATATGAAAGTAATAATATCTATAATTGGATTGACAAGGACTGGATTAGTCTTCAGAAACACCACCAATGAAAGATATGCAAATGTTGTAAAAAGGAAATTTTTATTTTTTAAAAATTAATAAAAATATTAATAATAATAAAGTATAAAATGGGCAAAAGATAAAAAAAGATATTTAGTTTTGTCCCTTTGAAAGGAAATGAGGTACAATGATTAATATGAATCATGTTAACTGCCATGTTCGCAGGGCTTTTCATCTTTACTAATACTCAAAAGTCAAATATATCTTTCAAACATAATTCATATCTTTATAATGGCCAGAATGTGTAAAGTAACTTAGAAACTACTGTTCAAAAAAGTGGCTTCTGAGTTTTAAGTTTGTTTTCTTATGGACACATTTCAGGGAAAGGATGCTAACTGTTGAGGCCAAGTTAGTGTAAATAAACAAATCATCAATTAGATCCTTTCTGTAAGCATTTTAAAGGAACCAAACAAACAGTACTTATTTATTTGCATAACTTATATGGCTGCCTATTATATAATGATTCTAGGCAACTCCATAACAATCCATAAAAACAAAGATTAAAAACAAAAATATCCTTCCACCAGACTAAACCACCTCCCAATACAAACTCTAGCCTAGTTTAATGCTTGGTTTTGGGGTGGTTTTCACAGCCTTCTGGATGGCTAAAAGAGTAGGGATCTATCAAATTTCAAGGCTGCAGTGGCCACCAAGAAGGCATGCCTCCAAAGTCCCATCAGTGACAATATTTAAGGGAGAGGATCTGGAGTGTGCAGGCAGATACCTTCAAAAAGTGGTAGTCCCACAACTAGCCTAACCCCTGTGCCATGTAGGACTTTAAATGTGATACCCATCACTTTGAATTGCAAATGGGAACCAGTACAGTTCATGCAGCTGTGATATAACTCAGGTGAACTGCAGAGCAAGCTTCATGTGCTGCTTCATTCTGGACCAGTTGCAGCTTCCAGCTAATTTTCAAGGACAGCCCCATTAGAGAATATTGCAATGATCCAACAGAAGATAACTAAGGTATATTTATTTATTTGTTTGTCAAACATGTACAAGATAGCAGGTATAGGTATAAACATAAACATAATCAAAGTGAATACAGATAGATGAGGACAATAGGACAGTAGGACAGTGACGGTAGGCACGCTGGTGCGCTTATGCACGCCCCTTACAGACCTCTTAGGAATGGGGTGAGGTCGACAGTAGACAGTCTAAGGTTAAAGTTTTTTGGGTTTGGGGAAGAAACCACAGAGTCAGGTAGTGAATTCCAGGCATTGATCACTCTGTTGCTGAAGTCGTATTTTCTGCAGTCGAGTTTGGAGCGGTTTACATTAAGTTTGTATCTATTGTGTGCTCGTGTATTGTTGTGGTTGAAGCTGAAGTAGTCATTGACAGGTAGGACATTGTGGCAGATAATATGATTCCGAACAAGGCAGAAATACTTGCAATTGGCACACAAGATGAATTTTGTACAAACCCCACCCCCTTTGTCCTGACTGCCATCTGCTCTTCCAGCAGGAGCCATGTACCAGATACATCTGGTTGAGTTTACCTCATCCAGAGACAAAGATGTCAACTCTCCTAAGCAGAGATAAAGACCTACAACCACTCAATTTTGCTAGGGTTGAGTTTCAGCTGGCTTCTCCCCGTCCAAGAGATTGCCAGTAGCTGCTGTATTTAAAGGGAAAGTTACTAGTTTTTCCAGGAAAAAAATAAAAATACTACTAGTCCTTCCTTATATAAGTACCAGATAGGATAGAGGAGCATTATAGAAAGCTTCATTTAATAAGATGCCACTCATTTCTTGAGGTTGCATTTTTTGTGTAGTAAGATGACAGAAAACTACTCCTTAAAAGGAATTTATTTCCCAATTGTTATGGGAAAATACTTCTTCAGCTTTTAGAATTCAAGTGTGCTTTGATATAGCAGCATTTTGGTCAATTAAAATGTTATTCTACAAAGAATAAAAACATCCTGTACTTCTTACAATCAGGTTACAAGTATGCTATTATACAAATTGTGACTTCCGTGGTAAAGAACCAGTTGTGCAATGTGTGTCTGAAATCGAAACTCAGATAATCCTCACCATTGTAAGAACATAATTATTGTAAAGGCAAGCATCTTTGGCAAACTGAAATTTGTTATATGTTTCTCTAGTTCTGAATGATAGTCAGTGCTTAGCAAACTCAGCCTTCAGTTGAATTTGCAAATATAGCACACCTATGTATATTATAATTGTAAATGCACAGTGAATTATTTATGGAAAGATATAACGAAAACATGATGATACGACAAATTGATGAACTGGATGAGGAATTGCATTAGCATGCAAATAATGAAATTAAGAAAATTAATTTGACAATATAAATACACGGTCTGTTTCGACACTAATAAGTTTCTTTGCAAGTACATATTTTATTTGAAGTAAATCAGAAGATTGCCCACTTCCATGTGAATTTAACAGAAACTATTCCTATGATAATTGCATATTAAAATGTTTTTTGCAATAATGACAACTGGACAGTCATAGAACCAATTATTTATTGTTCATAAGACAATGGTATATGTCAGTGATAGCGAACCTTTTTCTTCTTGCGTGCCAAACACGGGAGCGCATGCGTGCACTAGCCGGCACACAACCCCCCCCCACGCGTGCCACACTGCTGCACGCATCCCTGTGCATGCACCCCCCCCCCAGTTGGGCCATTTTTAACCCTCTGGAGGCTTCAGGAGGCTTCCCTGAAGCCTCTGGAGTGCGAAAAACGGCCCAACGGGCAAATCGGAAGTCCGTTTCTGAACTTCTGGGAGGCCCATTGGCCTGTTTTTCGCACTCTGGAGGCTTCAGGGAAGCCTCCTGAAGCCTGGGGAGGGCGAAAACAGCCTTCCCCAAGGCCGAAAATCAGCTGGCCAGCGTGCGCATGCGCACTGGAGCTTACATAGGGCAACGCCTTGCGTGCCCTCAGATATGGCTCCGTGTGCCACCTGTGGCATGCGTGCCATAGGTTCACCATCACGGGTATATGTGATCCTAATAAAACTATAAGCCTAGCCCCTATGAGGATTGAGAAATGATCACTGGATCAATGGAACATCTTACATATAGGAATTGATAGGCAGAAATGCTTTCCGTGGAGCACATGGCTGAATTTTAAATATTTGCAAATAGCTGTTTTCTCTAACTAGGAATAGGCAACTTGTTATGCTACAGATGTTTGTAAGCTACAGTTCAGACAAGTCCTTATTGGCCATGTTGGCTGAGACTGAAATAGAAGGGTATCAGATTGCCTATGCCTGCTTTCAGTTGTTCACATATGAACAATTTTACTTTCAGATCTTTCATTGCTCTTATAACTATATATAAACATGAACATATTTTAAATCTTGGACCTTTCTGAATATGGATATATAATAAAATATAATTAATATAAATATTTTCCTGATTTGCATATTTGTATTTACATAGATTTTCTAGTCCAATGTTTTGCCAATGTACTTGCATATACTAAGATATATACCGTAAGTCTATGTATTAAACATTTCTAGTGTCACTCAGTAAATATCCATGTAAATAGAACAATGAATTTATACGCCATATTTTAGAAACATGAATTATGTTTACTTCTTTGCCCGTTACTTGGTCATCCTCTTTTTAAGCATGAGGATTTTATTTTCCTGTAAAACAAATGGGAAAATAGAAAATTTACAAAATCAGAGAATTATGAATGGTAACTCTGTTCCTGCTGAACTTATAGAGTTTTGGAAACAGATTTGTCACAACTTCCAACCTGGTTTAAAATAAACCAAGTTCATTAATTCTTTCACACACTAAATCTAATCATTTAAGACCATTAATATTTGAAGAATGGTGTGTATACATTGCATTTAAAAGCAAGGATATCTTATTAATATTATATAAAATATGACTATGTAAAATTGAAAAAAGAGTCTTGATTCAAAGACCAAAACACCTCTTTGAACTGAATCTTCAAATAGATTAAATAGGTTTTTTTTAAAAAGAAAAAAATCCCTTTGAATAGCTCTGGAAAGATTCGAAGCCTTTGGAGATTTGCAGACTTTTAGCTTTGTAGAGAGAGCTTGCAGATTTTCTTTCATATATAAACTAAGCTGGGGAGAGGGGTGATGTTAATGAGTACCTGGTCAATGAATGTAATCACTGTCCCAAATATAGAAGTGGTACTCCCATAATCTCACTCAATTGCTACTCATACAATCCCTCAATTTAGGTGGGATCACCAAGAAGGAAAGGGACAGGGGAAGATACTTATTCCTGTTTTTTCTTTATTTTTGTTTTACATCTACCAGGGGTGTCAAACTGGTGGCCTGCGGGCCGGATGCGCCATGCGCAGGCCATGCCCAACCCGGCTCCGCAAAGGCAAAAACCGCTGTGATACGTCACGTGATGCGATCGAGTTTGACACCCGTGATCTATGCCTTATTACTTTTCTTTAATTCACTTCTCTATCTGATTTGCAGCGTAGATCCTTCTCATATCTGTATCTAATCCATAGCTCTTTTGTATTGTCTTATTGCTACCCATTAATCATAATCATAATAATTATTCATGCTACTTATTTTGTTTTTGCCTGAGTAGGTCAATTTTCATGTCTTGGTCTGAGGTATCCTTGAATTCATCTTAGACTATTCTGTATAACTTTTTTTTATAGCACAGTGTATTATAAACTGAATAGAGACTGTATACACAGATAATTCTCAGACTGTTTTTTTTTAAAGTTTCTACCGTATATAAGTATATGGAACATGGTATGTTATTTTCAGGAGACACTAACTCTGCCACTGAGCCAGCCAACAAACTTATAAAAGAGCTTACATTTTAAACAATTTTTAATTTTATAAAGTTACAATATGATACTTTTTATATTGTTTCAACACAACCTCTCTTATGAATTTTGCTGGACAATTTTTAGGCTGTTGTATCTGTTTTAAGAGAAGTGCAGAAACATTTTAAAATGTCATTGCAGTCCAAACCTTGAAGATATCAGACTGAAAGTTTAATTAATATTAAAGGGTTATGTTCTCACATTTCTCCAAAAAAAAAAAAAAAAAGATAGCAGTTGCAGGCATTTTCATGTTACCCCATCATAAGCTATAGTCCAATATTTTATTACATAGACACATTTATTGGTCATCTGCAAAAGTGGAGCATTGCTTCATGATAAATTGTCATAATTCAAATCTAAATGAAATTCTTGGAGGCCTAGAATTCTTTTAAAATCTATTTCACCAAATCATTAAGAATTGACCATACAGATAATCCATAGGTCACACTGTACTAAAATTATATTCCATAAATTGTACACAATGTTTCACAATGAATCCTGTTAGCTCCCATACATCATGTTGTATGTGCTTTGATATAACATGAAAAATTTTATTCAATTTCTGCTCCTAGATGTAATATATTTTAAAAAATCAGTATTTTTCTATCTTATTACATTAAGTGATCAATGTCTATTTAAGACCCTTGAAAGATCTATGAACAATTATTTTCACAACTAACGGAGAATTAGCTTACCTGAGTGATTCTACCAAGATTTTCCTCTATGTCCAACAACAGGTTTCCATTCTCCAGCTGTAATGGATGATTGATGAACATGAAAATGGATGATTTATGAAAAATGACATATACTATTGGACACAGCAATGATGAGTTCAACAATTATTGATTTAACATCTGAGCAAAAGCCATTCCAATAGTTTTTATTAAAATACTTTTGCTCATGTTAATGATAACATAATTGGATTGAATATATGGGATTAAATTCATGCCAATGCAATGAATTGAAAATGGAGCATGAACACAGGTGTATATTAGAATTCAGAATGAATCCATAGTTCGTCTGTGGATATAACTTAAGATCACCCCTATTTTTGCCACTCATCAGAGAAAAGATTGGATAGATGCACAATGAAGTAGGTAGGTAGGTAAGTAAGTAATGTTCTTAGTCTCTTCCCAGGAATGAATGGGAGTAACTGGTTTATCACATAAGAAAGTTGAGAAAGGATAAAAGTGGCCATGTTCTCTATATATTATGCTCATACTACTTGTGCTTTTCATATGCATCCTTTACTTTTTTTTCCTCAAAAGGGAAAAGGATATGTGAGAAAAATAAATCCTGAAGTTGGAGAAGTTATGATGACCTCATTTGATGCTGAATAGATATTTATCCTTTAATTGTGCTTCCAATATGCCTTTTGTTCTTCTGACATGTTCAGAGCAATAGCACTTAAACTTATATACCACTTCATAGTGCTTTATAGCCCTCTCTAAGTGGTTTACAGAGTCAGCATATTGTCCCCAACAATCTGGGTCCTCATTTTACTGACCTCGGAAGGATGGAAGGCTGAGTCAACCTTGAGCTGATCAGGATTGAACTGCTGGCAGTGAGCAGAGTCAGACTGCAATACTACATTCTAACCACTGTGCCACCCCGGCTCATTCCATCCTCCCAATATGGCTCCCCTTATTACATATTGCTCCTATCATGACTGCTTGATTACGCAATGTACCATTAACATAATCTGGTAGCTCATTAATACATAGTAATCACAATTTATTGTTACAGAAACATCATTTTGCAGGGGAAAATGTTGCTTTGTAATATCTTCAAGTAGCTCTTTTGAATTTAACAGGGAAGAGCTAAACAACCGGGCATAAATACATAGATAAATTGCTTAAATACATGTAGACATACATAGTTTTCTCCTGACTATTCTAGAGTGAACCCAGCCATTGCTATCTGGATTTCTCGTTAAAGGTATCACACATAGGCCTTGGGTACATGATTTATTACATGAAACATTTTTCCAAATCATTTTTATTCAATGATATCAATATGATATGAAATCTGATTTTTTTTGAAAAATACAATTTAACTAAATTATTCAGCAAGACTTTACAAAATGTATATGGTTCATTTGAAATTCTGAAATTTCTGAAATTCTGAGTTTTAATTAGAATATCAAATTCTGAATAGTAATTAAGAGTCATAATTAGAATTCAGAATAGTAAAAGATAAAAGGAGAGGGTAGAATATAGGTTTTTAACCAAAGGTTTATTCAAACAAAAACAGATCATTTGGGGGAAGGAATTTCAGTTAATTCTGAATGACTGTTAAATCTGAATTGACATTATTTGTATCAATGTATGTTATCAATTTATATCATTTTCATCATTATACAATTGAAGCTTTTAGGGCAACTGTATCAATTTATACCATTTGCTTCATCACACAAAAGATATTCATAATGCAAAAACACCAAGTACATTAGTTATACAGTATGAATAGCATAAACTAATACAAATTATGTCAATTATGTCATTTGTCTGGACTATTTCAGAAACAACAGACATTGTTTAGGTATTCAATTTGAACAAATTGTAGTTTGTTGTATCTGAAGTCTGCTAAATTTGGACAATTAAGCTTTTATTGCAATTAAAAACTTTCATGCAGCATACAAGTGTAAAATTAAGACTCTAATCAGTAATATGCATGATAGAACAAAATTTCCTTTTCATAGCACCAAAAAGATGATAAAGTTAGCACTCTTTTTGGAGGAGTTATTCCTAAATGGATAACTACTCCTGGAAAACCAATGTGGTAGAGTAAGATGGCAGAGTAAGATTGTGGTAACTTTGGTTCATTACTACCCTTATCCAAATGTGCTATGTGAACATGGGCCAGCCATTCCTTTTCAGCCCATTGCTGTTATGGGGGGGAGGGAAATCAAGGGAGATTCCCACTCGCCTGATGGTCCTAGAGGAGAGCTGAATATAAATCTAACAACTAAAAAGGACTATTTCTGGATAGTCAACACATCTGGGTCTTTGATCAGGGGTGAAATCCAGCAGCTTCTGACAGGTTCTGGAGAACCGGTAGCGGAAATTTTGAGTAGTTTGGAGAACCAGCAAATACCACCTCTGGCTGACCCCAGAGTGGGGTGGGAATGGAGATTTTGCAATATCCTTCCCCCAGGAGTGGGGAGGGAATGGGGATTTTGCAGGATCCTTCCCCTGCCATGCCCACCAAGCCACGCCCACCAAGCCTCACCACGTCCACCAAGCCACGCCCACAGAACCGGCAGTAAAAAAAAATTGGATTTCACCACTGTCTTTGATGATCAATCTATTCTGGTCAACCTATTCTCCAAAGCATCTGAAGGCAGGACAAGAAGCAATGGATAGAAACTAATCAAGGAAAGAATCAACCTAGAACTCGAAGGACAAATTTCCTGACAGTTAGAACAATTAATCAGTGGAATGAATTGCCTCCAGAAGTTGTAGGTGCTCCAACACTGGAGGTTTTTAAGAAGCGATTGGACAACCATTTGTCTGAAATGGTATAGGATTTCCTGCTTGAGCAGAGGGTTGGACTAGAAGACCTCCAAGGAACCTTCCAACTTTATTATTCTCTTATTATGACGACTTTGGTAAATAGGTGTGAATTTGTGGGATAAGGTATTCTTTTAAAAAATAGTAGCCCCAAGTCCAAGATGTCTTTATACATTAACATTAACACACTGAATTGGGATAGAAAATGAACTTGAGACAATGGAAATTGTAAACTAAAACTGGCATAAAACTGCTTCAGTTTGGATCAGATATACAGGAGATCTATAGCCTTGTGTCACCGGGCATTTTATTTATTCACACCCTTTACAGTATTTTATAGATTTCCTCAATCCTGCAAGGCTCCAGTAGTTCACAGAAAATCCAACATAAAATAACTGAAGCCGTATCTAAAGAAAGCTCACAAATCAACTAAGATTACTGACACCCACAATCAATTCAAGCTAGTGGAGCACTAGGAAGCAGTTTTGGCAGTCTTGCGCAATTCATAGAGAGATGGAGTCAAGTACAACTCTAAGGTGTGCTTAATTTTGCATGGGGGCTATAAAACCCACTTTGCAAGCTTATTTTGAGGAAGGTGGGGGGGAGTATTATGTATTCTGGTTTTGGCCTTGAATTTTATTTTGAAAAATAAAGTTATAAATATAAACTATTTTTTATCCTTATGAACTTCTCAGATTTGCCCCCTTTTTCTGGTTTATTCTTTATTTTTGCAAGACAAGATGGTCACTGTATATGTATCTCATGTGGATTGAAAATACATGACATACAGTAGACCCTTTCTAGATGTTTGGATTATATAGGCCAGTGATGGCAAACCTAGGGCATGTGTGCACGCGGAGCCATATCTGAGGGCACGCGAGGCGTTGTCCTATGTCAGCTCCAGCGCACATGCGCGCACTGGCCAGCTGATTTTGGCCTTCTTTTTGTCCGTTTTCGCTCTCCCCAGGTTTCAGGAAAGCCTCCTGAAGCCTGGGGATGGCGAAAAACGACCAAACGATCCAACTGGAAGTTTGGAAATGAACTTCCGGTTGGCCCGTTTGGCCGTTTTTTGCCGTTCCCAGACTTCCATTTGGCCCGTTTGGCCATTTTTCACTGTCCCCAGGCTTCAGGAGTCCGGAGGCTTCAGTGAGGCCTGTGCACATGTGCGGGGGGGGCAGCGGGGGGGTTGTGCGCATGCATGGGGGGAAGCAGGGGGGTTGTGCACATGCGCGGGGAGGGCATGGGTATACACGCACGCACTAGCGCACACCCTTTTGGCACCTGAGCCAAAAAAGGTTCGCCATCACTGATATAGGCAAATTCAATATTGCAAGGTGTTGCCTGATGTATCCTGACTACACTTGAAAGATACCTAGAACCAGTGCAGCAAGCATAAAATAAGTATTATTCTCCATTGACAATAATCTGACCATCATTTTCTGTAGCAGTTGCAGCTTCCAAGTCCTTTCTAAAGGCAGTCCCATGGAGAATATACTAGCAGAGTTGTAATTAGGGTATCTATTACAATCACCAGAGCATCTGGCTGAGATAGGCTTACAATTTCCCTCTTTTTCAAAGACTTTCCTACTGATTTATACTAGTAATAATGAAGTAAAAAGAATAATATGTCAGTGCAATTAAAGGACTAAGTGATGTAAAGGCAGAAACTATACCTAATTTGAAAGAAACAGCAAACTGAAGAGACATTAATAAATTACTTTGGCTGAAATCACAATCATTTGCCAAATCTAAAATTAAGTTCTGCTAAAATAAACAGAATTTATTTTTATTTCTTCTATTTTGAACAACACTTTGTGTTTTGTTCCTCACCTGTGCCAATGGAACTGATTGCTATTTTGAAGATGTCCTGGGAAGCAGAACAGCCTAACTAGGGAGGAACATTGTGCAGAGTTCAACAAAGCATTAGCAACAGCAACGCAAGACCTTCCAGAAAACAGTTGCCCAGCATGTTACTGCATGTCCCGAGGGTCCAATTATCAAGTAGCCCTTGGGCTGCATCTTCCATAAGTTCTTGTTCTGCATCACTTGCTGCCGAGGAAATACTTCCTATGGGTGAACCATTAGTGTCTATTAGACCATGGAAATGTCTTCAGTTGAGATTTTGCTGGCCTGCACTGCACTAACTGGGGGCAAATATTTGCTCCTATCTGTCTCTACCTTTTGACATTTCAATAGAAAAGATTTTGCCAATTAACAATCTTACTCACAGCACCCTGTGTGAAACTATGAGAAGATATGTGATTGCAGGATCCTTCTATAGCAGTGATGGCGAACCTTTTTTTGCTCAGGTGCCAAAAGGGCACGCATGCCCATATCCATAATGCAATGCCCTCCCCCGTGCATGCGCGCACAACCCCCTGCGCTGCCCCCCCGCATGCGCACAGGGCTCACTGAAGCCTCCGGAGCCTGTGGATGGCAAAAAATGGATTCCAGCTGATTTTCAGCCTTCCGGAGGGCGGGAGGTCATTTTCACCTTCCCCAGGCTTCAGGAAAGCCTCCGGAGCCTGTGGATGGGAAAAACGGACCCAACAGGCCTACCGGAAGTTCAGAAATGAACTTCTGGTTGGCCCGTTGGGTCCATTTTTCGCCATCCACAGGCTCCGGAGGCTTTCCTGAAGCCTGGGGAAGGCGAAACCCCCCCCACCTCCAGAAGGCTGAAAATCAGCTGGCCAGCGCGCACATGCACGCTGGAGCTGACATAGGGCAACGCCTCACGTGCCCTCAGCTATGGCTCCGTATGCCACATGTGCCATAGGTTCGCCATCACGGTTCTATAGGTTCCTTATGTGAGGAGTATAATTTTTAATCACTTGGCAATGTATCTCACATAGATAAAAATATACAAACAAATAATTGATAATTAAGTCTGTAAAGAATATGTGACCAAGCTACAACTGCCTGAAATAGAAGCCCTGCTAATAAACTTTGAACCTTTCTGTATCAGCATATCAGAAATAAATATTTTATGTATTGTAAAAGATGTATATGTGTCTCAGTGGGTAGCTGTTGCATTTAAATCTTCCTGTATCAGCATATCAGAAATAAATATTCTTATTTATTCTCATTGATGTATAGGTGTCTCAGTGGGTAGATGTTGTGTGTTGTAGCCAAAGTATCTTTGTCCTGGACTTTGTGTGTCATGCTAAAATGCTGAAGACATCTTTGCATTAAAATATATAAGATTTCTTTATTAAAATACAGACATTCTATTTTTCTGTCTCTAGTGGAGTCATTAAAACAGTAAAAGACCAAGAACTACCACTACAAAACAGCAGTAATATTAATTTTTCAAAAGAAACGAGAATCCTCAGTAGGCTACTAATGATGTTACTAGGGTATATTAATTAGCTAAGACCCAATTTAAATTTGATTACTGGATCTGGCAAGAATGAATTTGAATGCGAGATTTATAAAGAAAAATTTGATTCAAACCTATTTGAGATCTGATGAAACAGCCTTATAATGGGAAGAATATAAATGCTTTAGCTACTGTACTTTATTTTTATTGTATTGTACTATATTTTTCAGTAGAATAGGCTAGGTTTAGGGCTTACTAGCAAGTTTAGCCTCTTCTGGGAATATCAGTTGTAAAACATTTTTTAAAAGCCTGAAGTATGTATGTTATCGTATCTAT
The DNA here is from genome assembly GCA_003457575.1 of Thermophis baileyi. Lineage (NCBI taxonomy): Eukaryota > Metazoa > Chordata > Lepidosauria > Squamata > Dipsadidae > Thermophis > Thermophis baileyi. The sequence continues at coordinate 1,506,503 of QLTV01001715.1, forward strand.
ATACTACTAAAACTTGCATTGTCATGACTTTTAACTGGGTGAAATAGTGCATCATAGGGCAACAGTTTATGAACGAAGGTAACTGAAGGTTACAGAATGCATCCAAAATCAGGGACTCACGATTCCTGAGGGAATGATATTTAAGAAGATTGTGCTGTGTAAGTGCAACTGGCTGCTACTGTGTGCTGGGTCGTGTGATCTTCGTTTTCAATGTTCCCAGTCAGACTTGCAATCCCTTGTTCTCTCCCCACCCAGCAGTAACCAATTACTGCTTGCTGGAAAGGGAAGGGAAGGGGTAACGGAGGAAGGAACTCCTGCTTACCATTCTTGACTGGGATTCTCCCCTGCATGCCTTCACCGATGCATGTTGCTTCCCTCATTTGTATGGCACCTCTTGTGCACCCCGTGCACCCTCCCTAACCTGCATTGCCCCCCATACACCATCCCTGACCTGCACAGCATCTTTTGCGTACCCCCATTCACATTTCCCAGCCCACCCTCCCTAGTGCGATCCTCAACAAGTGTGGTAACTCTCATGCACCCGTAACCTCTATGCATTCTTAACTTGTGCCAACATGCACCCTACTTGCTTGCACTGTATGTTTTATAAACCCCCACCTCTCATGAACCTCCAGGCATCCTTCCTGGCCTATGTCGTCCACCTGCATGCCCTCCCCTTGACCAAGTGGCTCATCTCAGGCGCACACCCACACACTCTTCTTAACTCACAAGGCACCTCTCATACGGAGGGAAAAAGGGCTGCTTTGTTGTGTTAATTTGCAAAGCACAGGACTTTCCCTCATCATGCTATGACTGGAGGGAAAAAGCCTTTTTCTCTCAGCACATTTTGAAACTTGAGCTGGCTCTGCTGACATGGAGAACAAATAGTGGAGCTAAGAGGTAAAGAGGCAATGCAGAAAGAGAGGGAAGGCCTCCTTTGTCCAAAATTGTCCCAAAAGTGCTTTTTCAAAAGGTAACTGGACTTTGTTTTTCCTTGAGGACATTTCACTTCTCATCCAAGAAGCTGACTGAGCTGAAGAAGCTTCTTGGATTAGAAGAGAGCATATGCACCAAAGACAAATTCCTTGTGTGTCCAATCACACTTGGCCAATAAAGAATTCTATTCTAAAAAAAAAAAGTGAAATGTCCTCAAGGAAAAACAAAGTCCAGTTGCCTTTTGAAAAAGCACTTTTGGGTCAACCATGACCTGGATGACTGAGAATCTCCATAGACATTTGCCCAGAATTACAGCAGTTCAGGTTTCAAAAGGCGCGCTGAGGAAGGAAAAAGATGCTGCTGGAATTCTGTCACATGACCGAACAAGAGAGCACTGCTCTCCTTCCCTGTCCCCAGCTCCTGAGCTTTGCAGATCTTCATAAGGTAAATAAGCAATTGTGACGGGTAGAAGAGGACTGTGTGAAATCTGGTGGGGAACAAGCAGGCCCAGTCCCTTTGGGGGTCTGGCAGGTAGGATTGGGGGGGGGATAGATAGTGGGTGTGCTAAAGTGTCTCTATGATTGGTCGTAAGGGCAAATGACTGGGTAGGTTCTGTAGAATTTGTAACTTTGAAATAGGGTCATATATATAGCTTTTGGGAGGTCCATGGTAACTTTGAATGGTCAATTAAATGTTGTACCTTGAGGATTACCTGTATTCAGTGAAAATATATGGTATAGGGCAATTCATTCTTCATTTCAGGAATGATTTTAGTTTAGTTCTTTTGAACTATCTTGGAAATTAACAGGAGAGCAACATAATGGATAGTTCAAAGTGGAATAACTTTTTTCAGTTGATTATACAATCTTCTGAAGGACTTTACTCTCTATAGTTAAACTAAGATTTTACTGCTGTGGGTTTTCTATAAGGATTAGTTAAATATGGACTGCTTAAAGTAGTTTATGAGCTTTTGTGTATGTGTGCCTTTATGTCTCTTGGCGATGGTCTGCACTAATTCATATAGTGTCCTTAGCAAGACTTTTGGAAGTAGTTTGCCACTGCATTCTTCCTAGGGTTGAGGGAGTGTGAGTTAAGGCGGGACTAGAACTCACAGACTCCTGGTCTCTAGCCTGGTGCCTCTTAATCACTATACCAAATTGGCTCTCCTATAGTTTACGTGTTTTATTTCCCATTGTTCGTATTGTTCAGTGAAATTAGTTAAATGTGTTAATCATATAACACATCCTGGTGTTTAGTTCATAACTTGGAAGCTGCATATAAAAACTTGCATACAATAGTATGTATGCTGCCTTCAAAGCTGCAGAATATCTATTAAGCAATTAATTACATTTTTAATACTTAAGACCTTTGCAACAGGAAACATTTGAGCAAATCATAAAAATATATCTCTTGATCTAATGGATGGAGACACCAATTCAAAAATGTAATAAAGTAGTTAATTGCTTTGTCTCTGTACTGAAAAATGCATTATTAAAAAGTCTGTTTAAAACTGGCACATTTTAGAAATGCAAACTCTGGAAGATGAGAGTAAAACTGTTTCTTAACTCTGTTGGATTTTCATTTCTCAATTGCATGACTTATTTAAAAATCTCCTTTGTTGGTAGAGCAAAAGGACTGCAGATTTTATTAAAATGTACGTATATATGCATGAACATAAAATTTTATACTTCTAAGATAACTATTGTTACTTAGAATGGGTTAAACTCTGAACTTACCTGAACATATTTTTCATTTGTACGAGCAAATGAAAATTCTGTAGGTTCAATAATTATTGCAATAAACAAGGATTGGAAACCTCATATTGAGATATGGTTTGCATTAACTATGGTTTACTGTTACATAATAGCCTGCATCAAAATTAGCTTATTTTTCACACCATACCCACTGCCCACTTATATCAGAAAAGATGCCAAAAAGTTAAGAAGATACTCCAATCTATAATTCTGTCAGGCAACATAACACAGACACAAAGCTTTCCTTAAAAACAAGCAAGCAAACAAACAATAGAAAAGAAGAAGAAGAAGAAGAAATATTATTGTTTTGGCTTGCCAAATAAGATAATGAATAATAACAAAAAATGAATTTAGATATTTTACAGATAACCACACCTGACATTGAAAAAATAAATGTGATGAAGGGGTTAAGCTCACTTGTTGATTATGGACTTGTTATTCTTTCAGGGCAATCATGATGAAAATAAAATAAAGGATATAGCAATAGCATTTAGACTCATATACCGCTTCACAGTGCTTTATAGCCCTCTCTAAGCAGTTTACGGAGTCAGCATATTGCCCCCAACAATCTGGGTCCTCATTTTACCGACCTCGGAAGGATGGAAGGCTGAGTCAACCTTGAGCCTGGTGAGATTCGAACTGCCAAACTGCAGGCAGCCGGCAGTCAGCAGAAATAGCCTGCAGTACTGCATTCTAACCACTGCGTCACCATGGCTCATAACAGTGTAAGTTTCTTTGAGTTCCTAGAGATCGATTCATATGAAAATTAACAAAGGAAACAAGGGGAAAATATGTCGGAGAATTCAAAAATCATGCTTAGCATAGAAATATGAATAGATCTTTTTTTAACACCTCTTCACGGTGTTAACATAATGAAGTGAAACTAAAAAACAGGACAATTAAAGATTGATAACAGAAATTGTTTCTTTATATAATTGATAGTTTAACATCATCATTTGTTCTCATTAGATGATGCCCAACAATTAATTGCTTTAGAAAGGCCCTGGAGAAATTCACCGATGATATAACTATTAATGGTTGCTAGCTTTAATAGCTTCAGACTATTTCCTGAATCATGGCAGGTGCTACTAGCTCCCAAGGAACAGTAGCGAAAAAGGACAAGCTGCTTATTAGTTTCCTGAACAAATCTGTTTTGTCACTACAGGTAGTCCTCGAATTGTGACTATTTGTTTAAAATAGTTTCTAAATTACAATTGCCTTAGAAAAAGTGACTTATGATCTGTCCTTGAAGTTATGACCATCACACCACCCTGTGGTCACATAAACACAATTTGGGCACTTGGCAAATGGCTCACATTTACAACAGTAAATCATGTGATCACAATTTGTGACCTTCCCAGCTGACTTCCAACAAGTCATTGCTTAATGACTGCAGTAAAAATAGTTGTAAAATCAGGTCATGTGAAGATTCACTTAAAGACTGCATCACTTAGCAACCAAAATTCTGATCCTAATTTTGATCATAATTTGAGAACTATCTGTATATAACACAGAATGATGGACTAAATGGTATGATCCACCAGGATTCTTATGTTACAGAAATATGAAGAAAGGAAGGCTGATCGATTGATTGACAGATAATGTTGATAACCAATCTTAGATTTTCGCCATGATGATCTGTTTGTAGCCTGGTCCTTCAGGTTTTCCAATGGTGCATCCATTGCAGTTGTAACTGTGTTGATCCACTTCACTGCTGAATCTTCTCTTTCCTTCCACTTTTCACAAATTATAGACTTGCCCAGAAACCAAGATCTTCATATAATAGGTCAAAAATATGTGAATTTGAGACTGGCCAACTCTGGATTGATTTGTTCAATGATACATCTATTTGTTTCTTTGGCTGGTTGTGGTATTTTCAAGATTTTTCTCCAACTCCGAAGTTCAAAAGCATGAATACTCCTGTAGCCCTACGTCTTCAAGTTCCACTTAATAATAAAACTGCCTGTCTATTTAAAAGCATCTCACTGATTTTTTCATTGTCTTTTTTTCTCTTTGCTTTGGCAACAAATTCCTTTCCTTCCCATCTGCTCATTAACTAGCTTTGTATCTGGCTGCCTAGCTGCACTGTAGTTTTTTTTTAAAATCTACAGATTTACTACACTCTTCATAGCTCATGCCATATATTTTAAAAGTTCATATTTGATCTTAGCAGAATCTAGACATTTGTATTGTTTTAGCACAATCTAGATATATATATATATATTTAATCATTAGCTGACTACATGCAGAAGAATTATAATGTTGCATTATTGGATAAAGATTTCACTACTACAAATTTTGTCTCATTTTTCTTTCATCAGAAAACCCTGATTATTTCTGAAAGGTGAGTAAATTTATTTATAAATATGTGACTAGATTAACACCCACAAGTTACAAACTATTCAAGAAGTGATTTAACATTCCAGCTTATTTGCTGACTTGATTCTAAGAAAGGTATTCAGATAATCAACATGTGAATTGATCCATTTAGGTTTGCATTACTCAACACAATCTATAGTCAAATTAATTCTAAATTCCCTCTGTGTTATATCTGTTTACCTTTAAATCACAGTCTCATTAAAAGGTAGGAGCTACGACCAGGAAATAATACTAAAAGCAGTCACATTAACTACACTAATATCTTTATACCACTTTTCCTGGTATGATTTCTTTTAGGCACTTTGAGAAATCTAAACATTTATGTATTCTTGCTGTATTGAAGATTTATATATGATCACAATAATGAGAATCAATTATTAAGTTTTTGAGGTGGTAAAAATGTATCCTAAGGCTAAGCACTGTGAACCAAGGGCAGTGTTTAAAAATGAATAATCAGCAAAGGAGATGCACGCTAGAAAATATTATATATTGACTGTTTTTTCAAAGCAGGTGATCAGCAAGGAAGCACTTTTAGAGGACTGTTCGAGCATTTGGTAGCAGGACTGCAAAGGAAATAATGGGCTAAAGCTTTTTTTTTTTTAACTTGATAGTATTTTTATTAATTTATTTATTTAACTTGTATCCTGCTTTTATTATTTTTACAAATAACTCAAGGTAGCAAGCACATCCAACATACCTTCCTCTTATTTTTCCACAACAACAATCCTGTGAGGTGAATTGGACTGAGAGAAAGTGACTGGCCCAAAGTCACCCAACAGGCTTTCATGGCTAACTTGAACTAGCTTTTATGGCAAGACTTGAACTCATGGTCTCCTGCTTTCTAGCTTGGTGCCTTAACTACTAGACCGAACTGGTATTGGCAGGGTTTTGATCTTTACGTAATTTTTAATGCTGAAGATTCAGGCAAAAGTATTAAGGTTAAGTGAACTTAGATTTACTGCTTTTATCATAACTCTTCCTTCCCTTTGTACCCTTTTTTTGTTGAGCACAACATACACATAATTTGTTGTGAATTAGTGCTGCCTGTCAAAGCCTGATAACTGATTATACACAGATTTTCAGCCTGGAGAAAAAGTCAAGGTGGCATATTAAGGACAGTACATCAGAAATTGTTTGTAGTTGAATTTTGCATTTACTGGTGGCGGGATTGCAACTTCTCAAACATCTGAGACCAGCAGTTTAATGGTTTCTTTAAATATAATTTAAGAACATGGAACTGCCTTTGTGGCAAACACCTTCCTATTGCTTACACAAATTATTGTGTAATTTTGAATTACACAATTCAAAATAAGAAAAACCTGATATCTGAAATCACTATCTCCCACTGTCCCACTGTTGGGGCAGCCCAGTTTACAACTTTATATGGCTATAAACCACCCAAAATGTCATACAAATATGGCGGATTCAGATCCAACATTAATTGATAACTTCTCCTATACAGTACATAGCCATGTGCTATCTTTTAGTCTTCATTTGGTAGGATGTTTCTTGGAAGTAACTCGCAGATTGTTAAGAACGAATAAACGACTGTGCTGCAGATAGATATGCATACACTGGAAAACATGGATATATTTACAAAGCTGAACAACATTTTTTACACTAACATAGCCTGCTGATGCATTTTATACTGTAGAGAACAGAGTATGTAGTTTCTGTTTAATAATTACAGATAATCCTTGATTTATGACTAGTTGCTTAGCAACCATTCAAAATCATGATGGACTTCCCCAGGGGTACTTATGACTTGGATTCAAAGTTCTAATGACTGGATTAACACACACATGGTCATGTGATGTTATTTTGGATATTTGGCAGCCAGCCTGAATTTACAGTAGTTTGCAGCGCCCTGTGATCATGTGACTATGATTAATATTTCCTGTCCCCCTCCTGGAAACTAGTGTCTACTTCCAGTTTCTCACAAAAAAACCACCCATTAGAGACAATGGATTCACTTAATCACTGCCACATTTGCTTAACAACTGCCACATAGACTTAATAACCACTGGAAAAAAGGTCGTAAAATCAGGTGCGGTCACTTGATGACCTGCTTAATGACCAACATGACATATGGCCATAATTTGTGGCTCAATTATGATAGACATAAATATTGTATAGCAATATTTTTCTTATTTCCAAACAGTGGCTATAAAGGTAGAGAAATAAGGTAGATGAAATCGAGGAAGAGAATCAGAGGTGGGTTCCTCCCAGTTCAAACCGGTTCGCCCGAATCAGTAGCAACCTGCTGGTGACGTCATGGAGTCGGTTCGGTTGGTGCTGGTCCGTGGACGCCGCCATATTATTTTTTGGATTATTTTTTTTTTGGAAAAAAAATATTTTTTTTGGAATTTTTTTTATTTTTTATTTTCTTCTGCGCATGCGCAGAAGCTGAGTTTCTGGCACTGCGCATGCGTCATCTTGTTTTTGGCTTTATTTTTTGGCACTGCGCACGCCCACGAGGCGCACCCACACGGCGCGGGAGGAAGCGAACCGGCAGCGAGGTAAGTTAGAACCCACCCCTGCAGAGAATGCATGTCTGTTTATACTAGGCATAAAGTAAGTATTTTGAATAGAATATGCCTGGATCATATAAACTTCTAGCTAAAAATAATCCAAATTCCACATTGAAAATATTATAATACTATTAAAGTTTTGCTGTCTTTATACATTTTGCCCGAGATCCTGTGACTGATACAGTTCTCTTGTCTGCTCCACTGCTGTGAGAACTATATTCTTGTCTAACTGATTCTTTTCCATGCCATGATGCAGAGATGTTTGATTTCCTGCTGCTACAGTCTGGAAACAGTATTTTGGATGCAATTTCTTTCCGGATTCTTTTGTTATAGGGATAGACTGTAGTGCTGTATCATCCTCGAAAGACATTTTATCACTTTCAATAAATAATCTCTGCTGGGTTAAGTAGAAATGCTGTGTTCCTACATGCAGAAGTTGTTGGACACAGTTAAAATATTTAATTTTAAGAAATAACAAGTTCTTGATCTATTCGTCCTTGCAGTAAGACCACTCACTCACTTAAAAGTCTTTAAAATGGATCATCCAAGGATTAATATATCCTTAATTTTTACTTTCTCCTGATTCTCTAGTCATGCCAGAAGAGTTCAGATAAAATATTTCAAGCCTACTAATAACTGCAACTAGTGATGGCAAATGGAAAATTCAAGATTCATTTGACCTTTATGATGCTACAAATCAAGTCAAAAGACGTTCGTCCATTTGACAGATGCATAATGATGTGGTGCAAATTTCCTGATATCAACTTTTCTCTTCTTCGTTTAAACATACCAAACTGTAAATTTAGGTAGAGAGCAAGAACCAAAACTCAATGACAAGGAATATGATTTGCATGCAGACAAATCCTAGAATCTCTCTCAGAAATCTCTATGACTAGGAAACATGATTTTGACATCCTGGTTAATTACTTCTTTTAGTGAAAACAACACTGAGTTAGATAACAGTCAGACATAACTTAAGGCAGTTTCATATATTGGAAAGGAAAAAAAAAACCTAGCTGGAAAATCTGATTGCAATTAATCCCTGTGATAATGCTCAGAGCTTCAAGTTTTGGGGAAAAGTGCAATATTTCAGCCTTCAATAATCTTCATGACTTTCAGCCCCACCTTCCTAATATCAATCATGTGAGAGTGAAGGACTCTGGGGTTTTTGCAAAGCTTTCTCCATGTTGCAATTAATATCTACGTACACACAGAAAACAGATGAGTTTTCAGAAGGTATGAAAATGTGTTCAAGTGAGCCTAAAATAGCAATTCTGCTCCCTTGAGAGGCTTGAAGTACTTTAAGAGTAATGTGAGCAAGGGTCTTCATGGAAAAGAAGAATCATGAAGTCATCTGCCTCTAGAAAAGAGTGTGTCCTGGATTCTAATGTTCTGAACAAAAATGAAATGGCCAATCTCATCCTAATTCTCTGTTAATGTGGAAGACTGAAAACTTATGAATAATGCTCCTAAAATGCAATTCAACTAGGGTGTATAGTAGTATTTCTCTTTTAACCGTCAACATAATAACTGACGTTGAGAAAATAATGTTTAGAATGTCATGAAAAGAATAAGCACAGACACTTCACAGAACCAACTCAGAAAGGAAATGAAGCTTTGGAAATAACCCTTTGTGTGCTTCAGCGCTGGTTTCTTTCCATAATAGAGCTGAATGTGTTTCAAAAATGTTTTGGGAGAAGTGCTTCAGACATTATGCATGCATGAAGACAGCATTTCTCTATGGTTAAAACAGCCCCACTTTTTATGGCTATTGTGCAAGCCTGAATAACATTTGTGGCTGCTTTAAGAAGCAGATTTATTTTAATGAGTGGACTTTTAAAGCAGCTACAGTTTCTTTTCAGAGTCATGTAGAAGCCTGGAAAAGTGTAGCTACTTTGATGAATAGGAGACAGATATAGCAAGGACTTCTGAATCATTTTCAAACAGAGAGATATGCCACACAGATAAGCAGGCTACATCTGTAGGCTACAAGAATGGCATTTATAGCCTAATCACTTTTAAATATTTAAACCAGCGGTGAAATCTACTTACCTTCCCTACCAGTTCAGAAGCGCGCGCGCCACTGTCGCATGCGCTTTTTCACCCTTTGCGCATGCGCAGAGGGTTAAAAACAAGAAAATTGCGACATCCAGGTGGGTGGGCGGAGCCTCATGCTGCCACCACTACTAGTTCTCCGAACCACCGGCAGCCGCCGCTACCGGTACGCCCGAACTGGGGCGTACCGGTAGGATTTCACCACTGATTTAAACCAATGCCTGTAAGTATCAGTCACATATTTATTTACTAAATTGTGCAAAATGTATCTCATTCTGCAGAACTTAAAAAAAATAAGGTTTGACTCCAAGCTGCCTGCTTGTTTGACCTACATCAGACTAGTCAGCCTTGAACACACATTCGAAGTGCTAAAAGCAAAGCTGACGTTTAGTCGTGTCAATAGGATTTGATCAGAACTGTAACATTCCATTAGCACAAGACATAGCAAATTTAAGGCTGGCCACATCCAAGAAATTTGAGAGCTGAGAAAATACATGATGATGGTATATATTAACCACAGTAAAGATCTCTGATAGGCAATTTCATTAGGCAATAAAGTTCACAGGTTAACCCACAATTCCCGCAGGGACCCCACCACTGTACCCTTTCTAAAGTCTCTATTTTTATTTGCAAATCTATTTCAGTAGTTGACTTAATGCTCTGTTAAAGATAATCATCCCTTCAAAGCTCTATAAAACTAAAGAATGATGTGTGTTACAATTTCCTATCTTTCTCGGCAAATCTAAAAAGAAAGAAAAATGGTAAGAAATCGCATTATACGGTAGATACAAAAACTAATTGTTTATGAAGAGTGACTTGCCTTTCTGAACTGCCATGCTCAAAGGAGTTTTATCCATTGTTCTTATTCAGAACAGATAGTTGTTTTCATTACAATTTGGACTGATGCTCTTTTCCAAATATATCCATTATTACAAGATGGTTCAAGCAGCAAATTGAGGCTTTTATCATGTGAAGCAGAAGAATGAGTATATGTGATACTTGGCTTTACTGCCTGTTGTGTCTTTATTTTTCCTGTACTATAAACTGTTTCATCTACTGTCCCTCCCTTGCTCTTACATTTTGTGCCTCTTCTTCCTACACCAGTTTTCTATCTGAAGCAGTATCCACATGGTAATAAATGGCCTTTAATCTTCAGACACTTAGTTGATTCAGAACCGCTAAATATATTGATGGAAGGAAGGAAGACACTGGTGAACAAACTCTGCAATACAACACAAGATGGTCATATTGACATCAAAACTTGAAATGACCAGAGTAGTAAAAATGAATGGCATATTTTCAAGGAGACGCTTCAGAAGGGTATAGCAACGTTAATTTCCTGAACAAGAATAGTATTAAGAGGCCAGTTAATGTATCTGGATGACCAGGGATACACAGTGTTCTCTGGTGTAAAATACAGAAGGACTTTGAATAGTGTTCCAGGATCTCAGTTCAAAAAGCGATGGAAGGGGTCAGGTCATTTCTTTTACTTGCCAATTTGAATAAAATAAAGCATATCTTAATTAGTCTCTATCATTAATTATTTCTTCCAGTTTTCAGAGGCAGATTGCTCAGGTCAAGGATATCTGCATTTAAATAAGATCATCATCAACCTGGGAATAAAATGAATGTTTTAGAGATAAAGGTAATGGCAACAGTGACATTTGCTTTTTAGCAGTGTCACTAAATTTCTTGATGACATAATATTTTTAAAATAACTGTTTGATTATCATAAGGCACGGATATGGTTCGACTACACTTTCTATATCCGATGTTATGGCCAGCATCTCAGTCTTAGAAATATACTATTCTAAATTCCACAAGATAAATACATTGAATTAAATTTAATTTGTATGCCCATGATCTTTATTACTTTTAAAGCACTTCTATGTATATTTTTTAAAACAGTATTTTAGTGATCTCATTTTGCACTGAAATGTTTTGGCTCCTCCTGAAAGAATGACAGTGCATTCCATTCAATACTTTTTGTAGAAATGCAATGTCACCAGCTATTTTTGTGATATACAGGTAGTCCTCGACTTACCACCATTTGTTCAACGACCATTTAAGATTATGACAGTGTTGAATGAAGGGATTTATGATCAGTACCAGAAGTTATGACCGCTGCATAGCCCTCACAGTCATGTGATCACAATTTGTGTGCTTGGCAATCCAGATGCACTTATGGCCGACTGCAGGGATGCTGCAACTGCCCCATCTCACTTACCTTCCCCATCCCCCCCTGCTGGGTCCTTTTGAGTACTTTTCACTCACCTGGGCCTTGGGCCTAATTCCTTCCTGACTATTCTCACAATCTGAGAATTGTGTCCATTTCTAAAATGGTGCCCACTTCCAGGATAGCTTCTATATAGGAAGGCTGCACATCACTTTGGCTGATTCTCTTTTGGAAAGGTAATCTTCTGAAATGCCTTTCTGAAAGAACACCCTATCAGTGTGCCATGGCGCCTTTTTTCTCATGCTCTTCTGGAAGTGCCTGCCATTCTTGAAATCTGTCCGAAGGGCACCAGATGGCCTCTTCAGAAAGGTTGTGTTGACTCCATGTTCTTTTGGAAAGGTGATCTTCAGAAGAGATAAGTGGAGCAAGATGTGATGGGGTGATGAAGATGTCCAACGGTGTGGGATGCAGTGAGGTGGAAAGATGTGGAAGATGTGCTTCAGGGGTGGGGGAGTTCCTGGGAGGCCTGGTGCAGGACACATGTGAGCTGGGGAGGTGTTGCAGTGCGAGCCTGGGCCTTTGGCAGGCCTCCCAGGCCCTCCCCCATGCCTAGGCACCCCATGCTCTACTTAACAACCCATTCAGTCACTTAACAATTGCAATAGGAAAAGCCGGGATTGCGGTTGTTAAGCAGTGTGATCACATGGACAACTGATATAATGACTGCAACAACTTACAACCACAATTCCAGGTTTAACTGGGGTCATAAAGAACTATCTGTAATTTAATCTTACATAGAACATTATTTCTGAACACCAATCAGAGACTTTAGTAGCAGAGTGTAAAAGCCTCCTAATAAATAAATAAATCATAAATAATATTTCAGGAAAACTAATCATAATACATGTTTACTTCTTCATTTATTCAAACATGTATATTGCAAACCTACAGACAAGCATGCTTACCAAGTGGTTTTGAGAAATATGCAATATAGGAACAAAGTTTTGATTGGAGATAAATTTTAATCATGGATAGAAAAGTGTGACTAAAATTATTATTGTTCTATTTTCACAGAGAGACATCGCACTACTTTCACCTCTACCCAGTAAGCTCTATGATCCTTCTTCTCAAGTGTGATGGGTCAGAGATGGGATTAGCACAGCAAATCCTGTTGCTGTAGCAAGAAGACATTTGAAACCTTCCTGCATCAATGGCCAAGAGTTTCCCAAGAAAGATACTGTAATAAGCTTGAGAAACAGCTCCTCAAAAAGTTAAATTGTGGAATGTCAGTAAGATCAGAGAGATTTTAGGTGACCTTCTTTGCCTAAGGAAAAAGGCAAGTTACAAGATTCCAAGGTGGGAAAACAGAAGCTTCATTAGGAAAGAAAGAAAGAAAGGAAGGAAGGAAGGAAGGAAGGAAGGAAGGAAGGAAGGAAGTGTATTGTTATTAGTAAAGGTTTAGCCGCAGAGAAGTCATCCATACCTTATGGAAATGTGAATATACACCTCATTCTAACACAGTTTCTGCTTGTTAAATTTTGGTCTTTCCTGCCTTTTCTTCTGGCTTATTATTGAAAATGTACTTTACTGACAAGCCAGAATGGCATAGTTGGGTTTATCAATTTAAATGAAAGTTCAGAACTAAGATGATCAACTTTTAAATAAATTTGGCTAGATAGACATAGCATTGTTCATTTTTTTCTCTCCCACTAGTTCAAGTGGCAATCTGTCCCAATTAAGGGTACAGGTTTTAATAGAGTCAAATTCCAACATATGTGTCAGCCTCATTGTGTCCATACAAATAAATTGATAAAGGTGCTCTACAAAGATATGTAGACACACCCACGCTTCCCAATGCAACCCACAACACTCTCCTCTTATTCTTTCCCTATTCCAATGCATGCATGAAAAGCCGTGTCTTTTCAAAGATTAAAAAAGACCTGACTGAATGAAAAAAGATCAAACTAACTTAAGTCAGGTCTTTTTTAATCTTTGAAAAGACACAGCTTTTCATGCATGATAATGCATGAGAATGATTTGTGCTACACATTTGTTTGCTTATTTATGGAATTCAAAGGCCACTGTGAATTCTTACACAATACAACAATAAAAAACAGAAGCTTAAAAACAAAGACATTGATGCCACCAAAAAAAGAAAGTCTGGGGAAAAAAAAGCCAAGAATAGTTCAAAAGACCAGAACACCACAAAAGAGGTCCATCTGGAGAGAGATGGCTTATTTATAAAGGCCCATGTTGGGAGCCATACCCATTTTAGAGAAAACGCTATTCCAGAGAGCAGCTACAATGACAGATATTGTAGGTTCTACTTCCTGGATCCCATCAGGTGGCATTTTTTTAAATCTATGGGACCTAGAGCATGATGATGCTATCAGAATGTTTGGGATGACCAAGGTAATCCCTTAAATAGTCATAATATTGCAGCACTCACATTGCAGCACTGGTCAAAAGGGACCAGCAGAGATTATACTACCTGAGACTTCTCAGGACACAACAACTGAATGAAAAACTGCTGGTGGCCTTCTACCGCTGCACCATAGAGAGTATTTTAACTTATTGCATCTGTGTATGGTTTGCCAATTGCACAGTGGCAGATAGGACAGCACTCCAGAGGGTAAACATCATTGCCCAGAGGATCATTGGTTGCCCTCTCCCCTCTTTGGAAGAGCTTTATAGCTCCCACTGCCTTAAGAAAGTTCAAAACATTCTTAAAGATCCATATCATCCTGGGCACTCTTTTTTTGAACTATTACCATCTGGCAGACGGTACAGGATAATAAAAACAAGGACGAATAAGCTGAAAAACAGCTTCTATCCCAGGGCAATAACCATATTGAATTCTATGGTATAGTGCAATATTGGTTTTCAATTTCAATTATACAGAATGTAAAGGATGTATGTTTGTGTTTTTATTTTTATAGTTATAATGTACACTGAAGACGGCATTTAATTTCATTGTGCCATGTGCAATGACAATAAAGTCAACTAAACTAAACTAAACTAATAGCTCATCCTTCTGCATTCTGGACAAAGTGCAGCTTGAAGTTGTCTTCAAGAATAATCCTTGAATTAAATAATTTAATTTAATTTTTCCATGTTTCCCCAAACAATAGTCTGCATTCTTGATATTTGGCTTCTTCCAGGGGTTTTATTAAAGCCAAGTAGCCTGTGATAAGTATTTCTCCTTGACTTCACTTATTTTATGCCTTCATATCTTCATGCTGCATGTCCCCTCCCAATAACACTGGCTGTTGCTGATAAACAAAGTATGAGGAAGAAAGATAGGAAAGGATAAAGGTTTAAAGGTCATTTTTTTGCCCTTAGAAATTAAAATGAACGAGGAAGCAAATGCTGTAAAAAATTAGTTTTGTTTCTTTGTGTAAGTTTTTCAGCTGGGAATTATCACATTCATAGAATAGTCATCCAACAAATGTTATAGAAATTCCCAGGAAAAATAAATGCATCACTAATGGGATGATAAAATATCTGTATGGAGTGTGGAATAGGTTTCCTGGCTGGCTTAAGCAAGTTGTTTATATTGCTGGAGGGCAATGCATGCAGATGCTACTCTGAATGCCATCTGGATACTACTTTTGAAGATACAAGAAAAGAAAAGCAAGGTAAACTTAAAGTATGACAAGGGAGTACAAGCAGTCAAACACAAATGAGATACCTGTGGTAGAGATCACCTAGCAACATTCAGTGAAAACATATAATAATATAGGATGAAAAGAAGCTTAGCTGCTTGCTGACTGGTTAACAAAGGTCTGCTTTCTCTCTATTAAAATGCTGCTGTTGTTTTAAAAAGTGGCCTTGTGCTACACTGTGTATTGAACCATAAATAATAAACTTACCTTTAGAATTCATGTACTGTTATTTAAGACATTATGGCTCTCTTAATAAAACTGTACTACTCTTAAACCATTCGACTGCTATCAGCCATAACTGGGTCAAAGATGAATCCATCTTTGCCATAGAGATAAGAAACCTATGGCATTTGTGAGGATGATAAACTACAATTCATAGCATTTTTCATCCTCGGTTATGTTGGCTGGGTTGATGAGACCTGTGGTTCAACTACATCAGAAAGGTTGCATATTCCTCAGTTGTTCTATAATGCATTTTTGTTTTTAAATGCGTGGAAATGTGTTTGAATGTGCAACTAATAGTCCTCTATTACCAAGGAAAATCTAGATTGACATAAGTCTTTCAGAGGACCTATACCCATTAAAATCAAAATTAGTGTGTCTTGAGTCCGAATATACTCATTTGCAGACAGAGGTAACCTTCTCTTTGTAGGAATATATGATTAATCAACTGCAGGCAAAACTGAATCAGGAAAAGGGGGAATGGATAGATCTTAATATAGCACTGCAAGTCATTTGAAAGCCTTCATAAAATTGTAAACAGATAATTTGGACATGTTGATGGGAAGATTAGGTTTTATTGTTTCTTGAGTGACAGGCTTAGTGAAAGGTATTTGTGGTTTGCCTCCTGTTGCTAAAATCCAATGACAAGCAAAACCTGACGTGTGTAGAATAGGAAGGCTTTAGGGAAAATATGAGAAACAGCTCATTAAGAAGCTTGTACTTCAGCAAGTTTTAATTTCACATGATGATAGAATTGCAATATTCAGAAGATATGCAAAATATTGAAAGATATCATTTGGTGAAATCTACTTTATTTGTTTTTGCTCACATGTATTTGAAGAGTGGGGAGTTTTATCTAAGCATCTCTCCTTGATTTGGTGCCCTCCACATATCTTGGACTTCAAGTCCCAGATTTTGGCTGGAAATTTTGAAAAATGAAGTTCACACATCTGGGTGCCAGCAGTTGGGGAAAATTTGGGTTGAAGGTGAGGGTCAAAAGGTTAAGGAAGACTGACCATAAACACAACAGGAAAATTTTCAGGAACAGCTTAAAGTTGCCTAATATCCAGAGCCAGTATAGACAACAAATCCGTTTTCTAGTATGCAAATATTTGCAGTTGTTAAATTTGTTTTCACAGCAGATTAATTTTGACATTCAGCAACAGAACAAGAAAATAGCTTTGCCAATGCCAACTTTCCTCAAAATGAAAACAAGTAGTATCTTAAATCAGCTGCACTGTTCATCAAGGTACAATGCATTAAAAGGAGGGAATAAGGAAACAATTTTCTACTGATTAAGTTATTTAGGTAAAGTTATTTAGAGATTCATAGGGACAAGATCTACTATTTAAGTAAGTATCCTTGGATATGTAAATCAGACAGAAGTACACTAGGTAAACCTGACACAAATTGAATTTTAAAGAATTGTCTAATAGAGAAAAAAATAGCAAAAAATGAATACAAATAAACCTGTTTGCATTGTGTGTAATTAGTGCATGCTTCATTTTCTTTCCTTTTCTTAATAATTTGTGGAGAAAATATCAATGATTTGATTTGTGTTTGATTTTCTCTTATAATCTTTCTTTTAAAACATTTCTCTTAATTTCTGACAATATGAATATTTATTAAGCTCAGAACATACTAAACTAGATCTACATTAGGCATAATGAAATCAATTGAACAGAAGGACTAACTCATCCCATTAATTTCAATGCATCTACTAAAAAAAATGGTACACAGGACACTGTAGCAATGTTACTATGTAGATGATGGCCTTACGTGTTTCTATCTCATTGTCTGATACCAGCATGCATCATGATGATGTCATCATGCACATTTTATCATTTGTCTCTCATATTCTATGCAACAGGATTTAGAATGAACTTTAATACCAGTTAAGTGTTTATATAAGACTGTACTTTAAGGGCAAGTCTATCTCTGTCCCCCACACTTTCTCCTTCTATTACTAATTTGTTTAAAAGTAACTACTAGTAACCTAATTGGGTGTAGGACAAAACACAAGGAAGATATGCTTATACATTCTTCAGCCTCTTCCTTCATATACTGGAGAGAAAAAAGATACCCCACCGACACCAACAGAAATATGTTTAATGTTTCCTCCCCCAAAGGAAATAGTTTTTTAAAAAAAACTTTAAAAGGGGCTATGACTTTTTTCTCTCTTTGCATAGGGCCCTTCTAGACTGGGGCCCCACTGCATAGTATCCTCCATTGTGTGTCATTTTAAACTACATCTGGATCAAACTGAATATTTATAGCATCCTACATCTACATCTGAATGATTTCTAAATCATTTCTCAGCTAACATGACCAGTTCTGGAAATTGAACTCCACATATTTGAAGAAGTCCAGGTTTGGGAAGGCAGATTCATAAAAAAAGATGAGATCATATGATCCTTCCACATCCCCTATATTCCTCGATCTGTTTCTCGTTCCAATTTTATTCAAAATAGTATATGCAACAATAATCTCCCTGCTCATCCAAAAAAGTAAGATTAATATAAATCAATTGTTGGGATGGATATTCTTCTGTACACTTAAAGTAAATATGGCTTATATAAATAAGGAAGTGCTGCAGAGGTATTTTAAGCCTCGCTGTGATAACTCTGCTAGAGTAATTATTGAAAATCTAAAATTTGGGGGAAGAGGTTTCATCTGTAAATATATTATATACTTACACTTACAGGTTGACTTTTTGGCACATCATAAACACCTTCTTTCTTTTGGCTAGTAGGAACCTATGGAAAGAAAAATGTGATTAGGATCAACTTGAAAAGTACTGGAAGCTCTTATTGGAAGTTTAATGGATGATATATATGACTCTGAAACAGACACATTTTTATAATGAATGAGATGAAAGTCCTTTTTCCATAGTTCTTGGAATTCCACTTTGTCCTTATACTTGCCTCCATCTTATATTATCATGGCCATATGGACAGATGTCTTGAGTTTACTATCTAGTACCCTAGGTTTAAATTTAAAAAAGGACTCCTTCACAACAAATACGTAAGTTTGCACGAAAGCAGAATTAGTATCTTGTAATATTGTACTATTTCTTATATTATATTTTTTCCATGTAGAGTTTGCACATTTAGTCCCAATCCATATTTGTTACTCTAATTTATTATTTGGGAAGAGAAAGGACTTGAGCAATATGTGAAGCTTCTAATTGTAGGTACCAATGACTGTCCAATTAGTACTTTGTAGAAGAGATCTGAATCTTTTACTTCGTTCACATCTGCTCTGTACTCATTAGAAACTGTTTTTCTTCCCCATTTGAGGATGAATAATTAAAGAACTTTGGTGGAATCAAAAGAGATGTTTTTGAAACTTGTGCATTTTCTTGATTTCTTGTCCTTTCAAAGAATCCTTATTCCACTTGGTTCCAATTGCTCTTTTCTGTTGCAATGTATTCATTTGCAGCCTAATACTTTCTAGAAATTAAGTTTCATTTATTGGTGCTACTGTTTAGTTTCTTTAATGTCTTGTTAGACTTTATTTGTACTGGCAGCATTACCTTTCTCTCAACTCATTTTTTCTGACCTTAATTATTAGATTAGGTTTTATATTTAATCAAGTTCCATGTAATCTTTTTTTATTACTACGGTAGCAGGTATGTTATTTATTTGAATATATACTCCAATAAAGGTTTAACTATCCAGTGTGGAGACTTTTATTTAGTGTTATGAGTACATATCATGTTATTGTATGAAATGACTTTTATATTACTTTATACCTATACTATAATGCAGACACTATATACTACTATAATAATCTGTTGCGATACACTGTATGTGTATATCTGAAACAGAATTCAATGCCTAGTTGAGGTGAATTGTGTCTTATGAATACACCTTCTAAATTATGAGAGAAAAATTGTATACAACATTAAGAGAGGAAAATAATCAAGACATTAGATTGTTCTTAACTTGAGAACTGGAAAATGTTATTATCTATTGGTAATAGCAGAACAGTCAAGTTTTTTTCTTTTAGTTTTTTTTTTAATTTATTTTTGTCAAGCATATATAAGATTACAGTAAAAGTATAAACATGTATACATGAGACGGTTTTGAATACATGGAAACATTAGGACAGGGATGGTAGGCACGTTGGTGCGCTTATGCACGCCCCTTACAGACCTCTTAGGAATTGGGTGAGGCCAACAGTAGACAGTCAAAGGTTAAAGTTTTGGGATTTGGGGAAGAAACCACTGAGTCAGGTAGTGTATTCCAGGCATTGACCCCTCTGTTGCTGAAGTCGTATTTTCTGCAATCGAGTTTGGAGCGGTTTACCTTAAGTTTGTATCTATTGTGAGTTCGTGTATTGTTGAGGTTGAAGCTGAAGTAGTCATTGACAGGTAGAACATTGTAGCAGATAATTTTGTGTGCTACGCTTAGGTCAGACCGAAGGCGGCGTAGTTCTAAATTTTCTATGCCCAAAATTTCAGTGGATTACCTTAAGTTTGTATCTATTGTGTGCTCGTGTATGGTTGCGGTTGAAGCTGAAGTAGTCATTGACGGGTAGGACATTGTAGCAGATAATTTTATGTGCTACACTTAGGTCAGACCTAAGGCGGCATAGTTCTAAATTTTCAGGCCCAAAATTTCAAGTCTGGTGGCGTAAGGTATTCTGTTGTGAACAGAGGAGTGGAGGACTCTTCTCGTGAAATATCTCTGGACATTCTCAATTGTATTAATGTCTGATATGTAGTGCGGGTTCCAGACAGATGAGCTGTATTCGAGAATTGGTCTAGCAAATGTTTTGTATGCTCTAGTTAAGAGTACAATATTACCAGAGAAGAATATATCGAAAATTTCCCCTAGTCATTCAAAAGATGCAGAATATCTCATTTTAAACATTTGTATTTCAAATACTTTCCTTATTTCTATTGTCCCTTTCATCAGAATTTCTCAGTTTCTAATTTTACAGATGCTTTAGAGTTACAATATCTACTGGACACAGTAGCCCAATGCAAGTACCAGCTTTGACTTACACTGTTCAAGAACAAAGTTATTATACACTATGTGTATTATCAGTTCATAAATAATAAGTAAGTTCTTTTCAGATTGTTTGAAAGCAGAAAGGTAATTCCTTATTGGACTGTCAACATTTTATAACACTCACAGCGTTGACAGCTACTTTGTCATGGAAGACTGGATCGTAAGTGCTATGATACATTTCTACTTTGCCTTTTCGTTCTTAAGAAGAGGTATTTCTGTCTCACTTATGACTATATTTAGTAATTCTGCTCTCTATCTTTTGAGTTGCTTACAAAATGAAAAGATTTTTTTTCTATTCAGATTTTTATCTCAACTCTAAAGGCATTCATTAGCATACGCTTAATTGGGTGCTTAACTGAAGGAAAGACAAAGCAGCTATAAGTGACCAAATGGGGTAGTTTTATAAATTGAGCTTCTTTTTAGGTCTAGTAAATTGTTGTAAATTTACTGATATTTTATCAACGCATTAGATAATTATAAAATAAAAATATGATGTAAAAAAAGAATAAAAACAATCACAGAAATGGAAAATAAAATGCCTAAAATATATCCACAGCACTGAAAATTTAGTCAGTTCTATAATTGCATTTTCTACAACTTTCCCAGGATGTATTAACTACTGCTAGCTTTAGCTTGACATAATGCAGTAAAAAGCTCATGATTACAGACATGCTTATTCCTACAACACATTTTATACTAATAATGCAAAGTGACTCAGTTTGTTCAACTGGCTAATATCTATTCTTATGTCCCCAATCATAAAAGCATGAGACAAAAAGAAAAGTCTTTATTTAAAACTGACTACATGGACAAATTCTAACACTTTTTTAAATAAAAAAAATAATCTCTCTGGAAAAAGCTTCCTGGAGTTTATCACCTTGATATTACAGAAAGGAAAGATAGTTTTAGGGACCCAGAAAATGATGCTAGTAGGAATGATAGTTCCTGGTAGGACTATCTTTGCTGGTAAGGTCAAAAGGGGAGAAGTGATGTTAATGTTAGGCTTTTTACATCAACGATAATTCACAACAGGGCTAAAGCCAGCAGGAGCTCTGCAAGTATGTAGGAAATTGACCCATGGAGTCTGTACTTGCCTACTAAAATTTGTAAGGCAATGGCAAACCACTTCTACATTGTTATCAAGAGAACCATGTTGGGCTGAAACATTTAGAGAAGCTGACATTAGAGGATGAGACACTTGAGGTTAGACATTACTCCTCTAGTTACTGGGGAAGAATTCTGACATTCTTTGCGCAGACTAAGGCTTCAAATAAAGTTGACAACAGAGAGTGCCAATGTTGAAAAAAAACCCACCTCGTTTTATAAAGGTACGTGCAGTTTGAACCAGAAATGTAAGAACCATGAACCAAGAGAAATTGGAAATTGGAAATGAAACCTATTAAATTAAAAGCAAATGAGTGAATTTATGTTAAATAGAATGGGTTATTCAAATCAGATGATTACATACTAAATTTCAAGGGTGCTATTAAGTTAGCAACATATAGTACTGCTAATGAGGGATAGAATTTAAACATTGGTAAGTAGAGGCACTAGAAATTATAGATGGAGTATGAAAGAGATATGTTGTAGGAAATGAAATGAAGAAGCTAGGCCAGTGATGGCGAACCTTTTCAGCACCGAGTGCCCAAACTGGGACATGCATGCACGCATGCGCATGTGTGCGCCGGAAACCTGAAGACCAGGTGGCCAGCACGGGCATGTGCACTGGCCAGCTGGTCTTCGGGTTTCCGGCGCATGCGACGACCAGCTGGCCGGCGCGCATGTGCGTTCCAGAAACCAGAAGAGCAGCTGATGACAGCGCACGTGCCCACAGAGAGGGCTCTGCGTGCCACCTCTGGCACGCGTGCCATAGGTTCGCCATCACGGAGCTAGGCTATACAGTAGTTTTGCAAAAAGGGCATTTCCAACCTTAGTTTCAGGAGCATAAACTGAGACTCTACATACGGACATAACTGAATGTACAATATCAGAAATAAATTGACCACATAATACAAAAAAAAGAAGATGGAGAAATGCAATCCAGTGAGCCAAAATCCATTCAAGTATACAGTAAATTGTGGAACAGACTGCAGATTTGTAAAATATAGATTTAAGGACAAGAATGTAAGATCAATTTAAAAAACAGTACAATGAATTTATTTTAATTATCAAATTTAGAGGCCATCCATCTCACCCTCAGAACAACTCTTGGCAGGCTGATGTAACGGGGAGAAGACGGTTTCGCAGATAACCTGGCCCCATGCCATCTAGGGCTTTAAAGGTCATAACCAAAACTTTAAATTAGAAGCAGATCAGGAAGCAGATCAGCACCCAATAAAGATTACTTCATTTTTTACAATGAAGAATGAAACAACTGAATTTGGAGAAACAGTGGTTCAGGAAAGATAAAAGGGTGACACGGTGCATAGTGCTTTCACTGGTTTATCTTGAGCAGCAAATACATTATAGAATTAGAAGGATTAGAAGAGGTGTCAGATGGAATAAAAATTGAGAGGCGGAACTGCTAACAATCTCAGATATACAGATGATATTACTTGTTAGCTTAACGTGGCTTAAGAGTTGATTTTGAAAGTGAAAAATCTGGGTGAATGTTAAATTTTAAAAAACCAAGATAATGCCAGCAAATATACTTAGTGAACCTAGAGTTGATAACGAAGCAAAGGTAATACATAGTTTTGGTTTCAGAAATAAATAAAGAAAAGATTCTGAACAAGTAAAGATTTATTCTAGGAAGGGAAGCAATGACAAAATTTAAACAATATCATGAAGAATATTAATATTTTTATCATTGTCAAGGTCAGAACAGTTAAAACAATGGTCTTTTTAACTGGAAATAGATATGGTTGTGAAAGCTAGATACTGACAAAGAAGAGACAAAAATCTATTTCAAATTATGGATTTGGAAGCTGTTCCTAAGAGTATGACAGGTTGTGATTGATCAATTGATCAATTGATCATGGGCAAAATAAAGGCAGATTACTTCTGTAAGGTGATAACTGGTGAATAGAAATTCATAAATTTCAAATGAGATGCAAAGGAATTATGAACTAGAAAAAACAATTATGGTTGGCAATGTTGTGGGAAACAGAGAAAGAATCAGATAAAACTGGATGAACACAATAAAATAAATTATATTATTTTCTCTGAAAACTACAAGTTAGTGACAAGTCAGGATGGTGGACATTTATTTATGGAATCTCCAGAGTAAGGCCTAATTCAGTGGCATTTAATTAACTAAATCTGGAAAACCTGGGCATAAAACAGAATAATTATTGTGGATCTAGAAGTAAAAGGATTTTTTAACCCATTTGTTCACCTTTAGAAAGAATTCCAACTGTGGAAGGAGTTATGGGCAGATTTCATTACTCCTCCATGAGCTGCATTTGTTACCAGCAGGTTTTCCAGTGGAATTCAAGATACTGGTTCTCACATACAAAGTTTTACACAGCATTAGGTCTTATTACTGTCTATTTCCCATGGCTCTGCCCATCTGTATGAGCATAATTTAAACTGTGTTATTGAGAAGGACGCAGGAAAGCTTGTAGCACTTTCTCTCAGGAATAGCATCCCACCAGAGATTAAAATAGCTTATTCTTATCAGCTTTTAAATGAACAGAGAAACTGGTTCCTCCCCAAACTTTGGACTAAGGTGATTGTCAGGCTCTTTTAGTTGGGTGTTGTACGAGAAAGAGGGTTTCTAAGCCACTTTAGAAACATTTCATTAACACACATAAACAAATAAATAAAATCCTAACAAATGTTACTGCATAACTGGTAAACACCGAAATACAAAAAGGCAATAATAATTCTTGTAGCAAAGGAAACGTTTATACAATCAAATAAACTTCCACGAAAGCCTGTACTTCTTATGATTAAAAAACCTGTTAGTATTACATAGGGCTTCCAAAATGATAATTGTAGCCGGAATTCAGGAATAGAAAGTTGTCCTTATTCTTAATTCTGTTAAAAGAAAATACTGCAACTCTAAATCTGGTTAAGTCAAAATAATTTTATGTAATTATGGATTCCAACAACCATGGGTCAATTTGGAAACTACTCTCAATCTCTCTCTCTCTCTCTCTCTCTCTCTGTGTGTGTGTGTGTGTAGGCTAAACTTTTTAAAATACTGAAGAAAGATGACATCCTAAATGATACAAGTAGTCCTCAACTTACAACCATTCATTTAATGACTGAAGTTACAACGGCACTGAAAAAAAAGTGACTTATGTTCATTTTTCACACTTACGACCATTGCAGCATCTCCATGGTCATCATCAACTTTGGACACTTGGCAACTTGCTCATATTTATGACAGTTGAAATGTCCTGGCGTCACCTTTTGTGACTTCTGACAAGAAAAGGGCACATTCACTTTACAATTGTGTTACTAACTTAATAACTGAGTGATTCATTTAACAACTGTGGCAAGAAAAGTCGTAAAATGGGGCAAAACGCACTTAACGGCTGTCTCCCTCAGCAACAGAAATATTGGGCTCAATTGAGGTTGTAGGTCGAGGACTACCTGCACTCTACAAATTAAATCCAAAACCTGTACAAGTATGAAATGGAATTTATGACTTTAGGAAAAATTAAATGAGCTTAAAATAAACTTTACGTATTTTACTCTACAAAATATGCTTGATGATTACTGGAAGGAACAAGAACACAAATGTACAAATTTTATACCTGATAAATGTTTTCTTCTGTTTCAGGCTCACGAATTGGCTCATGTCCAGCCTCAAACACAATGTACTATTACATCAGCAGCAAAAGAAGAAAGGTCAGAGGTGAAAAAGAAAGGAGAAAAAGGCAGTTTTGAACTTTAGAAGAAATAACCATCAGCAGTAAAGGAACAGCAGTATAGGTTGACAAAAGAGCAACTTTCTTTTTTTCTAAACCCCCCCCCCAAAAATGTGACTTTCTTTTACAGAAGAGAAATAAAGGAGATGTGAAACTTCACTAATTGTCATTGAACAAATTTCCTGCTGTTTCCTCAACAGAGATATGAACACAGTTCAACCTTGTTTCCAAAGAAGTCTATGTATTCCTTATAGTACTTTTAATCTTATTTAAGAAAAGCAGGGAACATGAACTTCAGCAATGAGTTTATTTTAAGTGCCTGGTTTCTATACTGATTCTGAAGATGTTCTATGGCAGAGGTGTCAAACTCGCGGCCCGTGCTGGCCACGCCCTCCCCCATTTTAGCAAAGGGGAAAAAAGTCGCAATACGTCATGTGATGACAACATTAGCAATGTGAATTTGACAGCCCTGTTCTATGGGAATAACATTGCAGAGTACTATACCAGTACTGATACTAATTCTAATTATCATAATCATCTACTTATTCTTTCTATTTTTTTGGAAAGACAATTTTCCTATACTGTATTTTAAAAACCACTTCTTTCCTCTGGCATGTTTCTTTAGTTCTTTTGTTTTGAAAATATTGCTAAAGGTGTGAATTCTGTTCTTCATTAAAATGTATAACATTAAATATTTGTTTCTCATTGGTAAAGACCTTTCAACCCTATTTAAAAACAATGCTGTCCTTTATTCTAGTTAGCTCCATTTTTTTCTTTTCTTCTTATGTGTACCCACAATTACTGTGGTTAATGTGATCTAGAAAACACTATTCAGTGTTCGCTAGCCAGTTTTAACTCCTACTTTCCAGAGCTGATTCCACTCATGCCATAGCATGTATCATGTTATTCCATCAGTCAAACTAAAAAAAGAAAAGGGAAAAAGTATAAAAATACTGGATTATGGAATGAGAGTAGCATTCAAGCCATGGCCTAGTTCCTAATTTTAAATTATTATTAAAAGATTGAAGGTATTACATCTTGCTGCATCTCAATGTTTAAGCTATTTTTTAAAAATTGTGATAAGGAACTGATTTTGTGTATTACATTTATATATTATATTAACTTCACACACAGAAGCTAAGCCAGAATTTTTAAGCATAGCTGATTAAATGATCCATAGACATGGCATTCACTGAATGCAAAGCCATAATGGAAGATTTTACACATCAGGTTAATTCTAACACATACACACTTCCCAAACCAACATTATAACTCAGCATTGCAAGCCAGGTGACTGATTCCTAGGGCGTAAATTCAACTAGCAAAATTTTAATTCATACCAGGAATTGGTACAAAATGTTCTGGAAAAAAATTAAAGAGCGTGAGAACAATCTTATAACTGGCAGAGGGGAAAATCTCTTGTATAATTTTCCATATTTCCTAGAATTTTTTTGCTGTCTTTGTCCATGGAATTGAATTTCTTGATCTTTTAATTACTACAATTAGTTTTTAAAACATCACTTTTGGATGATGGATGGGGCGCATTGGCTGTAAAAGTTGGAACTAAGATACCTACCTTGAAGCACCTGTTTTATTTCCTATTGCCACAACTACTTATCTTCCACTATTATAATGAAATCTTAATCTAGAGACTTTGCACTTTTTTCTCTGCAAGACATGGACACCCTATTTCACAGGTAGAAATTTAGTATGCCTTTTGGAGAAGCATTAATTTCTTATTCTTTTTTCCTAATTAATCAACGTGTGTATTTCTTCATTAATTTTTAGCATGAGCAGATTTATTATTTCATACCATTTCAATGACCATCCTAGATTATGAACGCAGGGAGACTCTTACCAGTTCTGGGATGGACATCATACCTGCTTGGCAACTTTTGTTTCTCAAATGACCTCCCAATTAAATAAAATTAATTTAGAATGACTCATCTTTCAACTTACAGCTTATTTACTTTAAAATAGTTAATTACAACTGTTGTTCTCTTAAAAGGACAATCTCAAAGCACATGTACAAATATAAATAACCCTGTCAAAAATGAGTTAGTTTTTGAAATTACTTCTCAACTATTATTGCTCGGCATTATTTTTATATTTCAGTATTAGCAACGTTATGTTTCCTTTATTTTTTATTTGTAATGTTTTGTTGCTTTTTTAAAAAACCTAAAATACTAGTTTGAAAACTTTTTTTTATAATTTTCAGTCTTATCCTTGATACTTTATTGATCTGTTTTTGAAATGCTGAAGTTTTGTTTTATAGTTTTATATTATTTTATAGATAAAACCATGTCCCTGATTCTGAAACTTCAGAAAAAATGGCTTCAAAAATTACCTGATAAACAGGATCCTCTACATCTTCTTCCAAAATTGTCTATCACAAAGAAAGTCAAAGATAAAGACAAAAAAAGGGAGAGAATATGAACAGCAGATGCCTAAGAGCCATATTCATGATTTAAAGCATAAGGGAACTGCATAATATATAGATGTAAAATAGAAATTCACATTTGCATGTTTCTTCTTTACCCAGTGTATAAAATTATGTATGAAATAACACCAGAAAAAGTATCACACAATTACTCCGAAGATCTCCAAGTTTATATATAATATGTTTATTGCCAAGTCAACAAGTTCACAAAATTAAGTTTCTCTAGAGCTAAGTTGATTTTAATCACTGTCAAACATCATTGTACCAACACCAACAGTACCATCCTCAAATACAGAAATTGATCTTGTATAAACTGGTTTTTAGTGTTTTGAATCACAGGTTTTGTACCATAAAAAAAAGCACCAAATCAAACACATATTTTTTTGTACTTGCCTACCAAAAATTATTAAAATACCTGATATACTGCTTGTTCACATTGTTTATCTTTTTGTGCCTTCTTTTCCAGTTCTTCTCTTTGTTTCAACTCATAAATAAGTTGGAAGAGGTCTCGCAAATCCAGAATCACAGGTTCTGCCTACACACGATACAGAAATAATGAATGAATATCTATGTATGAATGTAATATATATATACAAAAGGCCTAGCTAATAAAACAGCATTAAGGCAGATCTTAATGACAAATATCAAACTGTTTAGTTCAGGGGTCACCAACTTTTTGGACCTCAGGGACCACTAAATTCATAATTTTAAATCCCGCGGACCACTAATATGATCTGCCTAATGAATGGCTGGATGGGCGTGGCTAGGTGGTCATATGACTGGGTGGGCGTGGCCAACTCAATATCACTCACGTCAAGGGGTGCCTTGCCAGCCTCTACTCCCCCCTCCTAGCCACTCCTCGCCTGCCCGCTCGGGCTCCTTAGGGTCCCAACAGGAAGCAGTTGTTGGAGCTAAGCAGCCACCATGAGAAAGAGTTGGCAAAACAGCTGGCTCAGTTCAATTGGATCTGACCAAGAAGGAGGCTCAGCAGCAGCACCTCACTGAGGACTACAAGCATCGGCTTTCCAAGCAGAGGGAAGACCTGCAGGAGTGCAAGGCCAGGTACCGGCGCCTGGAGGCTCAGCGGACTGAGATGGTCAGCCAGTTCCAGGCCATGATGCAGTCCCACTGGAACAAGGCCCTCCGGCTCTCTCCTCCCCTCCGACCCGCACAAAAAGACCCCAAAGGGGGAGACTCTCTGCAGCAACACAAATGTTCAATGCCCGGATCCGGCCCAGAGGCCGTAGTTTGAGGACCCCTGATTTAGTGCAATATAAAAAATGCAAATAATTTTTCTGCGGACCACCAAAATTTTCTCACGGACCACCAGTTGGTGACAACTAGTTTAGTTTGTTGCAAGTGCATTGAAATCAATGGAATTAATATTGTTTGGCAGAGTCATTCATTACAGGTGGCCCTCATTTAATGACTATTCATTCAGTGACTGTTTTACCTTTCAACTGTGCTGAACGAGAGAGTTCTGGCTGTTGCACCACCTCTGTGGTCATGTGATCATGATTTGTGATTTTCCTTGCCAGCTTCCACAAGCAAAGTTAGGGGAAGCTGTCATGAAGTCATGATCACATGAGGTTCTTGCTTAACAGTAACCAAGAATCTGCTGGAACTGCCATTATTAAACAGCACGGTGGTGTGACATTACCACTTCACAACTTTTCACTTAGCCGCAAAAATTCTGGTCCCAATTATCATAATTAAATGAGGATTGCCTGAACACAATTTAAGATGGAATATATAATGGAGATAAAATTTGAAATAATTTCATTCACTAATGGAATTTGTTTAATTATATTTGAAATTGAGCACCATTTTGATCAGTATTGGGTCTTTTCTTTTTTTTGTTAGCTCGGCCTGTTGTGTACATGTACTCACAAATTACTGTAAAACTGAGCAGTTCTATGTACACATTTCCTGTTAGTTCCTTATTCTCAGCTACATTTTCATTGCTGGCACTCAGGCAATGTAACTTACAAAGCAAATTTCCAATTTCCTTGTGATGAAAAATCCAGTGCAAAAAACCGTTCTGTTACTCCATGAATTGCATAATCAAACCAGCTAACAAGTTTTTACTATTTTATTATTAATTTGTACTCTTATCATTTGTCAGATACTAGGTGGCTTACAGAATTAAAATGTCAAAACACCATATAGCAAAACATAGAATTAAAAGTACAGGTAGTCCCAGACTTACATTCATTGATTCAGTGACTATTCAAAGTTACAACAGCACTGAAAAAAAAGTGACTTGTTTTTCACACTTAGGATTGTTGCAGCATCCCCCATGGTCATGTGATCACAATTTGAATACCTGGCAACTGGCATGTATTTATGACAGTTGCACTGTCCCAAGTCATGTGATCACCATTGTTAACCTTTTCATCTGGCTTCCAGCAAGCAAAATCAATAGGGGAAGTCAGATTTGCTTAACAATTCAGTGATTTGCTTAACATTTGTGGCAAAAAGGTCGTAAAATGAGGAAAAGCCCACTTAACAACTGCCTTGCTTAGCAACAGAAATTTTGGGCTCAGTTGTGGTCATAAGTCAAGAAAATTGTGGTCGTAAGTCAAGGACTACCTGCATATCGTTTGCTGTTCCCCAGTTAAAACTCTTCCTTTCTTTCTTCCTTTCTGAAATAGCTCCATTATCAGGAGCTTTGAATCCAGAAAAATCTTCCATATTGTATTTTAGCACTTTCAGAGAAATGAAACTAAAACAATAGATGGAAAATCCGTAGAAGGATATTATTCTCCTTGAAGGTTTTTATACCAACAGGAAATTTGTCTCATTGATATTCTGTCTGGATTTGGTTTAGCACTCACAGCCACTAGGCACTGGGGCAAGGACTTCTATTGCCATCCCTTGCTTGGCCTGGCGTACAGATATAGAGTTGGATCTCATCAGGATACTGATGACAACTAACTCTAAATTGATGGATGATCTCCCAGAACAGCTTTTGTTGATGTGAAACAACTCTGGAAAATAAGCTAAGCTTTGAGGCACCCCAGATTGAAGGGTGCAAGGCTTCAACCTTTCTTCCCTCAAAAACACCGATAGAAGCGGTTGGCTTAGGAAAGAGCAAAACCAATGTAGAATAGTATCTATGATCCACAGTCCTTGCATACGGCCAAAAAGATATCATGATCAATAGTATCAAATGCTGCTAGGACACGGAGGGATACACTGTCCAGTTCCAAGCAGAGGTGACCCTGAATTCCAATTGGAAGGAATTTAAATAATCTGGTTTTTTTCTTTAAGGACCCTCTGAAATTGGAGCCAAACCACCTTCTCATCAACTTTTCCTAAAAATAATAGGTTGTAGACCAATCAGCAATGTTCTGTCTTCTGTATGCATATAAATCCTTATTAGCACTTCATATAACATTCATTTGTGGTTGCCTCTGTTTTTCTAGAGATATTTCAGTGCAAGGACCACATTTTGAAAGTCCATTCTGGATAGTGCTGTGCAATGAAGAAAATGCAACTAAAACCAAAATAAAATTATCAGAGTGTAATTCATTAATTCTCAGGTAAATTTTTTCCCATTGATGAAATCTCAAACACAATGCAATTCAAAAATGAGTAATCCAACTCATCTCAAGTTTAAACTTATTAACGCTTTATTTGTGACTCTATTTAATAGTTCATGCTATTTAAGCATAAATTTAACTTACTATACATTTAAAATGAATTTTTTAATTCAAAATTGTAAGAAATAGCAATAACACTGGTGGATTACATATTATCTGAGATTGAAACTGTTGCATCTGAACTCACATCAGTAATTACTGTACCTTAATTTGGCTTTGTAAACTTACAAATGCAATCTTAGAAATCTCTTTAAGGTGAGTGGGAGGGAGTCTCATCTATTCCTAGTGAATTAATTTGTACTTTATTAATACTGGTCAAGCTGCAAATTTTAACTAGGTGAAGATTCATTTTTATATACCATATACAAATTATATTTGCAAAATAATGGTAATTAAAATGAACAAAAAAGATGCTTCGAGTAGGCCCTGCAAAATAGCTATTTGTTTTCCATTATTTTCTATCTAAAAGAGTGAGGAGGGACTAAGTAAGCCGATTTGTATTCAGCTAGTGTGTACAGCTTAATTAGGAAGGAAAATAATTACTAATTAGAAAGAATACATCAAGAAAAAACTGGGAAGGATGACTGTGCTCATTCCTTTCCATGACTGATATTGCTAAACTGTCATTTCAGAACATTTATGCAGGGGCTTCTGACAGTATTATGTACTGCATAAAGAACGCTACTATGGATGATAAAATGATGATATAAATGAGAAATGATACTTGATACTTACTGCCTGGGCTGTTTTTATTGCCACAAATCTATGATTCCCTTCCTTTCCACATACATATCCAAAGGCCCGATGGTCTGTGATATCCTTTGCGATGTATGAAATTTCATGTACTGCATGATGGTGTTGTAGTAGCTGTTCATAAACAAAGCACAAGAAGAGCATTTTTAACGGAAGCTCAGGGTTTGATTGAGGCACATGATTCATTTTTATGAGGATAAATCTGAAAAAGAACAATCCCACAATGAAAAGCTCGTGGTTTGATTGAGTCATGCAATTTATATTTATAAGGATAAATGTGTAAAACAGCAGTATCACAATGAAAAGCAATGCTTCAAGCACATTTTCCTCAAGACTACATCTGGACGGTTTGATCATGTTTATAATCATTTCATGCTGTAGGTGCTTTAGGTGTTTCATCTAGTGTTGTTTTCAGTTAGATGAATCTTCCTCATCTGTTATCACAAACTCTCTTGTGATATTGTTTCAAACTTCAGATCTTTCAACGACAGGTTGCTTTTCTTGTGATCATTAAGAAAGCTTGAGTTGCTACAATTCCTTTACCATTATTCTTCAGTATCTTTCAAATTGCCTTTCTGACAAACCTGCCTTATGGATGAACATATGTGCATATCCTGAAATAGCATTAGCACTGAAATTAATATTGCTACTGTTTAAATAAGATTAAGTAAGATTTAAAGGCCAACTGGCAATTGTTTTTGTTTTTTAATTTTTTTTTCTAGAATTCTTGGACTGGATGGTGTAAAAATTGTTATACTAAATAAATAAATCACATAACTTTCATTATAGCTCTAGTCTACTCCCAATATCTTGTTTCTATATCTCTCTTCTTTGGCTTATCGACTGATTCTGTTTTGGATATCTTGTTCTCTATTGCTCTGACAGTCCAATGTAGACAATGCCCACTGCTAATAATTGCTACACAAGCACAATCATGTTAGGTAATGAAGATAAGAACCCTCTTGCCAAATTTATTTTATTTTTTCTTATTTGGTTTTTTGTTGTTTTGCTTAATTTGTATCATTTAATTAGCATTTCATTAATGTTCAGAGATGACAACTTAACATTTTTTGTGTGCATACCATCTATCTTGTATAAAAACATATTTTTATTTTACAGCCAGTGCAGATTTCACATATTTAATTTAAACCTGCAAACATTTCATAAAGCTCAAACAGAATGCAGGCACACAGAGACAGATCATGATAACTAAATTTGCAAAAATCTTTTCATTAAGTTATTATAACCTATTATAAATTATAGTGATTAAGAAAATCTCATGTCAATCAATGGCAGTAGCAATATAGAGAAACAAAGAGAAATATCCTTTCTACTGAATTTTAATTTATCTTTTTAATTAGCACAGAAAAATGAATTTAAGTTTAGCAGAGATTAAGATAATATTCTAAACTGACATTTATTTCAAAGAAGAATTTTCTTGACATTTATACTTGTCAATTTATGTCATCATAAAAATATATGAACTACATATTATGAAGATTTGAATATACTGCAGAATTTATTTGACTTGTAATCTACAAGTAAGACACTCAATGGTGAACAAATATACATTATAGGTAGTTCTTGACTTACGACAATTGGGACCAGAATTTCTTTGCTAAGCAAGGCAGTTGTTACGTAAGTCACCCCCACTTTTATTGCCTTTTTTTCCATGGTTTGTTGCAGTTGTTAAGTGAATCACATGGTCGTTAAGTGAATACAGCTTATCCTGTTGACTTTGTTTGTTAGAAGCCAGATGTGAAGGTCACAAAGGCAATCATATGACCCAGGGATGTGGCAGCCATTTTAAATACATTACAGTTGCCAGATGCCTGAATTTTGACTATTTGACTATGTGGATGCTGTGATGGTCGTATGTGTGAGGACTGGTTTAAGTCACTTTTTTCAGGGGTGTTGTAACTTCAAAGAGTCACTAAACAAACAGGTTTAAGTTGAGTACTATCTCTATATAAAACAATAGGAGAGCTAGTCTGGTGTAGTGGTTAAGGTGCCAGCCTAAAAACTGGGGGACCATGAATTCTGGTTCCACGTTAGATGATTGGCCTTGGGTCACTCCCTCCCTCTCAGGCATAGGAAGAAGACAATTGTCAACCATTTCCCAAATCTTGCCAAGAAAACTGCAGGGACTAGTCCAGGCAATTGCCATAAGTCAACATTTAGTTAAAGGCCAATCCAAACCAAGGTTAAAAACAAAACCAGCAATAACACAAATGAACACACTGGCTGATCTTGAGAGACAGTTGCTCAACAGAGTAAACACTCACAGAAAAACAGTGTTTTCATGCCTATCACTTTGTGAAAGTAGAATACTAGCAACAGCTTCTCCCAGGACAATTGATTTGGTTGATCCAGGTTGGAGAAGAAAATCCTGGAAATAATTAAGGCCCAAATCACACTACCCTTTTAGAAGGTAAGCCAAGGTCCACAGCACAAGTGTAATATGTGGCAGCTAATAAGCAGGCCATTGCATTTTAAATCAACTTCAGCTTCAGGTTGGTCTTAAAAGGCATCCTCTCTTCTAACATATCATCACAATCCAGGCTGGTGATGATTAGGATGCGACTTGTTGGAGTTACATCCAAGGCCACTGAAATCTATAAATACTATGAAAAATCATAGTAACTGTGAATCAGATTTGCTGTATTAGGGGTGGTGCTTTCTCACCTATATTAAACACTGGAGCAATTAAGAGGGAGAGAGAGGCACAATACATCAACAGCAGGACTGTCATGCTTGGGGTCAACTTCAGAATTAACCAGAGATCTGAGTTTTACTATGCAATTTCTTATTAAAGGGAATGTATTCATCAATCTTATATAAAGCCTCAAACTGATGCCTTGTTTTGGGTCAGGTTTGACAAAACATCTCACGATTTACCTCCGTAAAGCAAACAATGTCCATATCTAGGGGTGATATAAGGAGCTGTGTGCATGGACAAATGACATTTCTACCAAATTGAACTTAATGGGAAAACAGTCCACTTAACAGCTACTCAACAGTTACTTTGGGTTACTCAAAGTGGATTGCTCAATTGTAAAGAGTTGGGTGCTAGTCCTGGTGGAAGTTTATTTTTCTATTTCTATAATGAATTTTCTAAGTCATATTTTAATGCAGCAGTGTTCCCAAACTAGATTACAATATTAAACATGCAATTTAATTGATGTTCTTATACATGTAGAAGTCCAATCCTTACTAAATAGATACTGGCTATTACAATATAATTTAAATATTCTTATGTATAATTTATATAGATTTTCCACAGGAATCACCTTCTGTCAGTTATTTTGTTGTATTTCAAAAATGAGTAAGAGATATAAGCAGGAGAAAGAAGGAGGCGGGGAGACACTGCATAACATCCAAACTCCAGCCAAATTAGAGAAATGTCTATAATATTGACCCAAAGTTAAGCAGATAATCTATGTTGTCTAAATTGTCATGAGATCAGCAGCTATAAAATCGTTTAAACAAATAAGCGCTTTCCAAAATACTGAATTCAGCAGGCACTCAAAACTGCATCCCCATTCCATATTCCTAGCTATGAGGAATATGGATTCTGTACAGATTCAGTCCGTATGAATGTTGGTTTAGCCAGAGGTTTGGATATATTAGATCTAGCGCATCTATTCTCTGTTCTACAGCTCTATTTCTTTACAAGGTATAAGCAAGAAAAATAGACATGTTATTTTATTCCAGTACAAAGTAACTTGAAAGATAAATAGTGACAGTAACTATATAAAAGATGGTGATGCCCTAGCTTGCTTATTAGGAACTTTGCAAAAAGGACAACTGACAATATTTTGGATGAATGCCACATAAACAATTGAAGAACCATAATTATTTAGACATTTGCACAATCATGGAACATAATGGAACAAATACTCTGTTGTCAGACCCCTTCTTGAATGAGTGTAATACTAAAGACCTGAACTGATATTTCTAGGGTTCCTAAGTTTTTAGTAATTATCCAGATCCTAAGCAAACAAAATAGTCACATTATTCACAAAAGCTTACTTATAAGCTACTGATCATATATTATGACATATCTGCCAATAAATTTAGCAGAGTAAATTAATTTTGTTGGAAGGGTAAGCATTCTTCATGAGAGCTACATATTCTCTAGTGTATTAATTATATTAGCTTATTTACATAATATAATTATATTGATTTATTAGATTTTCTTCTGCATTCCAGCTGTATGCCTTTCTTCTAATTGTAAAATTAGGTATCCCTTTCTTTATCTCAGGGTTCTATTAAATCATTTTTTTTTGTCATTACCTTATTGATTGCCAAGCAGTATTTGCACAGAAATTAAACTATGATCACATTCTTTATTTGTGGAATTGGACATAAAGATTATTCTGCAATGGTAAAATATCTGTAATGCAGGGACAGCAAATAGAAACATTTTTATTTATTCAGGAAACCTCATTAAGTCCTGGAAAATCATTATATTTCCAATGGCTGATGCAAAAGTATACCTTGTAACTTGTACCAGGCTATTAAGAAGCAGTAAAGAATCAGACTTAATTGAACAGAAGGGAAAAAAAAAACATGCGTACAGCTACTATCCTGTCAGTATTTATAGAGAATTTAAGTAAATGGCTGTCAAGAAATTCTTAGACTCTATTAAGCATGTTGTGTCCCAACACAGTAGGTATAGAATGAAGTACTTTATATTGGTTTAGAACATCCCTCTGTTTTAGGCAATACTTATTTATTTATTTATTGGAATTTGTCAAACAAAAACGAGAACAAGAATAAGAGAATAAAAATACAATGACAGGGATGATAGGCATGTTAGTGCACTTATGCACGCCCCCTCTATTTCTAATTAGTCATGAGAAGCTTCTAAATTCAATGTAGAACATATCAATTGTCCATGGACTACTTTAACTAATTACCGTATTTTTCGGAGTATAAGACGCACCGGAGTATAAGACGCACCTTAGTTTTTGGGGAGGAAAATAAGAAAAAAGCTGATTGGTGGGTGGATCGTGATCTCGGAATACCCCCAATCAGCTGTTCTCAGAGGTGAATTTTAGCAACAGGTTCATTGGTTGTGAGCTCTGTACCTTGCTTTTTTTTCTGCCTCTTAAACCTCCGTTTGAGATGCTTTTTTTCTGAAGCTCCGTTTGAGAGGCTTTTTTTCTGAAGTTCCGTTTGAGAGGCTTTTTTTCTGAAGTTCCGTTTGAGAGGCTTTTTTTCTGAAGCTCTGTTTCAGAGGCTTTTTTCAGCCTCTGAAACCTCCGTTTGAGAGGCTGGGCGGGGCTACATTCGGAGTATAAGACGCACCCAGATTTTCACCCTCTTTTTTGGGGGAAAAAGGTGAGTCTTATACTCCGAAAAATACGGTAGTTACACCATTTAATTCAGGCATTCTAAGTTGTTCTACAAACAAACAAAACAGAGAATTATTCAGGGCACATTCATGTACAATATTGTATTTCATACTTACCTGCTTGCTACTATTCTGTTAGAAAACTAACTAAAAACAACAAGCAACAAAAATACACTTCGATTGAAATCAGCTACTACTGATTCACGTTTTCAATCTATGTGTATGTAAAGAAATCTGTGAACTATTTTTAGATTTGTGAAATGGATTAAAGTAATGGAACGCAATTATAACAAGATCAGGGCATAGGAATAGCCCTTTTAGTGCATTATTTTTTTCTATTCGCTTCTAAAGGATTTACGATTCCTGAAATAATTTAAATTCAGGAAAAATACATTCTGATTACACAATGTTTGGTTGTGCTTAATTTAAAATTTAGCATTCAGGCTCAGCTCCAAATTAGAGAAAAGAATTCAGGAATGCTTAGTGTCCACAGAATTTTTAAATACTAGCATATTTTCTCTTCCATTTTAAAGGGCTAGTAAAGAACTATCCCAGAAGTCTGAGTGAAACTTTTAGCTTCTTTTAAATTTACCCACCTTCAAGATCACAGCTCTTAAAGAAAAAGGAAATCAGCAAGGGAATATTTACATAGCACCATAACTTTTAGCTTTTGGTGATTATTATTTGCCATTAAGTCAGCCTCAACCCTTTAGCAACAATAAAATCTCCAGGATAATCCGTCCCCAAACCCTTCAGGTCTTCCATTGTTGCATCCATCACCACTGTAATTGAATCCATACACTTTTTTCCTAGTTGTCCTCTTCTTTTTTTTCTTTCCAGCTTTCCTAGCACAATCTCAAGGGAGCTTGGTCTTCTTATCATCATCTTCTTTCCCATAATCCCTTGCGGGATGGAGTCTGGGCAACTGAATAGAGCTGAGTGTTTACTGGCCGGATGCCCTTCCTGTCGCCAATGCGGAGTTATATTCAGCAGATATATTGTCATCGTGCCCAGAGAGAGGAATATCTGCCTCCACCTAGGATCGAACTCACAATCAGCTTCCTGATTGTGAGATGAGAGCTCCACCTCTAGGCCACCGCACCACTCAGAACTTGGTCTTCTTATAATGCATCCAAAATATGGTAATTGAGTCTGGTCATTTTGCTGTGAATGAAAACTCTATGATCCATGTATTTGCTTTCTGGGATCTATGATGTTCTCAAGCTTCTGTTATTAACATTACATATTTCTAAATATGTGAGCACATGTTGCAACCCTCACTAGTTCACATATAGTTATCCTGTATTTTCCCTGCAGTCATGCTGAATTTTGATCTATATAACTAATACTGCCTAAACATTACATAGTATTGTACAGAAGACACAAAAATGTGTCTATTGCTTCTCATCAGCTTTGCCAATGAGGAGTAATTGCATTCTGTGAGAAAAGCCAGTCTTATCCAAGTTCTAATACATTATCTAGCATTACAAAATAAAATCAAATGTTCCTTATTCTAGTTCTGAATGGAATGTTCAAAGGTATAATAAGATTCATAAATCTTCATATCCTAAAAACCATTTCAAGAGCACAGTATGCAAAATGCACAGACTTAATATGAATAATTCACATCCTATCATTTTTTATGTTTCCTTATAATTCCTTGACATTATTTATTTAGCAGTATTTAGTAATATTTCTAGGCTGATATACTAGATTCAGGAATGACTTCTTGAGGCAAGGCATATTTTGAAACCTAGTCAATTCTTATTATGTGTGGAGCAAGCATACAAATGTGGTACGCATACTTATGTCAGTTTCACAATGTCATTCCCACAATAGTCCTAAAGGTGTTTTTTCAGGAGGCAACTGGACTTTCTTGTTTTTTCTTTTGAAGACGTTTCACTTCTCATCCAAAAAGCTTCTTCAGTTCTGACAGGATAGTGGGGAATGAAAGGACACCCCGAGGACACAGATAAACCTCCAAGTGCTTCAACGACCCTCTAAAACAAGAGTGTCAAATTCACAGCCCGCGGGCCGGATGCGTCACATGCTGGCCACGCCCACCCCCGGTTTAGCAAAGGGAGAAAAAGTCATGTGATGATGTGTCATCATGAGTTTGACACCCCTGCTCTAAAAGGATGCAAATTACCAGCTGTCTGCAAGGAATATAAATCCTTCCATTCCCCACTATCCTGTCAGAGCTGAAGAAGCTTCTTGGATGAGAAGCGAAATGTCTTCAAAAGAAAAAGCAAGAAAGTCCAGTTGCCTCCTGAAAAAGCACCTTTGGGACAAACATGACCTGGATGACTGAGAATCTCTACAAACATCCCCACAATAGTTTCCCTCCAAATATATGCAACATCAACAAGATTAGGAGAAAACACTCTGAACCCAAATTTATCCCCAAAATGAAAATGTTCTTAATTAGAATAGAATAGAATAGAATATTTTATTGGCCAAGTGTGATTGGACACACAAGGAATTTGTCTTGGTGCATATGCTCTCAGTGTACATAAAAAGACAAGATACATTCGTCAAGAATCATAAGGTACAACACTTAATGATAGTCCGAGTACAAATAAGCAATCAAATCATAGTAGGAACCAGTCAATATAAATTGTAAGGATACAAGCAACAAAGTTACAGTCATATAGTCATTTGTGGGAGGAGATGGGTGATGGGAACGATGAGAAGATTAATAGTAGTGCAGACTTANTTTATTGGCCAAGTGTGATTGGACACACAAGGAATTTGTCTTGGTGCATATGCTCTCAGTGTACATAAAAAGACAAGATACATTCGTCAAGAATCATAAGGTACAACACTTAATGATAGTCCGAGTACAAATAAGCAATCAAATCATAGTAGGAACCAGTCAATATAAATTGTAAGGATACAAGCAACAAAGTTACAGTCATACAGTCATTTGTGGGAGGAGATGGGTGATGGGAACGATGAGAAGATTAATAGTAGTGCAGACTTAGTAAATAGTTTGACAGTGTTGAGGGAATTATTT